>VYXF01002926.1:325119-339481 GCA_013397295.1 Polioptila caerulea | reverse complement strand
TTCACACTCATTTATATGGGAAAAAAATAAACAGTTTATTATGAAGTATGGAACTACAGCTTAATGTTCTCAAAAATTAGTTCAATTTTAATGAGGCTGTAGAAAAAGTAAGTTATGTGTTCATTTTTGTTCTGGCTAGGTGCTGAAACACAGCTGTAAGGGCTGTTCCAACCCAAGAAGACAGGCTGAATTCTCACACAAAACCCTGCTCTCTCAGGGGACAGTGATCAAATTTTCATTAAGACCTTTGAATGTTTCTGTTGAAATCCTTGGGCTATGAGCAGATCCAAAACAACCTACTTTTAAACCAAGTATTTTACCTTAGGGGACTTATTTGATATGAAACACAGCTGCTTTTCAATTTCTAATTTTCTGACCAAAAATGATGCATTTGAAATATACCTTGGGCTTTTGAGTTCACATACAGAAGCACTTGAAAATGCAAGTGTAGCTCCATATTATTTTCCTGGAGGACTGTGGCAGGAAAAGTTTATAAATTAAGGACAGCCCCCGAATTTCCACACAATTTTCATTCACTTTTCATGTGAGCCTTTTAAAATTGTCAATATTTACCTGGCGAGAACAATGTTCCACAATGCCAAAAATGAAAATGGAAACATAACTTACAATTGCAGCAAAATGAAATGGTTTTCATGACAGTGGATTGAAAAAAAAAAAATTAAAAATAAAAAAACAGATTGAGGCTAAGCCAACATTTTGTTTCAGTGCTGCGCTTCATATAAATAAATCTGTGCCAGAGGAATAAGATTGCTTNAAAACATTAAGTTAGGAAGTGCATCAGAAAAACTGAAAAATCAGGGCGCCACTGGACCTCTTTAAGAAGTTCCTTGTAGTCTGGGAGGAAAAGTGGGACAGATGTTTGTGAATAGCAGAGAACCTGCAATTCTGCAATTCATGCTTTTAAAGAAAAACACGTCATGTGCAAGGTTTAATCTGAATGAATTCTTGCAGCTGACCCTGGGTATGTTTTCCTTACACCACCCTATAATATACCTTACTGATCAAGGTAAGTCAAGAATCAACATTTGGTCAGATTCCAAACCAAAACGGGCAAAGCAACAAACTGCCAGTGAACAGGGAGTGACTTGGGATGCATAGCCTGCTGCCCTGTGCACTGTAATGACTAGAAAAACACCCCAAACCTAGAACTCTGACACTCTTGAATCAAATTCAGCTTTTCTATCATTTCCACCAGTATTTTCCCTCATTTTCTTTTGCTATATAAAATACAATCCAACAGTGAGTGTACAAAAACCATGGATGTCAGTTATAGATTTTCTCCTTTCCCTGTTATGGGACATACAGAGATTCCTCTCAGATTTCCCTTTCCCACCAAAATGCTGAGTCAAGAAATTAGATCATACTCAAGATAAATTTTTCATAGACAGAGGTGAAAACTACATGCTTCAAATTAAAATATACTGCATAATATATCAATCATATAAGATGAAAAAAACAGGTTCACAGTTTGAAAATTTTTGTTGCAGTGGATCTGAGGCTCCATTTAAAGGTTCTGTTTCAGGATGCAAAGAAAAATGTTAGGGTTTTGTTTTTTTTTTTTTATTTTGACAAAAGTTCTGTATATGTAACAGTGTTCCTAATTTCAAGACAGTAGCTCACTTGCAGAACCATCTGTTAAGTTCTAAAGATTTACTTAAAGGGTTTGACATAAGTTATACCTCAGCAAAGGTCAGCTCTCCCTTTAAGACTATTGAGAAGGTTAATTTGACCAGATGAATCCAGACTTCACCCTGAAAGTGAGCTGACATTTTTACATGAAAAGTGAGTGTTGGTGGTAAGGGAAAGAAATCAGTCCCAGCTGCTTCTGTTCTGTCACCGGGGAGAGCAGAACAGCCAGCACGAAAACCCCAAACTCCTCAATTACTGTGTCCGTATGAAAGTTGGATTCTGGAGCTCAACAGCTTCAAAGAATTTGTTTTTCACACTGTAGCAACAGGACAGTATAGATTTCAGCAGCCAGTTGGGAGAAAAAGGAAAGGGAAGGAGCTCCTTTCCCAGTTCAGGTGGAATGGCTAACTGTGGAATGGAACACTCCTCAATCTGCACTGAGTTACGTGTGAAGGGCAGAGAAACAGGGATCTAAAATTTTAAGGAGATAGATGTTGGAAATATTCTCTCCTTGGGAGAAACAAGAGACATATATCTCTGTGTGTACACACGCACATACATATAAATGCATAACATAAATACATATATCTACACACACACATAGACAGGTAAAGGAATTCAGCTGAAAATTCCTGAGAAATACCTGTTTGTCACAAGACAAATAGGAATGTTTAAGTTGCCATTTTCACCTACAGTGCACAAACTGCTTTTGCAGTGCTTAGTAATTTTTAAGCAGGCACTCTGCCACTTCAGCAGATGGGTGAGAGCACAGCCATGCCAGCCAACCAGCCTGTCCCTGAAGTTTAGGACTCCCTTGCCAGCTCCCCATCCCAAAATGCTTGAGCAGCATGCGTTGTTTCACCTCTGGCTAGTGGGGATGTGTTGCTGCCTGAATATGGAGCACGGGCAAACTTAAAATTCCTCAATCAGCAGAATAAAATATCTATTCTGGGAGGTAAATCCACCAGGGTTTGGATTTTCTGGGAAAGCAAAACAGGAGAATAAGCCACATGCAGTGTGACATGCTACCTGTGATCTGCCAGAGGGTTCACAGCATTGTTAGGAAGCAGCAGGAGTTTTGGAGTTTTGGGAAAGGGGCACAAAGTGAGACTGACACAACTGCTGCTTCTCCAGCCACACTTGGAAACCCAGCCAAGGTGTCCCAAAGCTGCTGGGATCTCATCCAGGATTTAGCAACCTCAGGAGCAGCAGGGTGAGGACAGGATTTGCTCTCCCTTCCTTGAGTGTGGCTCAACTACCGTGGCCTATCAGTGTGTCTCTGGTCACAGACATTTATCCTTGGGAAACTCCTGAAGATTTCCTGGCTTTTTCTACAAGAAGCAGTAAGAATTTTCACTCTATACATTTTTCTCATCACTGCCTTACTATCAGACCATTTATATAAGTTTTGCTTCATGTAAAAACAAGTCAGAAAACGTATCTTTCAATTCACTACTTCTCAATGCTTTCCAAAGTGCCACAAGAGATACTAAAAGCTGCAGGTGCAAAGACTGAAATTCTAGATATCACACAACCACAAGAGAGGGGGTTTTTGTGTCTTTCTGATAATGCTGTGTCAAAGCACAATAGTTAAAAGGATTCTTATAAATTAGTCACCCTGCTTTCACTTCTATTTAGGGCAGAGTTTTCTGTTGGGTAAATCCTTGCCTGCCACAGGGGGGTAAGCAAGCCACAGGTAACCTGTGGGAACAGAACACCAGAGGTATTTGCAAAGTGCTGATGTACATGGCTTTGGAAACGTTTACCTTAAAAAGAGTGAAAAGAAAACAGAACAGCTTTTCACTGTCAAAGATGCATTTGCTGCAAAACAGTTAGCTAAGTATGTTTGCATGTATGTTTGCATGCATACCTAAACATATATACATATATTTTCATTATTGTATTAATATGCTAATAAATTTAGATGAATTATTTGGAAATACCATCATTTACCCATAAGTGTGCATGCTGTAAAAGAGAAGCTAACAACTTTCCTTCAATCATGGTTGTAATTAAGTAGGAGGAAACCTGCAGTGGCTGAAGGTTCATGCTGGAAGGTTGACATGATGTCAGGTTTCATAAGTAATAAGATGTGGAAAATGTCAAATTATTGTTGAGGCAGAAAATGTCAAGGATGCACTGAAAATTAGATTGCCCATGCAAGAGTCCCAGTGAACAGCAGGATGCAGAAGGATGATTATGACCAATGTCCATCTCACTGGCCTCCAGGACAGTGATATCTCGGACTCAAGAGCCCAGATCTATTTCAGTTCTTCACTGACACCTGAAAATTGTCCTTATTGACACCACAACAATAGGGCACAGCTTCCTCAAAATACTTTCCTGCAGCTTTTCAGCTGTGTTGCTTTAGTCTGAATTAGCACACATCTAATTTCTCCCTTTTGTGTTTTTTTTCATTTCTTTTTTTTTTTTTCAGCCTTTCAGAAGCACTCTTGAATATGAAAGTGCATCATTTACTAAACCAACACATTCTGAAATTACACATCATGCCAAGAAACACTTAATGGCTCACAGGACTGGCGTGCCCCAGTTTAGAGAAATCTTCAGGAAGGCAGGAGATACTGCAGTCAACTCCCTCAATTCTCTGTGATCAAAGTACTTGAAAGTGAGTAGGCAGCTTTTATCAGTAAATGCTTGGTTTTAAATCATAACAGCTATTCAGGTTTCCTTGTCCTTGTTTGGAAATTGCCTACTGGTTTTTGGGGTTTTTTTGTTTGTTTTTTTTTTTTTCCCCACATGTTCCAGACGTCTACCAAGGGAAAAACTCTAAAACTTTATGGTGCATCTGAGTGGAAGATTAATCAATCTTTGAACTTCTAACTTGAGTGTTGCACAGCCACAGAAGGTAGCTGTTAGGCAGCATTAAAAGTATGCACCTCCCTGTCATTCAGTACACATTTCTTCTTTCCCCAGTCCCTTTTAGAACTTCTGTTGCCATATTGCTAGTAAATTCTTTACATAAAATAGTGCTATTTTTATGGTTTAGAGCTATATAAACTATTGAACAGTCTTTAAAAAAAAAACCCAGAGCCACTTGTTTTCAAAACTGTGTTTTTTCGACTTTTTTACAATGCTGCATCTAGATGAATTTTTAAAGGGGAAGACACAATTTTCTGAAAAAGGCTAACATCAGTAATTAGAGAGAACCAGGATTTCCCTGAACTGCAGCAGGACAGTCACTGCACAGGGCAGAGTAAAATATGGAGTGTGCATTGTTTGTGTCACTGTCACTGCACAGCTTTGCAATGGAGTAAAAGTGAAGGAAGGACTTCAGTGATGTCCCAGAAACCCCACAAGAGGTGGGATAAAGGTGTCTCACACCTGGAAATCTCTGCACATATACTCCATGTGCCCTGAATTTCACGAACCACAAACCAATTGTTTTAGAATTGCACCCTTCATTTTAATTTTGTGATGCTCATTCCTTTTAAGCCTGGGTGTATTGCACTCCATCTGAACATGAAATGACACTGGTGATATCATAGAGCTATAGGAAAGTTTGGGTTGGAAGGGACATTAAAGATCCTTTTGTTCCAAAGTCCCTGCCATTGACAGGGACACCTTCCACCATCCCAGGATATTCAGACCCCATCCAGCCTGGCCTGGAACTCCCCAAGGGATGGGGCATCCACAGCTTCTCTGGGAAACCTTTATAAATGTCATTTGAGGAACTTGGAATTACATTTTGGGTGGCTTTATAAGAGAAAGAAGAGGAAGAAAACTGGGATAGATAAAGAGCTATATAATGAAAACCAAGGCACTCCTCATTATTTTGTTGCAAGTAAAACGTATCTCTGTTACAGTTAAATCCTCAGTGTCCTTAGAGAGAGGAAAAATACCTTAGATTCTGCTTTTGTAATCTCTGAATATTCCATTTTAGACAATATTAACAGCAGTTGGGAATTAAATATTAATATTTCTGAATTGAAATTACAGGTATTTGCACTTTAAATCCAAGTTTTATTATGATTTCAATAGTCTATGATAATTTTTTTTGTGTAGATTTCAGTGTTTCAAATTTCAGTGCAGCCTCATCTATTTTTCATTTGGGATAAGCATTTATGTCTACACCTTCCTCTTTCCTACCTATTATAATTTGAAAAAGATAGTTATCAGTAGTTGAAAACATTTTTTCATTTCTCACATCAAGTCAAGATAGAATTATCTATATTAATGTAAATTTTCCCAGAGAAAGCAGGTGTATTGGTGTGATACTCAGTAGGGGATAATTTGGTTCTTATTAGAAAATGTCTGGCTAATAGGGGGTCACTTTACTTTTAAATGCATTTTATTACTTAATTGACTTTCTAAAGGTATAGAAAAGAAAAAGATACAGAAAAAAAAATAACCCAATTGGTTACATGGTAAAAATTCTACATCTAATGCAATTATTTTTCTCTAATATGAAAAATAGAAGATTCTGCTGCTGCCTGGGGCATGCACCTTTTCTATATGTAGCTGAACTGTCTCTGACCTTGTTTTTTAGGCCTTTAGGTAATAAGTTGAGCAGGCAATGTTTTGCAGCCTATGCTTTGACCTTCCAGTCAGATGATTCTGGTTAGAAAGTCATCTTACTGCATTCTTCAACTTACATCATGTGAAGAACAGCTCACCATGTGAAATATCCATTGCATTCACAGAAAAGCTGAAGAAAACCCAGGTGCATCAGAGGAAGTGATGGTATGTGTAGCTGGACACCTTGGTGCCATGGGTGAAACAGCACATCATGGGCTGCAGGCTCACTTTGTTTGCCTTTAGTGCATTTTTATTGTCTCCATTTATGAACCAGAGAGTCAAAATAATGAGTTTTGTAAGACAAAATAGGAAAGCTACTTTATATTTTATAGAATTCTGAATTATATATATTTCTTTTGCCCAAAAAGCCTAAAAATGTACACATATCAATCAACACACATGATTTGACTCCAGATATTTTTATCTTCAAGCTGGGTGTTTGCATTCTATTTATAACTTTTGACTTATTAATCTTAGATTGTCTCTTTGTCTTACTGCAGTCAATTTTTTGCTGCTTTGGAACATATGACTGATGTGTGTGGGATTGTTTTCTTTTCTCTGGAATTACTGACTTCATTTATCCCTATCATGTCCACTGCCTCTCTTGTATGAGGTCTGACATCAGGAGATCAGAGTAGCTGAAAAATATGGCAGGAAGGCAAAGAGAGAGAAAGGAAGGAAGGAAGGAAGGGAGAAAGAGAGAAAGAAAGAGAGAAAGAGAGAAAGAGAGAAAGAGAGAAAGAGAGAAAGAGAGAAAGAGAGAAAGAGAGAAAGAGAGAAAGAGAGAAAGAGAGAAAGAGAGAAAGAGAGAAAGAGAGAAAGAGAGAAAGAGAGAAAGAGAGAAAGAGAGAAAGAGAGAAAGAGAGAAAGAGAGAAAGAGAGAAAGAGAGAAAGAAAGAAAGAAAGAGAAAGAAAGAATTCTGCCTTTATTGTAGTTTCACTCAATTTTCAATATGTGAAAATGTGTAATTTTCACTATGTTTCTGTGTGTAACCCTTTTTGCTGCAAGGGTTATAGTGACAATCTGTGGCTGGTCAGGAACTGCTGCTGTGTTCCTCTCAGGTTTCTGTGGCTTTAATGGGCCCAATCCACATTGAGACAATGAAACACTAATCCAAGAAGATGCACCAAAAGCCAATGAGCACCTTTGACTTTTTGCCCTTCTTACTACTCTGCAGACCACTAACTGCCTCTTCTTTGTCTCCTCACAGATTCTTCCTGACTGGCAGTCTTAGCTCTCCACATTCCACATGCTCATAATTCTATAGATTCTGAAGAAATCACAAGATCCCACGATTTACTGACGAAATTACTTACGTGCCAAGGATGCCAGCCAAACTGCTGGAGAGAGCTCCACTCGACGTCTGCTCAATTCTTTTGAGAGGATGTGAGGAAAGTACAGGTTGTGAATAGAGCTTTGCTGGAGTTCTTAGTGGGGATTAATTTCACTAGGAAAAGATTACAGCAGCTGCTAGTGCTGCTTTCTAACAAGAGTCCTTTCTGCTGTAGGATTCGAGGATGTTATGTCTCCCCTCACTGGGATGAAAATATTCAGGATCGGTGCTCTTAGGCTGTGTGCCAGCCCTTGCATATCTGAAGAAAGGCTAATCTTAATTATTGGAAAGATAAATGTCTGTCTAAAGTAAGTGCCTGCTGTCACACCCACCCCCTGGGCACCTCCCTTCTGTCACTGACCACGGGAATAGCTGAGGAAAAAGGTAATACTTCTTTTGGGTGATGTGACTTAGATTTCTGCACAGCTAAAGATGGACATGCATTTCCCCACTGCTCACCACCACTGGAACATGTGTGACATGGCAATAGTACCCAGAATTGGTATTTTGGTGCTTATCTGTAAAATTAATAATTAATATTCAAAATTTTAAAGTATGGCAAATCAAATATGGCAAATCAAATATGGCCAAAGCACAACACCAGCATGGAAAATAGAGCACAAGATGTCCTTGGAAAAATTCAGCCTTGCTGATGCAACCAACAATGGGGATTATACTCTGACCTTTCTATTGTACTTTCTCTGGACAGAACACTTTCCTGGGCTCTCTTTTGGAAATTCATTATCATGGGATTTTTTCCTCTTTTTTTTTTTTTATTATTTCTTAAATGTTCCAGTTGGCGAGACCAGAGTGCAGAACATGAACTGCAGCATGGCTGGTCAGAGCAAGCCAGAATACCTTAGACCAGAATCTGATCCACAGCTGGAGGTAGGCAAAATATGGAGTGAGGTCACCAGTCTAAAAGGAATGATAGTTAGGAAGTGTTTGAACCTCAGGTAGCAATAAAAGGTGTTTACTTATTTATTTTCAGCATGGCACTTTTGTTTTGTCTAACAAGAGGAGTTACAAGGCTCAATATCTGGAAAGAGAAATGGGGTTGTCAAGGTAAGAAAAGAAGAGTAAAAGTGATCTTCTGATAACAGTGTATTTGGGAAAAAAAAATTATTTCAACTTTTAATTGTGTTTCATGAGTATCACAAAAATAGACTTCATGGAGATGTAAAGCCCTGAAATTATAAATCCATCTTTATCCAGGATGTTGACTGAGATTCACTCAGGCTTTTCCCAAGACATTGTTTCAATCTCCAGAGTTCCCTGATTGATGCTCATGTTTGAAGTCCACCTCTACTCAAGCAGCTTCCCAGTTATTGTGCCCTTCTGATTTGCTGCAGACTCCTCCCTGCCAGATGCTCCTGCTCAAACCCTTCATGGATCTGTTACAGGGAGGTGGAATCGTTGCCTATGCTAATCTTACATTACTGTCAACAACAAATCTGTATTTGGGAGAGCTGGTAGAACATTATTCAGAAAATATGTTTCCTGATTAATTTCTCTATTTTGCATTTCACTAATGCAAATTCTCTTCTGCTGTGCTTAAACAAAAAACTCTTATGCAGATCTAGGACTGGATCAACCCTTAGCATGTTCATCTCCTTCAATTTCAATGCAGTTCCTTATTTTGAACTCACTCTGAATATGCTTTACTGTTCAGTAAATATTTATTAAATAGACTACTTGGATGCAGCAGTGAAATTCAGCAAGTAATAAAATACTTGTAAAAACTTTTTGCTCCTAAATGATTAGCTCATATTTCCCATATGTGCCATGCAGAGACTTTTTTTTTCTGTTCTCTGTGAGCCATAAATGTTCTTCCACATCCTAGACCATGGAAAGAACATTGCATAATGGTTTTTATGGATATGAAATGTCTAATAGGAGTGAAACATAAACAGACTCTATTAAAATTTTCCTAAGATTTTCTCCCACGACATGAAATCTACTCCATATTGCTAGAATTAAGTTTAATAGAAGCATAAATCTTATGTAGATAGAACTATTTATTTCTAGGTTATGTATCCTGGTCTAGTGGCCCTTAGATCCTACTACCTTAAAAATCGGTGGAGCCCCAATTTACAACAGTACCTTAACCTGAATGACCATCATTTCCAGTGAGAAAGTGTGAAAGGGATTATTTTCATTTGTTCACAGAAAAATGGTTTTCATCCAGAAATAATTTAGTTTGGCTTGCCACCTTTCTGCTCCGCTTTCCTCCCTGTATTGCACAGGTCCAGTCATATGAAAAATACAGATTCAGATGTATTGATTTTCCTTCTGATGGCTGCCTATCGTCAGGCAGGTGTAAGAATCTCCTACAGAGGCAAATGATTGAGTTTGCACACAATTTCATGCTGTAGTTTTATTTTCTGTTTTTTATTTTTCTTATTTTTTTTTACCAGCCATGCCAGCTTAACCTGAGGGTGAGCAGAAAAGCTGGTGACATGTGAAATATGAGGATAATTAATTTGGCCTCTGACCAGGCACATCACCTTTGCCATCTCAATGCTAATTTGTGTTGCACTACCTGTTTGTGCCTTTCACTCCCAGAAATCCTCTTTAAACTGAAAGGGACACCAAGATAAAAAAGCCACTCTCCAGCATGAGGAAGAGAACAACTGTCTTTACAGAAGAAAGGGCTTATTAATAGTGTTGGGTTGCTATTCCATCTGCATCCTTTTGGAAGAGGTAGAAAAGAAATTATACATTCAACACACATCTAACCCAGGGACATACTGCCAGTAGCTTTTCCAAAAAGTGTTACTGCTCAAATAAAGCTGATCTATGAGCCTCACAGCCCAGAGAGTTTTACAATGCAGTCAGCATTTTCTCCTTTGTTCCCTTGATTGAGCAGTCATAGATTTAAAACTGAGAGATTTACCAGACAGCATAGGAAGGAACACAAACCATGTGATTTAAGGCAGAGCCATACATCCCACCACAAACCATGGGTGCCAAAAGGCAAAGACTTTCAGGGTCACACCCCACGTAACCCATAAGGAGACAGCAGTGAACATTCTCAGGGGAAGGGGCTGGGGAGCACAATCAAAGCTGCCCACAGCAGCAGCACCCCGAGACCCAGAGACCCCAGGCAGCTGCACCCGTGGTCAGTAGATGATGACTGGCCAAATATTGACACAGTCGTTAACCACAATGCAAAATGCATTGATGCAACCCTGCTGTTAGTCAGATATGACCTGAGGTGGAGTAAATTTGTGGCACTTATGGTAAGTGTTGGCCCGGAGGTTTGAGAGTGGTAACTCCATAGCCCAGTGGTCTCAGAAAGCCAAGTTCTGACACAGACGCTAACAATAAAACATTACTTTTTTTCCCCTTAGTAGAAATTAACCTAATTTCAAGTATGCATAGTTGTAGTCTCTTCCAAAGAGTGACAGATTAGAATGGATTGAAAGCAGCCAAGGAGGTTCTTTGTAATTCATAATGGTAGACACGGTGATGTGGATTTAAAAATAAAAATCAATCTGAACCCTTGCTTGGAAATTAAAGGGAAACCATTTTGAGTGCTGAATCAATTACTGACAGCTTTTAACTGCCAGATTTTAAAGATTTAAATTGAATATTCCAACTTGAGTCACAAGTGAAAATGAATGCAGACGCTTTAATCACTGAATGTACTCCTCACCAAAAGAATGATCAATGGAAGGGAGGGCCCAGGACTTCAGTCTTTGGTGGTTCATATCAGCGCTGGAGTGCTCTGGTGGACACCTGGGGAGCCACGAAGGAAAAGTTCAAGGAAAGGAGATCAAATATGGACAGCATATCTCAAAGGTACAGCCACAGTACTGCTTCCACTGCTAGGCTGATATAAATTCTTTATCTTTTTTTTTAATTTTTTAAATTCTAAACAAACAGTTTAATGTTTGGGTTTTTTGTTGGTTTGCTTTTTTTTTTCTCTTCAGCTGCCTTTTATTTTAATGATAACTCAATCCCTCAAACTAAGAGGAAAAAGAAGTGTCCTGTGAAGATACTGGGGAGACTCCTTCTGTGACTCAGATCAACAGAGAAAACGAACTGTGGTTTTTTTACCAGTTTCTGTTTATGCACTCGCAAGCTGTCATATGTTACACCCTGTGTGTGACTTTCTGCACGTGCCCTTTGCCTGCCACGCTGCTCATCCCTGCCCCTCTCTGCTCCAGAATGTCCTCAGATGCCAGACACAGGAAGGGTGGATCACTGGCAGTTCCCTTGGGAAACACAAATCAGAGAGTGCCCTGTGCTTTAACAGCTTGATGCCTGTGTGTCCAACATTTGGAAATGTATGGCAGCTGGGGAACAACTCCTGTCCATTGGAGCAATGTCTCTGAGAGGATGCCCAGCCCAGGAGCTCCATGCTGGAGAGGGTTGTTCTGCACCCTCCTGTAGAGCCGTGGGTTTGGTGTCATGTTTGCTTCCACACAGTGCCTTCCGGTGGAATCTGAATGAAGATTTACATACATTTTGCTGTGTATTAACTGCCTGGAAAGCTTGTGCAACCCTGTTGCTCCCAGTAGATGGATTCCCACACAGGCCTGTGAGTTTGAGTTCCAAACCCACAATTATTGTCCCATGTTTATGGTGGGCTACGAGTGTGAGGAATGCTGCCGTGTGTTGGTATCACACCTTCCTTTGGAACAGATAAGAAAACCCCTGAATGAGCAAAGCTTGCATTTTAGAAGGCGTGTAGCCCTCATTTAAACACAGTGTGGCTTAAAAGGGTCAGATTAATTTCTGGGGACCTACGGAGAGGATGAACTTCATTTGAGAATCTGCCCTGAGGAGACCAAGCACAGCTGAAGGATCTGCTGGCCTGGGAGGGTGGAGGGGAGGGTGGGTCACTGCTGTCAGAGACTCCAGCTCTGAGATGGGACAAACTGGCACTTGGACCAGAAACAGGCAAGGGCCAGAGGCTCACTATGAACTCCAGAAACCACGAATCAGATTTTGCTGCTCATGAGGCAGTTCCCTCTTCTGTTATGAAGGAACAGTGGGCTTTAATAATGAAGTAATTGATATTCTTGTCATTTAGCTAATTAGCTACAATGCTTCTTCCACATCCTCTGCCTTCCATGGAGGTCTCCTGCCTGAGGACTGTGATGGTTGATGAGATCTGTGGATTAATTCAGAGAGCAACAGGTAATAAGCTATACCTTCAATCAGTTCAGGATCCTAGGGCTGAAAAATATTTATGCAACAGTTGGAGACCAGGAGCACTACTTCCCCTCACCGTGTAGAAAATTTAAGAGGCATTGATTACTAAAAAAATCTTTCAAGACAAATATTTATCACAAAGCTTTTACCTCTTGTATAACTTTTCAGATAATAGAAAAATAAAAATCTTTCAGTGGTTTAGACTTACTGTAATGCCTAATTTTATATAACTAGCTGAGATGGTGACCTTAGCAGGGGTAAGGAACAGCTCTCCTATATGAGGAAGGGCTAAGCAGATTAAGACTTTTCAAATTGGAGTACAGATAAGTGAGGAAGAAATGACAGAGATCTATAAAATCAATGGAGCAATGGAAAAGTGCACAGAAGACAATTATTCACTTTTCTTCTAATGCAAGGATTAAGGGGAGTTAAATGAACAGATCACAGATTTTAGAAAGCATATAAAAAAGTTCACACAAAATTCAATTAAAACTGTGGAGCTCATTACCACAGGATGCTGGAGATGCTAAAAGTTTATGTGAGTTCTGGGAGTAACATCCTGGAAAAAAGCCCCACTAAGATTCTTCTCCATGCAGGAACTCTACACATCTCAAGATTTAAGCTGTGACTCGGAGGAGTTTTGGAGAACATACCTTGGGAATATGACCCTTAAATATCTACTGCTTTCTTCTGTAGGAAGGAAGATCCCTTGCCTTGATATCTTTCAATCATGATGCAATCACCTCATGTCATCATTAACAGATTTGCAGCCACAGAGAGCCACAAAGCTGACACACAGCCGTGGATATTTTGCTGTAACCAAACCCACTGTGACTGTTGTTGGCTGTGGGATTAAAGCCACTCTACTAAACCCACACCTCTGGTGAAGAGCCACAGCAATGCTCTGGTCAGCAATGCCTCTCATATTTTCATCCATAAAGAACTAGAGGAACTCGTTTTATTTCAGCTTTTATAATTATTCAACAAAGTGATTTGAAGGCAGAAAATGAACCCCAAAGACCTGAACAGTAGAGAAGGAGGTAGAAAATGGCTCATGAGCCTGACTTGGGTGAGACAGAAAGCTCTGAAGGACTAATAAAGAATTGTCCTACCAGTACTACTGCTACACATCTCAGTAAAATCCACAGGCTGCAAGTGATGAGTGCCAGGAAAGCTCTCACAGATGCCATGAAGAAACCTGATTTATGTCACTTGTCCTCTCACATGACTGAATCAAAAGTTTCATGTCCCATACACAACACATTGAGATATAGGTAATTTATGTACTTTACAAAGTAAAATTCTGACAACTTGTCATTATTTGGTGATAAGTAGTATTTTTCCCCCTGTTGTTTTTTGATCTGTTTATTTTTCCTTCTTTTCATAGGAGGCAAAGAGAGGCAAAATTGCAATAAATCTGCAGAGAGAGTGCTTATCCATGTGTTTGATGTGATCTCCAGAGTGGCTGTGGCAGCATGTACAACAGCATGGCAATCTTCCTGCCACCCCTTTTAAACAGAAACCTGGTTCTAGGCTTAACTAGATGGCCCAGCATTTTTTGGTAAGCAACAAAAGATATTCAACTGCTTATTTTACTTTGACAAAATTTTCAGGAAGTTCACAATTCATGGCAGCAATTTTAGCCATCATTTTGGTATCCAGTAATCAATTAAAAAAAA
>VYXF01002926.1:269323-325101 GCA_013397295.1 Polioptila caerulea | reverse complement strand
AAAAAAAAAAAAAAGGCAGGGTGGAGGTGGATAATTACCTGGATTATAAATGAGTAATTATATGCAGATTAAAGATGTAGTAACCTAGAGTCCAGTCATGGAACTGTAACTGCCAGATGATGTGGAATCTGGCTGTTTTGAGGGAATCTGATGAATGCAGGCTCATGGGAAGCTGTCACAATGATGAAACAAGCCCAGTCTGGTCTAATAGATTTATCTATTTCTACCTGGCAGATTATAATAGGATTTGGAGCCATCCTGCTGATCAGTGGGCATCTGCAGAAAGCTCACACACAAAAGGTGTCATTTGAAGTGGATTGAAGGGGAATATTTTTTGGAGCTAGATATCGGGAGGCATCATCACTTGAAGAAAAGCAGAGAAGGAAGGCTGCATTTTGGGGTATAACTTGCAACAGATTGTCAAATCATCTACAAAGAAGCAGCTAAAATAGCTGATATGCTGCTGATGTCTGTTCATGAAGAATTCCCACAGGAGATTCCTTCCCTTCCCATTTCTCTGGAGACCTAACAGTGCTGTAGATCCTAGTGCTGCATACTTTTTGACTGAATGTATAGACATTTTGATAAAGCTGAGGCTGAAATAATCACTACTTCTAAAGCCTCCAAAGCCTCCAGCTGAAATGCTGGGAGAGTCAGTCAGCTTTTCCAATTTGCTAAAGATAGGTGCTAAGAGAACACTCTTGGAAAGCTGGACAAAGTATTATTAAGCAGATTTTGCATATATTAAAGGGAAAACTAATTAAAAGATTAGTTCTTCTAAAAAAGAAAAATGTTTTTGGAAAAATGCTTGAGTGTAGAAAATGAACAACACTATTAGGAAAAAAGCACCAGAAAAAACAATTCCTCTTCCCAAGAAATTTAAAACATGAAAACACAAAATATAAAATATACAATGAAATAACATCAACCTTATTTTCAAATCAGAAAGTTGAAACTCAAGTACATTTAAAGGGAGATTGTTATGTACACATAACACTGAAGAAGTCCATGACAAAACAAATGTCATGCATAATCTTTAAACAAGGCTCACGTGTCCTTCCTGTGGAACACTTATGGTCATGGTGTCCTGTCAAGAAATAAAATGTGCAAACAGCAAAAGAAAGGCATTTGATTCAGATATCAACAGCACCAGGGGTCAAGGACAAGGTTTTCAGAAGGTGCTAAGCCAACAGACCTGACATACATAATGGCCAAAAGAATGTACAAGTAATTTCTTAACTCCAATTTACCTGCAGCAGCCACTGTATTTGCTTTAACATGAGAAAGCAGAGTTGTGATCTGTGAACCTTTCATTCAATGAAAAAGGTTAGAGAGTCTTAAAAAAAAAAAGCTAGGGCCCTGGGATTGTATATACCAATGGCACCTGATGTAAAGATGTGCAGCTGCTGCCCTCCATTAGAAAAGATGTTTGAAAAAGAGAGAGACAAAAAAAAACCCAAACTGTGGTATCAAGAACAACTCCTCCTTCAACCCTTGATCTCTGTCAAGGGAGGGTCTACAAAGACAGTGAGACTTCAGATTTACTGCAGACAAGTACCTGGGTAGATCAACTTTTTGTCCTCAAATTTGTCTCTCACTTGGAGTGCAAAGTGCCAGTGACAAACAATAAATCATTTTGGAAACAATACTCTGTTCTCCTCTTTCTCTTCTGAACACATAATGACACATGTCCTTCCACATGCTTTTCTGTACCTGCAACACACCTTCACTTATAAAAGTGGCTTGTAGTGGATGGGACATTTAATGAAATCTCCTTTGCTAGTGTCCTTCAGAGAAAAATTTGGGATCTTATTGCTCACATGGGACCCGAGCCAAATCCTCTAATTAAATTCTGTGGGTGTTGGATCACAAGGCTGTAAAAAGCAATAGGAATAAATGGATTCTCCTGGCTAACCATTCGTTTTTCTTTAAAATAGCATTTCATATGCTTTGCCATTTTTTGTGCACACCTTTGGCTTTGGATGAAATCCTAACTAGTGTAAATCAGTCTCACACCACAGGTAGTGGAGCTACACAAGCTAAAAAACAAGCCTGGAACTGGCCCACTGCAAATAAGTTATAGATTTACCTGCTTCTGTATCACACTACTAGTTCCCGTTATTGTTTTGTAAAGTGCTTTGGGAAATTAAGGGAGTAGTAGGAGCTACATTAAATTAGATCCCAGTCTAATACAATCTGACCTGTATTTCACAAGGAAAGAACTCGCACTTCTGAAATGCTGAGTAATGATTTTTAGAAAGTATTCAAGGTAAGGTAGTTCAGATGGCTCTATGCTACCCTGTTCAGAATCATATGGGAAAATCTATCACTGGTAATTTTTTTTCTCTCCTCCTAATTACCATTACTGCTAATTGGTAAGTATATGTTAGTTCAAGCTCATTGTTGCTCCATAATGTTTAGCTCAAAATTACAATAATGAATTCCAGCTTCTTCATACAAATGCAATAAAATGGTGATTAATATTCCCCAAGGCTATAATAGAATATAATTCACGGTGATCTAGCATGGTTGTAAGTGAAAAGTTTGATATCCCTCAGGTATTAAAGCTGGCACAGTAAATATAAGGTATGATTAGCAATGTGATAAACAGAGAGGTCACTGCCCTCTACTCAAATCCAGGTGCTGTGGCCACCATGGCATGCCCAAAATTGCTTGGATGAGCATGGACTGCTGGTGCCCTTGTTTTCCCCTGGTCCAGTTCTTGTGCCTCTATTACTCTTGAAAACTGCCCACATATTGAAATCCACCCACATCTACTTCTGTATGGAATGAAAAAAGCAAACCTCCCACTTTGTTAAATAAAAAAAAAAATCTTTTTTCCATGGGTTTATGTGGGCTGTGTGTAATTAACAAAATAGAATAGAAATTTTGCATAATTCAGAGACATCCGGTGTCCTGTCAATGCATTTACAACCAAAAATGTTGGGTCCTATCCCAGATGTGAGTGCCTGTCCAAGATGCCATCCCCTCTCTTGTGACAGTATCACAGGAAAGGTTTATTTGGAATGACAAATGAGAGGAGCCAGCAGGCAGGTGTCCACAAGAGGCTGTGACAGTCACTTACCCTGAGGAACTGTGACAAATGGGCCAAGGCCACGCTGCTGAGCCCTCTTCCAGCAACAGATTTTCCAGAACAGATCTGAAACAAATCTCTTTGCCAGGGCCATGCAACAGGCTGAACCCACAAGACTGTACAGTGCTTTTACAAAAATATACATTTTCTGTTATCCTGTATATCCAATACTGCCAAAGTTACACTTTCCATAAGAAAAGAGGGAGGTACAAGAGTGGGAGTTCTTGATCTCACTCTGGCAATAATCCATACAAATTCACGCCCCAGAATTCTTACTTTACATAATCCAATTTATACAAACATGTTCCTCTAGTCACATGCTGCCATGACTGCTGCAATCAAAAGGGGTTACATAGATGGAGAAAGGATATAAACCCATTCATAAAGAATGAATTCTACCCTGACCAGCTATCCTCTCACCTGTGTTGCACACCTCCACCTCCCTTTGGCTTCTATAAACTGAGAAATTGAATTTTAGAAAGGAGTAATGTAAGAGATGCACTGAAACCCACCTTTTATTGCAGAAAAGATCTTTAAAGTGCAAATGTACATGGAGTTTAATCTCTCAATTTCAAATTCTGAAAATTAAACTCCTTTCTATGATTTAAAAAAATGCCAAACAAAAAAGTCAACATCCACCTCCCCTTAAGCCCAAGAAATTGCTGCTAAAACCAAAGTACATGAAAACAGCATAACAGGATTGTCTTAATACTATAGGAAATCTGTGGCCCTAAGAGTTTCCACCCTCATTTCCCCAAGTGAATGAAAAAGCTCTTTAACAAGTTTACTGTGTTAAAAAAAATATTTTATAGATGCTGAGGTGATGCAGGGTTGTGTCACAAAGAAGTGTAAAGTATGGAATATCTTGTGCAGGTAAATGTCTGTGTGTATATGTGCAAATTTCACCACACTGAGAAACACTGCCCTATGCATTTTTTTTATTTTGAGAACAAATTTTTCCGTCTCTCTCTCTCTCCATACCTGTATGTACAAAATGAAAAAAAACTTCCAGCTGTCTTTTGTTCAATGGTGTTGCACATCTGGACAATAAAGAGGTGAATTCAGTGAGAGGGCAGCTCCTAAACCCACACTTTTGGTATTTTGCAGCACCCCCTGAACCAGCTGAACAAAGGCAGTGCAGATTTCACCCACCCTGTCCCATTGCAATCTGGAGGGAAACTCTGGGAAACAGACACAAGGCTCCAAGACTATTGCATCTATGTATTCCCTTTTTAAATTTTCAGCCTAAACCACTGAACATTTACAGAACTTTTTCATTAATCAGTCAGTCAGAGGCAACACACAGAAAGTGTTTGTGGGCTGCAGTGCACAGACATTGACTCTGTTGGGAGAATTGCCCTGCTCCTCAACCAGTGGGTACCTGAGGCCTGTTTTTATAGGGGTTTTACTCCTGTGCCACCTTGCTTGACCCTTTGCCACCTCTTAGACTTCATCTAGAAGGGAACAAGTGACAAATGCCAACTTGCTGCCCAAATCCCGTGTGTTCTGATGTCAACCAAGTGGCAAAAAAAATGTCTTCCTTGCCACTGATAGGGCACGGGAAGGGTGCCACCACCCTTCTCACCTGGGGGAAGGGGCTGCTATTTTAGCGTTATCCACTTTCTGGAAGAAGCAAACAAATGACAAATGACAAACAGGTTGTTGTTTTTGTTTCTTACTGGCAGGGTTATACACAGGATATATACATAGAACTCTTGGGTTTACGTAAAAGCAAACCAACCAACTCCCCCCACCCCGTGCTCTCATTTTTGCAGTGGTGGGTATTTGCAGTGAGCTGGAAAGCTGTTGGAGGAGAGGTGTTACTTGTTGGAATTCTAGAGCACTGTATTTGCTAACTAAGTAAAAAAGTAGGAGAGGCTTCACATGTTATCTCAGAACATGTGAAAATAAATTGATGCAAACACAGGGAAGAGGGCTCTCATTTTGTGCTATCATCAGGCAAACTCCACAATGACAACTGAAGGGCCAAGTGTATGAAAAAATCGTATTTTTCTAGCACAGAATTTATGATTTATTTATAATAAAAAACTGCAGAGTATAGAGGTTTGGGATTTTCCCCCCTATTTTTCTAAAAACAAACNAAAAAAAAAAAAAAGGAAATAGATAAGCAGGGAATGGTTTTCAAGAGGAAAGAATTATCTTAAAAACGCAAAAAAGATACAATAAGTCTGTATTGTAACAGGTCCNCCCTATTTTTCTAAAAACAAACAAAAAGGAAAGTTCTATTTTTTTTGACAAATTGTCTTCTGCTGATTTAAAAAACTGTGTAGAATGTAATTTTTCCCCTCCACTCGCAGAAAAAATCCTCCCTATTCATTGTGTCTGGTATGTCAAAGGAATGGAAAACTTACAAGGGTGAGAAGTGCTTACCCAAAGTACTTATTTCAAAAAGCAAACCATCGAGCTTTTAAATTGTATTAACAGAAGACCTATAATTCTCTATAAAAATGTGTAACCATACAGAATGAGTGGCTTTCCTGCCTTAGCCCTTCCAGAAACTAAAATAGCACTGAAGTCTTCCATGTGAGCAGCCTCCCCAGTGTCCTCTCAAAGCTGTCACCCCATGACACCACAAGAAGGGAGAAGAAACCACCTGTCAAAATATGTTTTTATATATACATATATATTCGTAAAAGAAAGACAAAGGACTTATGTTTGTTTTTAAAAAATTTCTCAGTAGAGTTTAACACAATGCAAGCTAAGAGTGTGAAAGAAAACTAAAATGTGATTAGAAAGAAATCCCAGAAATAATGTCCAAGGTGTACCCTGCAGCCAAGGGGAGTCTGTTTTATCACTCAAATAACACATGGACAATAGAGATTTTATCTGTGTCAGAATGATTGTAGAGAGTGATCAACAGAAGGTCAGGAGAAATTTCAGCAATAAATATTTGTAATTGCTCACTATATCTTTCTAAGATGTCCAGTAAGGAAGTCTGTATTATTTTATCTGGTGATCCGGCTCAAACTTTGTTTCTTGAGCACAAGAAGGTGGGAAGATTTAATCCAGAGTCATGACAGAGTAACTGGGAAGAGATTTTGCAAGACAAAGCTCCAGTTTTGCTAACACAGATCTTCTAGCATTAAAAATTGACCGTAGAAGTTAACTACCATGTGTTAATTATATTTAGGAGGTAATGATTAAGTAACCTACTCAAATAATTTACCTCCTGCCTTCAAGGCTTAATTCTTCATAACATAAATAGAAAAAATTCAAGCTGCATTTCCTCTTGAATATTTTGACTTGCACTTTGATGTGTGGGAAGATTCTAACCAAGCAGTTGATAATGTAATCAATAATGAAAACAGAAGCAAAATTATTAATATGGCTTGGCAACTAAACAAATACAAAAAAAAAAAAAAAACAAAGGAAATAGATAAGCAGGGAATGGTTTTCAAGAGGAAAGAATTATCTTAAAAACGCAAAAAAGATACAATAAGTCTGTATTGTAACAGGTCCAAAGTCTTAAAGTTTGCCCAGGTCTGAAAGAAAGGACTGTGTTCACAGGGATTGGGTGGTGCTCAATAGAATAGGCCTGTTTATCAGTTTTATACCAGACACATTTCTATGCTCTTTATAAGAAGTATTTACTTTATTAGCAAGTTACTGGCTAAAAATGAGAAATTAATGTACTATAAAACACAATATAATTGGATATCCAGTCAAAGACTTTTTAAAGCAATAGATTTTGGGATGCTGAGGACAAAAAGGAAACCATTAGGAACAGGAATTATCTAAAGTAATAGACTATTTCATTAACCTTTTGAATCCCTTCACATCTAGTGGAAACTATAGAAATATTAAACACTTTCCCCCAAAAATAACTGAGCAAAGCTTCAGTTCAATGTTTGATAGATATCTGAGGAGAGGGAAAAAAGGAAAAAATACAGAACCTCAATACAGTATGAGTTAAGTCTTGTTCATCACAGCTTCAGCAGAAGGTAATGAAGGAAAGGTCCAACTTCAACAGAGGTTCCTGCTATTACTTCAGATAGATTTCCCCTTATTGCATATCCTTGAGCTTTGCTTGTAATAGGAGAAGGTGAAACAGCCAGTTCCTTAAACAAAAGCCTTTTGGTGGGGAAGGGACAGAAGCTGGTTACACTGCTAAAATATCTATGCATTTCATGTACAGCTGAGTGTGCATAAGGATAAGGCTGTCAAGGGAGAGCTCACTCTGACTTACTGATGTGCTCCAAGTCACAGCCAGGAGTTTTTATCCAATTTTCCAACAGAAGATGAGCAGACAGGCAGCATCCTCATGGGTATACATGTTCCTTCAGAGGTTTGTCTGCACAGGGGTGAGACGCACTGTTGGCCGTCCAGGTACCCAAGCCACATTGCAATATTCACCTCTTATTCCTCAAAAATATAAATCTGAGGAAAATGAGAGGCTGTTTCTGTGCTGATGCCTGCAGGAAGGGGGTGAAGAGTTCATTGAAAGTCCTCCTGGGAAGCAGGTGGGATGTAAGGCAGCACCACTGGGTAGACAGCAATAGAAAGCCATGCTCTGTGCCAGGCCAACAGAGCTTTGAATGAGCTTTGGCTGTGCCACAGGCTTGATGTAGCAGTTTGATGGCTTCAGCTGCAGTAAGGAAATCATGGGAAGGTGCTTTTGACAGCTTAAGTTTTAGCTTTTGTATTTTTTAGATTCTGTACTGCGTTAGTATATAACTCTGAACTTCATATAACATGTTAGCAAGTTCTCACAGTTCAGTCAGACAGAACAATCCTTTTCCAGCCTGAGAACCAAGGACAGCATTGGAGCTTCAGGCCCAAAAAGCGTAAACAAANGTACTGCCCAAGGTGTATCCTTTGAAGGCCTTTTCAATATCTACTTTATTCCTTTAACACTGTCTAGCTTCTGTTCCAGGTAGCCTCCCAAGGCATCACTTTGAGAAGCATTTTTAATAAATCTTGTTTAGAGAGAAATATTTAAACTAAATGCCTCCCTGTCTTGTTGGCCGTTCTCCCAACATAGCAGAGGCAAGGTGGCAAAGGTTTTGCACTCAGCTCCTGAGGAAACACATTGCAGTATTTGGAGCTATGTTTTCAAGCACTTTTGACAAAATTCCTGGGGGAATCTGGACTCTGCTCAGTCAATGAAAGTTCACTGGACAAATGAGAGTTCCCTGGCCCTACACACTTCAGCACTGGTTGGTCAATTCTTTTTGCATTCCTTTCCTCCCTTGGCAGTGAAGTTTATGGAAGGTTCCCTGCCTGTGGCAGCAGGGTTGGAATCAGATGATCTTTATGATCTCTTCCAACCCAAACCATTCTATTTTTCTATAATTCAGCAGCAAACATTCTTGTACAAATAAAAGGTTTATGGACTTGAGATTAGACTGGGTCACACTGTCCTTGCAACTAAACACCAGTCTGAGGCAGCACACTTTCCTCTTACAGTGAGCAGAACAACATCTAATCAGCCAAAGCATTTCTTCTTTTGTTCAGAAACCTTTAAGAGAGAGTATTGCTGCCTCCTCCTTTGTGCATTGACTCCCAAGAAAACATCACTTCAGTTGAAATTGCTTCTACTTTGAAATTTTGTTTCAGATTGCAGGCCCTGAAGTTTAAAACACTGGTTTTACCACCCAATGTGCATTAACAAATTTAAATGCAATTACAGTTCTTGATCATAAAAACCTCCATATTGAGAGTTCATGATGTCAATAAAGTATGCCAACCATACTGAAATGTCAATGGACTTCTGGGGTTTCTATTGGTGCAAACTTAAAAACTGAAGAAGTTCCTGCAGTATGTGTATAGAAGATTTGGGCAAGGAAAAAAATATCTAATTGAAGCTTCCATGTCCTTTCCAAAGTAAAGGCAGAATCTGCTTCATGGACAGACACCACACCTTCACTGTTGAGTTTTCCCAAGATCTGAACAGCGAAGCATTTTTATTGTAACTTATAGTGGTGTTCTACAAAAGGCACTGAAGGTTTGGGAGTGAGGGTTTAGCGTAACAGCTTCAAGGCTGAAAAGCAACTCAGTGAACTGTACCATGTCTACCTCCAGACCTCTGGCAACAAAAAATAGATGGATATCAAGCTTCATAATGTAAAATATTCCAAGATTGCCTCAGACTGCCCAGTGCTGTGGAGACTTGGCAAAACTTTCACAGTGCCTGATAATCTCGAGGCAATGCCCCAAGGAAACTTGCCTGTTTTACCACTTCTGTGGAATTCAAGGGAAACTATAATGTGCTCAGCTTATTCTGGCACTTGGACAGGCACACTGCCACAGACTTGTTTGTTACTGATTTAATTCATTGCCCATACGCAAAAATAAGTTGGTGAGCCATGCAAAGATCAATCTTTTTCCAGCATTCAAAACTGATTTTCATATGAGCCTGGCCATCTCCTTTCTGAAAAGCACACCAAGTAACATCAGAGGAGTCTTCTGTCAGGTTTTTTTCTGCTTTAATGGGATTATGGTGTGCAAATATTAAATGTTGGCCAACAGCAAGTGGAATGACTACAGGCCTGAAGTGTAATCACACCCAGTAATTTCCAGGGAAGGCAAATTATTAATTTGTAACTAGTCATTCTTTTCAATTACAGGGTACTTTTCCAGGGAAGCTGTTTTCTCACTAATCTTTCAGCTGCAATGTGCCCTCCATTGCCCTGACACATTCAGATACTCTAATAGGCTGGACATTGTGAAAATGGTAATTACTGTGTGTTGGGGCTGAAGAAAGCCTCAGAGATGAGATGTAGGCCTCCAGAGCAGTAAACATTTACTTAATATACTATATCATCTTCCATCAGTCTGTCATGTGACCTTTAAAGTTCATAATTTACAGTAATGTACTATGAAAGATAACTTCTAATTTGTATTATTATACTGTTGCTGAATTACTGCTTTCTTTCAACGATGCATACATTATTGCCAGCTTGCTAGAAAAGATCTTTTTTAGAGTTTACTGAAAGTCAAAAAAATAAAAAAGGTATTCTACTTCTGAAGAGTTTTGTGATTACTCCCAACTGCATACACCTGTTCCTTGAATAATTCATGTGCCTTCTCAGTACTAGGATCTGAAATGGAAATATTTCAATATAGAGAGCAGGGTATGGGCAGAGTCTGAAGTCAAAAGACAACAAAGGGAAACTGATCCTGAGGTGAAGACGTTGTTTTGTGATGTGTCTGAGGTGGGCACAGATTGGGTGGAGAAATAGAAAGAGGTCATAGGGCTGAGCTCTGCCAGGCCAGGGCTCAACTAAAGCTGCAGAGCACATTGATCAGGATTTCTTACAGATGAATTTTAGACTTCTATCAAGCACAGTAATCACATTGTAACTTAATTCTGAGGGGAAGCAGATATGCTCTGAACTGCGTTACTTTAAAAGGAACAACCAGCAGGCTCTTTTCTCTTCATGGGTGATTGTAGGACAGATGGACAGCACTTGAATATCAGGGTAAATTTTGAAGTTCTACTCATTTTCTATAGCCCTCTATTTGCTAGAATATAACTGTGGAATAGGGGTAAGGAAACAGCAAAGGTTGCTGTAAAGTAAGCATGTTCTGAAACACTCGTGCAAATTGGAGGAAAAGGACCCCGGATTTTGAGATGGGCACCATGACCATATCAAAAAATGCAACTGCCACAGTGCCAAGAGAAATGTGCAAAACAGATTATTCTTCCTCAAAGTTACAAGCAAGGGAGGCCTAGGCAACCTCCTAGAGCACCTCTTGGATGCCATCATGCAGCACGTTGGATTGGATTATAAAGTTACCCTGTGACTCCCAGAGATTTGATAAAGCTAATGCTCACTCTGCAATGGCTGATGAGCAGCTCAAGGCCTCGCTGAACTTGGACTGTGTTCACAAATCTCAGGGGCAAGCAGTTGCCACAGCACTTGCATAAATTATGACTGACTCACAATATTACTAATCACTCTTCTCTGTGGTAAATTCATTCCTTTTTTCTGCTCCCCCATTCTCCCACAGTCGCTTTACAGCAAGCTGTAAGACTTTCCAAGTCATTTTCATGTTTGGAGGTTTTAACTATTTTTTGCCAAGTCCCAAATTCTACAAACAAAACCAAAAGCCATCCCACAGTATTTGTTACAACTGTGAGATGGTTATCAGGGTGCTGGGACACTTTAGGAAACTTTATGTTTTAGGAATTGCCCAAGACAATATTTATCTTGTCATAAGGAAATGAAGACTAAATCCTCTTAATCAGTCTTTTAAGCTATTTTCTCCTTCCTCTTCCCACTCTTATCCTCCCAAAGTGCCACAACTTGGCTCTTGGCAGGGCTGGAGCATACTGATGTACAGA
This sequence comes from Polioptila caerulea, assembly GCA_013397295.1. Classification (NCBI taxonomy): domain Eukaryota; kingdom Metazoa; phylum Chordata; class Aves; order Passeriformes; family Certhiidae; genus Polioptila; species Polioptila caerulea. Next base: position 313,699 of record VYXF01002926.1, on the reverse strand, counting down.
AGGAAATTATGTGTCTGGATTTCTCCTGTGCAGTACAGATTCTGTCCTGTCAGCATGGAGATCCGTTTCCTAATGGCTAAAAAAGAAGTTTTCATTACATTTTTTCCTCTTATTTCTTTGATGGATATCGCCACCATTCCAGATCTGGTAATTTTTGAATTGAGAACAGGTTTCTTCCTGCGTGTTGTTTAATCCTCACAACTGTGGTTTATTTTTATGAGAGTCAGTTAGAAATCCCACAGGTTCTAAAACCTGTTAAAGATTACAGAGACACAGAAGGCTGGGTTGGAACATGATCTCCAAGAACCTGTCTATTTTATTGCTTCCAAGGGGCTTGTCAGCTTCCTGTTGAAACACAGTTCAGTAATTGCAGAGTGAATAAAATGGAGAAGATAACTTTTTATTAGCACTAAATGATCAGGTTGATTGGCATTAGGGAACTTTATACAATTTCATTGACATAAGCATATGCTGAAAGGCATCTCTATTTCCCAATAACACATTACTACATGTAATAAAACAACTCACTACCCAGTATTAAGCTACAACATTTCTGATCATTTGGAATATGCCTCTCTAATATCTAATTTCTACTACCCCTACCAAAAAAGTATTTACCTGCTTTTTAAATTTTAACTAAATTTAGTAAGAGCAAAAATTATGTACAATTATTTAATCTATGGTTCTAAGATTCTCTGAAAGAAACATTTCACACTAGAGCGGCACTGAGGGGAACTTTCATGGTATTTTAGACAAACAAATTTTAATTTTAACAAATCCCATTATATCCTCTTCCATTTCTTATGGAATCCACTTTAATCCCTCTCTCTCTCATAATGATGAGTCCTATTTCACCCCACTTCTGAGACCAAGCACAGCATGGACAGAGATGGAGCACCTGATGCAAGGACAAAAGAAAAGAAATTGCTGTCATGGGGTAAAGGGGTCCATTACAGACTGAATTGTAGGATTTTCATTTCAAGACCTTGTTAGATGTCGACCTAACTCTCCCTAAATATTTTTCAGTGATAAAATTCCTACTATTTCTTTCAGACAACAATTTCCACAATTTAACTCCTCTGCATAGATTCTTTTCTCCACATAAAGAAGCTTTTTATATATTTGTAAAGTTCTGTCTTCCGCACTCCATCCTTTTTCATTGTCTATTCTTACCCTTCACTACCCCATTTTCATGCTCTTCACTTGTTTGAGTATTGTTCTCTAAATCCTGACATTTTCCATTGCTGCCCCTGATACCTCTGTAATGTTTATTTCCTCTGTATCAAGTATCATGAGTCACATATGTAAGGACTGAGTCCAGAGAAAATAGATGTTTTGAAATGTATTTTTTTGTAAGCTTTAACAAAGATTGGACATCTAGAAATATTTGCCTGAGACTTTTTGGGACAATATTCAGAAAAGGAAAGGCAGGAGTCATCTGACCTCTCATAGAGAGCTAAATTAAGGAAAACATGCCTTCAGAGACTCGTCTGAATTTTCATGATCTTCATTATTCTCTGATGGTTCAAATTTCAGCCATCCTGGTCAGTCACACAGCCAAGTAGCCAGTCAAAAGGAATGCAAGCCGTTCCCAAGATCAGAGTGAAACAAAGGATAAATAGGAGCACCCTATAAAAACTCCAGAGGCAAGTACCAAATCCTTCAATGGAAGGATTTGCAGCACAGTGCAGTAACTCAGTGTGGAACCACTTCCTTGCCTTTGGCCAGAGATCACCCACAAGAGAAACCAACACAACATATCCCACTGAAAGGAAAAATCATGTCCTGCTTTGCATAAAGTGACATTATATCATGGGAACTACTAGAGAGTTAATAAGAGTTGTACCAAGGCGAAAGATTATTTAAGCAAAAGAGGCTGAAGCCAGAAGTAGCCAGAGGTCACAGAAGCTTTTTCATATTCCCCCACAGATTAACTACTTGGATTAGAAGAAAATAAATCCACAGTATCAATAGTCTGAAATGTCTACCAATTGCAAATTCTTTTCCAAGATGTGTCTTTTTAATTTACTAAGTCTAGTTTCCAGGATTAAAAAAAAAAAAAGTTGAGGAGCAGTTTTTCTTCTCACAATATACCTTTTTTAACAAGGAAAAAATAAAAAAACCCACCCACCTCCCCCAACCAAACCCCGTCCTTAGGCATGCATGAAGAGTTAAGGGATTTTGGGATTTTAAATCTCTGAAAACAGAGAGGTCATGTGAAGTGCAGCTGAGATGCATCTATTTGGATTTTGTGAAGAATGCAATAGATTTGCATGAAAATTACTCTAGAAACTATTACATTTAATTTTTTATAAAATGTGTGGGAGCTGGAAATGAACAGTGCTATTGCATTTAAAAGCTCTCTTTGGGATTTCTTTGACTGCATCTCCTCCCAACACAACAGTCTGAAAAGATATGAGTAACTCAGAGTTGTAGGCATATTAGCACTCCTGGCAGGCAGCCTTCCCAAAGCTGAATTTAGACTAAGGTTTTGATTCAAAAGGAAAACTCAGCCCTCTTGCTCACCTCGTGTTTAAATGCAGCACTACTCAGGGGGATGGATTAGCATCTCGGGCTCTTTGCTGATTTGCAAAGTGGACGAATGAAATCATGTACAGCCTCAGCCCAGACATTCTTCTTCATCCCAGAGCCTTCTAAGTAATTTCACTCACTAAAGAGTTACCTCTTTGTGACTCCATCCTTTTCTTTGCTACCGAACCCTTCAGACCCCCAGAGCTGAACATGCAACCTCTGAGCCCCCTGTCAGCCAAGTGTCCTGGCAAAGCCAAAAAAGGGGAGAAAATCTCCAACCTGCTACTCCTGGCTCTGTTACTGATCTGCTCTCTGAGTGGGTGATAATCCCTCAGCAAGTGGCTGGGTGGAAAAAACCAAACCAAACAAATAAGCAATAAAAAAAACCCACCACATGCACACAAAAATACTGATTAGGAGACTTATTCTTTCTGGACAGAGAATTATTTGACAGGGCTCTAATTTCCAGGAGAAAACAAAAGACTGGTTTTAGTGCAATGTTGCCTTTTTGTTTTAATTGATTATATCAGATGAGATGCTTTTTATATCATCTAATTTTCTGTTTTCTCCAAAATCAGAGTTGTAGTTGTATGTTCTCCAGAATTACAGTGACACATTTATGTGAGAACTGTAAAACTCAATTGTTCAATTGCTCAAAAAGTGGAAGAATTATGGAAAACATGAAATATGGAGACTGAGGTGTAAGCTACTGTTACAGGATTCTATCAGTTCTATCATTTGGTGGCACGACTGCTTCCCTTTTGACTTGTAAAAACCAAGAGAGGAAAAAAAGGAGAGTAAAGCAGAAAAAAAAAGAGGTGACCCCAAGAAAAATAAGAAAAAATTGTAAGAGCAGAGAAGGCAAACATTGGTAGGGATAAAAGTGATGCCTAAGATTATTATTTGATACTCTTCTGGGGAAAGAGGACTTACTTAAACTTTATGAAAGCTTTACTCTCTTCTGTTTAATCTCTCCTGCAGTGCAACTGTGGTAATCATAAGGGGCCATAGTTAAAGATAAAAGACATTTATTGGACGTCCCTTTGATTTCTAGCACTCTCTTTCATTTCCAAGCAAATCATGAGTTGTTAATGGAAACATTTCTGGACAAAGACACATTTTTGCCCTTTTCCCCAAAGATCACTGTAAGAATTACTGTAGGTTTACACAAAAGAGCCTCAGCCCACAGTTACTCACCGAAATAAAACCCAGCAGTACCAAAAGACCAGAAAGGACAGGTAAGGACAGCTGGACTCAAAATCACAAGTGTGAATTTTCTAACACACTGGAAAATCACTTCCTTTTGTTGCTCTTCATGTCCTGGCAAAGCCCAGGCTGATCCACAATTTCTATCCCTTACACAGCAAATGCATCATTTTCACTCATGCACTTATGAATATGTTATAAATTGTGACTAAATGTAATTATGTAAATGATAGTCATTTGTTTGCTGTACAGATTAATGTTCTGCTTCACTGGGGTCCCAATATGGAGCAGCAGAAGTTTGAGCTTTGCAGCTGTGCCTCTGTGTGGTGCTGCCTCTCATGTAAAAATTAAAATGAAGATGGAATTTGTCTTTTGCTTAGGGGGAACAAAACAAACCATCCCTGTGTTACTTAATACATTATCTATTACTTCCTCCAGGTAGAAGAATCAATCACCTTTCCCAGTGGTGGTAAACTCCCAGGGAATAATTTCATACACCTCCAGCTCTATAACACAATGTCAACGTGTTAATTGGAATCCCAAAAAAATGGATTTGCTTTTTTTAGTGAAGCTAAGCTTCCTTCGTCAAACTGGGAGCTGTCAAGAGACATGAAAAGTAAAGTTCTGCTACACTGAGAAGATATGGCTAATAAGGATTTATGTAAAATGAGTTTTCCATCCTGTGAAGGGTTGTTTTTTTTTTTTTATAATTAATAGGTTTGTTCTATTTTGCATCAGGATTAATCTGAGAGCTTTAAAGGGTGGGGAGAGTATCTAACAAGAAAAATCTCTTCCAAAAAGCAAATATCTGCGTTCTTCATAAACTTGCACACACATGCTTCCTTTTAGGACAAATCACAGTAGCAATTCTGTGTGTTTTGACTTTTTCTCCTCCCTCTTTAGAAAGTTGCCTGGAAAGATCTGCCAGAAATAGGCTGCAACACTGCTCTCAGGCTGATGCCATGTGAAGTCTCAGATCTGAGTAGTTTTTAAAGTTAGGCAGCCCATTTCTCTTGTTTAAACAGGTAATATTGTAAAGCAGACTGAATGCATGTAACTACTTCATGTAGTTACAGTAAAAGTCCCAGCATTCATAATACAAATTATCACAAAGTGTTTATATTCAATTTTCTAATAATGTATTTTGAATTATATATGTCTCTACCTAAAAAATAGGATGCAGCGTAAGTAACTCTAGGGAGGAAGGGTAAAAAACATCTGCCAGACTTAAAAGACTTACAAGGGTAGCAGCTATTTTATTAAGAGTGTGACCATCATTCTCTCACAACAGTTCATTTCACTGACAACATCAGTCCTGAGACTTGCTGTATTTTCAGCACAGCATAACAGTGCAGACAGGAACAGGCTGCCTACACACTCTAATGCTTTATTAGTGAAAATTCAATGCTCAGGAAAAGGAAAATTATATTTCAGGGCTCTTGCATCTTGTAAAATGAAAGAGCTTCTGCTGTTCTGCGTTTCAAATTCATGGTGTCATCCAAACCCCTTTGCACAGAACTTTAGCCCTTAATTACTTAATCTTCCATTAATTACCCTTGTAACCCTAGAACTCAACACTGACTTCTTACACTGACTTTCTCAGGTCATCTCTCTCATTCTAAACCTAAAAATTTCTGTCTACACAATAGGAAACAAACCAAACCAAAACAAATTAGATAGTGACCAGTGTGTCTTGTAGGTTCCTCATAGAGTTCTAGGTAGTGTAGTAACACATTCACATGTAATAAATTGTACTCAGAGCTTCTTAGGTGAAATACAGTGTTGAGTTCACAGCTATTACCCTTTCAAGTCTTATTTTGGAGGAGTATGTCCAGGGTATTTAGAATCTTTACAAATGCCACCCATGAGGGGAACAAAAGACTTAAACTTTGTTTAACATATTCCTGGTTGATTCATGAGGATTAACACACATTATCTCATTACATACATACACAGTGAAAATTACAGGAGGGCAATTCATGCAGCATGTTCTTCTTTTATAATGTAACAGGAAATATCCTTTATCCTCATTTCAATCTTGCCTTACATCATGCTCAGATGTTAATCAGTGCACAGACAGCCTGCCTCCAGTCAGCCTGGATCCATTTCTCACAGTACTTGAACGCCACAGAGAAGTGCATTTGTGCAGCCACAGCAGAGCTGACCCACCAGGATGCTCCAGGAGTGCAACCAACTCAAATATTCATAAATCTCCTAATTTATGGCGAGTGCTTGTCTCCCATCAGGGTTTTCCCTCTGACTGAATGCAGATTCCAAGTGTAATGTGTCATCTTTCAAAGCAGAACTGTAAGGATTTAGTATTTCAGGAAGTAAAAATAGGAAGAGAGAATAATGCCACAGCTTTCCATACTTTCCCTAAGAGAGATATTTTTCTATGTTATTATTAGTCCTAAGTGCATCCAATGATGCTTGAATGCTTATTTGGTTAAACAACTATATGTTGCTGTCTGATTTTTTATCAAACATACACAAGTAATTATGCTCTTCAAAAATCTGTAGTTGATAATATTATTCTTTGAAATTTTTAATGTCAAATATTTTAAGATATTATACAATAACACAAGTTTTTAATGTTTGTCACTTCTCACCTCCTAGCAAAGAAATTTGTGTATTCTTTTTTTTTCCCATTACAGTGAATCAAAAAAAAAATACAAAGAGACAGAATAAAACTTTCAACACTAACTAAGGGATCCTTGACTAAAAAAAAAAAACATGTTTTTTGTCAGAAGAGTCCAGTTAAAACTCTATTGCAAAACAGGGTTGGCCTGAGAGCACTGGTTCCAATCCTTTCCAGGATCAACTAATGTGCAGGGCACAGATTGGAAAATATAAAGTAATAAAAGCTTTAAAAAAAAAAAAAAAAAAAAAAAAAAAAAAAAAAAAAAACAANAAAAAAAAAAAAGTAAAGAAAAAATAACTAATGGCAGCATTTGGCAGATGAGAGAATGCTAAATGTGAAGTGGGCATGCACTTCAAGCACTGCACAAGCCAAGCTGTGAGACTGCAAGCCAGGTCTCTGCATGCTCTGTTGCCAGTATGCCTCAGCCCTTCTCTGGAAGGCAAATCATACTGATGGTAATTCAATCCTTGGCTCTTTGGCTAAAGACACTGGTATTTTTTATTCCCTATCATAAAGCAAGTTGCTTTCAGTACTTTAAGGTCTGTACTCAAGATTAACAGACAAGGGCACCTTTAGAGGAGGCACCTAAGGAGTTCTGGTCACCTGAGACATAATGGACTGCTTTGGCTTCATGTCAGGCTTGGGATCCTGGTTCTCAGAAACTCAGGAGTCCCTTTGGAGAATGAGGCCGAGTAGGAAAGGTGTCTTTTTAAATTCTGCTTGGCTGCAAGTATCAAGATATTTGTGACACTGGCTAATTTTAGTGATCGAGCTAAATCACTGTAAGACTGAAAGGGCTGCAAAGAAATGTTACGCTGATAAATGACTTCAGGTCACCAAAAAAGTGATGAGTCTGTATGGCCACTAACTGCTGCAGGGCCCACAAGCTCCCCATGGAGTCCACCAGCTCCAGTTTTCCAAGCCAAACTGCTGCTTCTCTGTATGAAAGCTCTCCATTCCCCTAACTCCCTCAAGGCCTGGCTTTGCCTCTTTACCAAACTCTCCATGGCAGCTGTGGAGAGCTGTGCTTTACACAGCTCTGGCAAAAGGCAGCTGGAAATGCTGGTGTTTTACTGCAGGGACACTGGTGTCAGGCACTGCTGAGCAGGCACTGGGTGAAGCAGGGGTGGTAGGCACCTTGGCTCTAGCACTGGAAGTGTGGCTGGGGAAGGCTTTCCAAATGGAAACAAACATGAAAAACCCCTCAGAACAGCCCATAGCTCTGCCAAAGCTAGGAAAAAAGGAGAGGGGGAGAAGTAACACCAAGGAAAAAAATAAAAAAAAAAAAAAGGAAAAAAGAGATGATTTTCATCAGAGAGAACCATGAGTAGAAAAGTTTAAAGCCCCCAAACAAGGCCTGAAGTGCAGACTTCATGGTAGAGAAAAGGAACATCATGTCTATTAAAGGATTTGACTTTTTAGAGTGTTTAGGAGCCTAACACATTGTACTACCATACTTTGGGGACTACTGACTGTGCATACAAAGGAGACAAGAGGAAGAGGTGGTTTGGTTTTTTAGTGGGGGGAAGAGGAGAAATGTTTGCTTATTTGGGGGTTTTTCAAACACATAGTTGATTTAGAGTTCAGAAAACCATCTTATGAATTTGGGAGCCTATGTAAATCCCTGATAAGAAACTTGTCTGTGGTGTTAGAAAGAAACAAAACTTTCTTCTCAGCCATGAGCACAGGATTCAATTAAATCTTTGCAGAGATTGCAGGAAGTCACCTGCAAAGCTCAAAGTAAAAATGTGCACAAATGGCAGTGGCCTGTGTAGTGAGTAACACCACCAGCCCAGAGACTCAATGAAAAGGATTCCTTGGTGGATGCTAAGGGGAAACAATGGTTGAAAGTACTTTTGACATCAGATGAGAATTCTGTCGTTGTTACCTCACATTTCCAAAGGGAGGAATGTGCACCTAATTAGCTGGAAAATACTAGCTAGGAAGAAAAACAAAACAAAAGCAACCAACCAAAAAAAAGAGGAAGAAAAAACCCAAACAAATCAATGACACAACTAAGACAACTGAACCCTGAGAAATGACAGAATTGAAACCAAGACAATCACTTTCTAACAGTAACATTGCTGCCCAAAGGCTCCCCTGTCCTGATCTTGGAACATAAGTACCAGGATACTGCTAAAACCTCTTCTTAAAGGGTGATATTTGAAACTACAGGTATTATCTTCAGGTTGATTGCCTCTAAAATCATACTCAGTATGTGTATAAAGTAGTAGAGCTTAAACAGAGTGACACAAAGCAGTTAACTCAGCTTCTGTGCAATTCAATGGCTCAGATACACAACACAGCCTGGATAGAAGCAGGCATTGAAGGAAGAAAACTTCCTTGGCTTTGAGAAATTACAGAACTGCAATTGGGACAATAAATTATTTTCTAGCAATAAAATGGAGAGAGTGAAATAAGTGCCAGTATGAAAGAAGTACATTAGGCACAGAGAAAAGACAAAATCAAATTATAACACTCTAAGTCAGAATGGCAATCCACTCCTGTGTGTAATAGAGATTCGTTAATTTTCATGCCCAAATCACCTTGCTGTTTACAGAGCACAGTCTGGAAAATTTTGCAGGCACTAGCTGGAAAATAGGGGCTTCTCTGTTCAGAGGTATTTTAGTAGGTGATGAGGGCTCTCCTCAAGGGCAGGCAAGGTAAAGGACAGCGTGAGTCTGGCACACCTCACTCAGCAGGGCAGCTCATCAGAACAGAGGGGAAGCACTTGATCACAGTGCAGAGAGACCCAAAGTCTGTAGGCTGAAGAAGCTGGAGTTGATCTCTCTCATGTGGGCCCAGCTGTCACCCTTCAGCCACTCTAAGCCACTTCCCCACTGACTTCTCAACATTCCCCTTCTTCTTTCAACCTTGTTTTTGAACTTCTCAGCGCGAGCTGGCCGACACAAGGGAAGGAGCACTTGGAAGTCCTCTCTCCCTGCACTCAGACTTGGAGAAGGCAGCTTTAGTCTCTAAAGTGTTCTTTCCCCTTTGCACACAGGTATTTCTGCCAACATCTCCCTCTGTTTATGTGGAAAGCCCTGTTATTTACTTGCTTATTTATGGAGTGGGGAAGTTGATTGCAGTATTATGTAAATGAACGCCTGCAGGAGAGAAGGAGGAAAATCTTTCAAATTAAATTTCCCATAGCATACCAGCTAAATGTTGATTTTATCTATTAGGTTATGAACAAATATTCATAAACCTATTAATTTAATTCATGAGATCTCCAAAAATTCTAACTTCTCATAATACAATATTTTTATCTACTCTTCACCCCTTACTTCTTAAAACTACCTCTAATGAGAGCATTGGTTTTCCTAGCCATTACTACTGAAAAACTATATTATGTGCCCTGTGAAATATCAGGCAAACATTAACATATGCAACCACCTTTTGAATGAAATTTCTTCAACTTTTTTAAAAAAATAATATTTTCTTATTCTTTTCAATAGTAGCATTTTCACAATTCAGATTGCTATGCTCTCTTCATCATTATTTCCATTTTCTTCCCATTTTACCAAATTCGTCCCACTAATTTTTATTGACTTGAAAGCATTGCAGAAATGCTTTCCAGGAATGTGCAAGTGACTGGGAAGGGCACTCAATGCACTCATTGCCTGTTAGCAAAGACGTGCAGATGTTTTGATCCTTCCCTGAGCCATGGATTGCCTTCCTCCCATGGAATCAACCGTTGCCATCGGCAGGTAAGGATTAGTTTGGATTTTTTTTTTAAACAGCTGCATGGGAACTCACAGGATCCTTAAACATTGTTAGTGAGCTGATGTCTGAGTACTGAATGTAACGAGGCTGATCTGAAGCAGGGACAGAAAAACAAGGACCTGATTCCATTAATTTGGGCACCGTGGGCACAAGTACAGTATATCCCCGTCAGGCACAGGGAGGAGATGTCCTTACTAACAAAGCTGAGTGTTAATCTTATGTAGAAGCATTGTGAGGCTTTCACTCGTTGAGCAGGCCTGTGAGGGAGCTCATGGCCATCAGTATCATCCAAGGACTGTGTGGTGGCAGCTGTAATTGCAGAGTGTCCCCTCTGCCCAGCGGGTGCTTGTTAATGGTTTCTCAGGATCCCAGTGAGGGCTCTCCTCACCAGCTGCTTCAGCACCTCAGGCCAGTGTTTTCATCATCAGGTGTGGCTGCACTAATAGGAGCAACCCTCAGGTGTCTGACCTGTCACTTATAGACAGATGCTTATTCCCTAAATTCACATGGACTCAATTGCTTTGCTACTCAACTCCAGATACATCAGCTTCCCATTCCTGCTATGAAGTTTCTTTTCTGAGGTTCCCAACCTACGGAATTTTATCATGACAGGATCTTTACTGCCTTACTCCATATAAGCATCTTTCTCTTTGCCCTGACTGGTAATGCTGGGGATCAGGAGAGGTGCCTGCAGGTGTTATTGACTACAGCATCATGCTCAGCATATCAAATGGCATGGGTGAAACTCTGGCCACAAAGGTGACGTTTGAATGCTCTGCAAAACCAAAAAGTTTGGAGCCCCTCTTCCAGCCTTGCTCACTTGCTTTACTGGGCCATGGGATTATTTTTCTGCCTGCCTATAGAAGATGAACGGAAAGCCACTGAAATTTTTCAGGAGCACATGCAGATCCATCACAATGAAGATGGCCCAGCATCAGATGGATGTTACCTCGCCCTGACTTCATTATAGGAAATCTTGCCTGCATTGTTGCTTTCAGGACAATTGCATAAACTCTCACCAATTTTTTCTGTTATTTTTGACATCTTTATACAGAACAGTCACTGTATTTGATTCACTTGTTCCTTTTAGTCTTCCACATTTTCTCTTTTTTTTGTATTGGTTTTATTTCAATCTCTCTGAAACAGTGCAGGAACTGCTTGGCCACTGGAAATTCTTTCCAGAACAATATTGCACCTTAGGCTTCACTTTTGTGGGCTCAAGCTCAAACACAGCACCCTCAGCAATGTAAAAGCTGCTGCTATGCTGAGAACACCTCCTTTTGTATTTTGTTATATACTTCAACCATACAGCTCCACAATGCGCACTCCTCCTGCAGCACCCTGATATGTTTATTACAGCCAGTGAGAGACAAGAGCCAAGGACAGCAGAGCTCACCTCTCCACCCATGAGCCAAATCCCACCAGAGAGGGTTTTTGCAGCAATAACTTCTCCAGCTACAACAGCTGATTTTTAGCATTGTTTCCTAAGCTTAGTTATCTTCAGAAAATCTTCTCTATGTCCCAGGTGCTCATAAATGATACATCCAATGTGTCCCTATTATGTTACAGAAGTGATTTGTTTTCTGCTTAGAGTGACATCAGTGGTGTTTTAGCACTCCTAACTTGATTTCCAAAGGTCAGAAAGCAGGGGTAGAAAGAACTCTTGTTCTAATCACTTTCAGTATTTGAGTTCCCTTCCTTTGTAGCCATACAAGTAGTTTTATCCTGTGCTTCTCTCAGATCCTGCCATATGCAAAATCTACATGGTATCATCCCTGGGATCTTTCCTTTGCTGAACAGAGAGCCCTTGAAATGTCATCTACCAAATGGAATTTTGAAACCAATAAATTCTCTTGCTTTTTTTCCCAGCTGAACCAAATGAAATAGTAGACTCCCAGTTATCTAACCAAGTCTGGAATAAACATATTTTTATAGTTTTGTACAAAGGTCAAGGTTTAATCCAAGTCAGAAACTAAGTATGACCTAGCCACTTGTTCACTCACCCCTGGATGGGATGGGGAAGGGAATCCAAAGGGTAAAAGGAGAAAACAGAAGGGCTGTGTTAAAGGCAGTTTAACAGGGCAAACAAAAGCCATGCAAGCAAAGGAAAACAAGGAATTCACTCCCCACTTCCCATGAGCATGTAGGGGTTCAGCCACCCCCAGGAAAGCAGGGCTCCATCGTGCACAATGGTCACTTGAAAAGACAAATACCAACACGCCAAATATCCCTTCCCCATTCCTTCTTCTTCCTCCAGCTTCATGAGCTGAGCATGATGCTATGTGGTGTCATGATCCTTTGGGTCACTTGGCATCAGCTGTCCTGGCTGTGTTCCCTCCCAGCTCCTTCTGCATCCCCAGCCCCTCACTGGTGGGGTGAGGAGCAAAAAAGGCCCTGGCTGTGTGTAAGTGCTGACCAGGATTAATGAAAATATCTCTGCTTTATCAACACTGTTTCCAGCATAAATCCAAAACACAGTTTTGTAGTGGCTACAGTGAAGGAAGAACTCTATCCCATCCAAAGCCAGAATAAAAGAGTTCCCATTTGTTTGGATAAATTGGGTAGCTTCCATATCCTCCTCTTGGTGGTTTTCACATGTCTTGGTTACATCTATCATTTCTTAAAATAGCCACACGTCACCTCACAAAAATTCCTTCATTTCACGATCGTCCATCACTTTTGGCATCACTCCTAATGAGAGTCAGCTTTGTGCTTGAAGCCTTTGGAGGGGCAAGCAGACTACCCCAACTAAACACACATTTAGAAAAGTCACAGGGTTTTTTTCCCCACTGCCTTTTTTTGTGATGCATGTGCTACACAGCACCTAGCTGGTAACATTTTCTCTTGTGCATATCAGTGCTGTTCCCTGCTGTGCAGAGGAAACAGCTTCTCTACCATATCTCAGAGTTTTGTGCTACAAGTTGAATTTTCCCTCTCTTTCACCTCTGCCATCAGTTCACTTGTGCCTTGACATTAGCTGAGGATTTTATAGACCAGTTAGAAATTTATTTTTATTTTTTATCTCTTTGAGCTTGCCTGAACAACATACCTGGCTTTCCCTTCACCCAGAAGCACTGGGGTGCAATGAGTTTGGATGTTTTCCTATTTGCAGGTCTTTGGGCATACCATATATGTCCAAACTGCATCTTATAGAACTTCTTTATATTTGCTTTCTTCACATATTTTCTTCAGCTATTCTTATGGGTTTTTTCTATTGTTAAATTTCCCATTAAGATCCTGTCCCCTAGTGTACTAATTCCACCTGCAAAACACATTTTTTATGGTTGTACACTTATTTGTTGTCTTGGATATCCCCTGGCTGCTTCCTTGGGAAAATTGATTTTCTGTGAAGCTATTATTCTTTAGAAAGAAAAAATAAACTTAAGTAATCAACAACTTATCTGGATTTCTCCTGTTCACATGAGACTGTCACAAAGCATCCAGGTTCTATATCTACCCTTTTCTTCCCTTCCAATTAGTCTAGAAACTGAGCAGATTTCTTCAGGAGCCTACCCAGCTGCCTCACGATGGGCCACTTCTGCATAGCTCTGTTCTCTGCAGTGTTTTTGGTTTAACATCCCCAGCCTGCCCTTCTTTGCCTTATTTATGTGAATTCCACAGCCTGCTTTTTCTTCTCATACCACACTTTTGATTTAGATACCTGCCAGTACTAGAAACTAACAGGGGCTAGGATGATCTAAGCTGACTTTCAACCTTCTTAAAGAATTCTTTGTCATCCATACTGCTCACTGCCCACCTAGAGAGTGCCCAAGCTTTTTATCTGTTAAAGAAGCAAAATACCTGTGCAGAGGCTGACACACACCTGAGTAATGTGATATTGAATTTATGGCATTGAGGTGGTTGATTGGATTGCCTGCAGTCCCCTCCCTTGGGCACCTTCAGATGGGAACTGCTGGAGAGAAATCAGCTTGGGGATGCAGAGAGATGGACTTTGCTAAGTTACAGGTGGAACACTATTGCTCTATTTAAAAAAGAAAAAGTAGCTGTGCTTACACATGCAAATGAAATAGAGACATGAGCAACAATCCTGAACAACTGCTTTACACTGCTCAGGGATCACAGGAGGTGAAGATTCCCACATGTGATAATTGCTCTCAGCATTTAATGGAGGAACAAGGTCAAAACACAATGCCTGGACAAAATATTAAAGAATTAAAAATTAAAAGGATGAGACATGTCATTTAGAAGAAGAATTTTAATATATGAGGAACAACCACACAAAATATTAATAAAGTTAGAAATACCTCTTAGAATTGATGAGCGCCTACTGAGGTATTTCTGTGACAGAACAAATCACTTAAAAATATCCCTCATAAAACCATCCAAATATTTTATTGCTGAAAAAAATCAAGGAGCACGTGCTGAGGTGTTGCTGTTTAACTTATGCACCTAAACTACCAGTCTACACTCTGTGCTCTCAGGGATTTTGCCTCAGACAAAACACCTCAGACAAAAGCTGAGTCTTTTTCACCGACTAACCAGAAAGTTTGAGTTTTACCCTGTAAAAGTTCATCATTGACCACCTTCATGATGACTGATGCTATTAAATTTTTTGTAGATTTATCACTGATATGTCTAACGAAATTTCTCACTTCCTTTCCCCTCCAAGAGGGCACAGCAGCTTATAAAAAATTTACAGCTAGTCACATGAAGATATTTTGTTTTCAACATCTTAATAAAGGTTAAAAATCAGAAATATTATTTCAGTTTAAGACTCTGAACTTATGATTTTTCTAGTTTTAATGAGATATTTTAAAAAGAGTTTGAAATTTGCTTGTTCCTCCTTCTTGGTACTTTACAGTTTTTTTTAGAGCCCCACTCCTCTCTGGGCCAACTAAGAATTTTCCTCATAAACAGTAGACCGTGACTGAGCTTTCAAAGTGAGCTAGATTGTGTGCTACCAAAGAAAAGTCATGTTCATTGGGAGGTCGATGGCTTTTTAAAGCTAAATGATCAAATGAAATATTAAACTTGCAATATCTACAGATCTGACCAGAAAAATACAGTTCAACATCCTGAAGTGTCATTGCCAGGACTCCTGGAATCATCGAAAAGTTCAAATACAGCATGTTTCATCCAGTTCTGTCACTAGCAAAGAGAGCTGTGTCTTGCTCCTTCCAAATCTACTCCAGATTACTCCTTTATTCTCATAAAACCAAGCAGTTTTAGTTCTACTCAGACAGGACACAGAAGCTGTTGCAGCAATTGTATTTTGCTTAAAAGGCAGATTGAGCAAAATATTGCCCACGATGCTGCAGCCCGAATTTTCCCTGATTATCTCATTGTGTTAGAGAGGGGAAAGATAAGGCAGTAGACATCTATCTTCATATCATATCAAACATATCATATCAAACATATCATATCATAACATATCATATCAATCATATCATATCATATCATATCATCATTAAGATCTTCATTCTCAATAAGGATTTCTTCATCTCATGGACCAATCTGCTGGAGGAGAAGTACCTAGAAGCCTTTTTGGAGAAGTAATGGTGGACTCTGACTCCTGAGAGAAAAAAAAGAAAGATAGATCCAAAATTTGTCTTTCCAGGGCTGATCAGCTGCCTAGCAGTGTTTTATATCTGGCCGTATTAACATCAGAGCAACACAAAGACAGCTGAGAAGCGAAATTTCTCATTACAGTTGACTTCAAAGGTTTTTCAGTGAAATTACTGTTTTTGTGAAGTGCAAGTTGGTATGACATGCTGAATTAAGACACTTAGAATACGCCAGTATTGCTGACTATGGCCTGGCCCTGCTTGTTTGCAGAAAGAGAGGAGGCTGCTTGTGCTGTGCCTTGGGGGCCCCGGGTGCACAGTTATCTTTCTTCCCAGTGTCATCTGCACCAGTCAAGCATACACTCCCAGAGCCCCAAGTGCAGGTGAGGTGAAAGCATTTTGTGCTGTACAAGTGGTTTACATCAAGCTGCCCTCTGGGCTGGCTGGGTTGCCATTAAGCCCATCCTCCTGAGAGCACAGCGTGGCCTCTCAGTCACATCACAGCCGAGTCTGCCAGGGAGCCTTCCAGCCACAGCCAAAGGGAGCTCAGGAAAAGCTGAAACAGCTCTTTAAATACTAAAGAGATGTTGCCTAACATGAAGTGGGATGGGGATAAGAACTGCTAAATCCATTTCCCTGCCCACCCCTCAAGCAGCCAGGTGTAAGGAAAACCTATCCATCCGTGCTATGCTAGGCAAAAAAAGTGTCTAGGAGAAAGAAAGAACAGGTGTATATTCAGTATTTTTAGTTTAACACCCAAACATGCCTCAATTAGTTTCTTTAAAAAGTGATTGTTCAACAAAAACTCTAATTTTTCTACAAAATTTCGCTTTGACATCAAGGGATAATTGCATGCTTGCTTACCTGCATTTGTACACTGCCTGTCCCAGCCCCACCACAGCACACAATTCTCTTAAAGTTTGATCATTAAGCATTTCAGCAACCAACCCCTACACCAAAACACACAAACCCACCCATGCTTATTGTTATTGCCATAGGAATATTCTTTTTTTTAAAGCATAAAATTTTGAACAACAGGCCATACTCAGCTTTATACTGGACAAAAACCCCAAAATAACAGGAGCATTAGCCAGATAACCAACAGTATGTTTGTTTCTAGGAGTGTGCTTAAGGAGAGCCAAGCTCTAGAACATTATAATTAAGAAAATGAAAGAACTTTGACTTATAGACAGTAATTTCTTAGCTAGCAATATACAGCATGTAACCATTACCATATGTAAAATAGTGCATTAAACATTAATTTATTTCTCTGTATATTGTGTGAAGAACCACTATGTGTGCCTTGAAAGAGCGCACAAGAAAACGCAGTTAATGATCTCATTTTTTAGAACTGAGTAAAAACTGGGAAAATATAGTCCCCATGAATTACTGCATCACTATCAGCCAGAAAAGCCAGGGGCAAAACCAGATGGAATTTGCTTAATTAGGTCCAGATCCAATGAAGTATATACATATCTCTAAGCCAGCAAGAGAGCCTATGGACAGCAAACAAGTTAAAATAACCATGTTGAAAGAGAGCAAAAAGCTCAATATGGCATGGATTTTAGTTTTTACAAATGATATCTCATAGGTTCAGGCTTATCTGCAAGCTCAAGCATTTTGCACAATCATTGCTTTGCCTCTTGTCAAAGAATTGCCTAGTTGAAAGCTCTAGAAAACTGTCTTGAAGCTCATTAACACCCCATTTCATTCCTACTCATTTCTCACTCTCTTTTATAGAAAAAAGTTTCCCTGCAAAGGAATAAAACAGCTATTGGCACTGCAGACTTTAGGAAAGCACATATATGAAATTATAGATTAGGAACATTTAAAAACCTGACTAAATTATGATTCAAAGTATTCACATGATAGTTCAAAAACAGTGGACAAGGAAAAAACTACTTGCCACTGGGCAAGGCAGAAACAAGGCATGTTATCAAGTAGTGGAAGTAGTGGATGACACATGGGCTTTAGAGACATTTCCTGTCTGCACAGCAAGGCATTCCTTTCTCCATCTCTTCCTGAGATAAGACACCCATCTGTCAGATCATTACAGCAGTGATAGATAAGATCTCTGCCAGTGCCTGTTATTTGACATATTGTATATAAAAAGCAAGTGTTGGCCAGGGGGAATTCCCCAAGTGTGGCAAACTGGGAGCCAGCTCAGCTCAGGGCCAAAGTGCCCTAAGCTGTGAGGAAATGCTCAAGAAATGAGTCCTGCACAGGGGCAGGGCCACGAGAGAGGCAAAGGATACAGGAGCAAGCTCACAGGCCAGGCACACACCCTGACTCAGACAGGTGACATAAATTATAATTGACCTGCTATTTAAAAATCATTAACTTCCAACTTCCAGTCCAATCTAAACACCACAATTTTACCTAAGCAAAATGCTTCTTCTTAATTGTCCAATAATGGGATGCAAAAACTAATTCTAGAGTAAAAGATTGATATAAGATGAGCAGTATAAATAAAGAGCTAAGTAATACCATGTATCTGCCAAATTTAAAAGGTTAATGTTTTCAGGTGTGTCTAAACCTTGGGTACCTCCTGAGTCAAGAAATTGAAATGTTATTTTGTTCCTAGAAGCCAAAAGTTTGAGGCCATAACACTATATTTAGATAATTTATGTTAACAAGTGAGACTGAGGGGACATAGCCATACTGAATTTTGACCCTTTTAAGTTTAGAGCTGTTTTGGTCTATAGTGTACTTTAATATTCATTGAACTATTTTCTGGTTTTGTGGCCTGAGGAACAAAGGGCTCCTAGCTGATAAAGGCTGAATATCCCTGATCCAAATAATACATCATGATCAAATTATGGTTGCACAAAGGACAACTTTGATTTTTTCTCTCCAGGTATTTGCTTAGTTACTTCAATTTTCTTGAAAAGGTGAACTTTAAAGAAAGAGGTGTCTTTAAAGAAAGAGTGAACAAACTAAGGCAGCCTTATGCTGCAGTAGCTATGACAACAGACTTTGAAATAAGTGTGGAAAAAGCTAGACCTGAATCTTAATTTCATTTAATTATTTTTTTTCAGTCTACTCTTCACACTGACTATGCATTTTACTCTGAAATTGTACAGAAACTGGGATTTCTTACTAACACCAGATGCACAGTGTCTTACATAGCCAATTCTACACATCTTATTTAGGTTAGAAATGAGATTACTCAGAGAATGAGTAGACAACTCCGAATGTCTTCAGATGATAGCCAGGCTCTTTTCTGGGGAATGCTTTTCCCAAAGTTGCTGTGTTCAGTGCAGACTGGCACGTGTGAGAGATCTGACTTGCTGAAGGAGCAATCCCATTGGATCGACCATTAACAATCGTATTGTCTATTAGAGGTGAGGTTTTCAAAATAAAGACACAGTGGAGAAGGTAAAGTTAAAAGTCAGATTTTCAGTGGATTCAGTAACTGGGCTGAAGTGAGAAATATGATACTTGAGTTCTATAACCTCTTCCTTTTTCCTTTCAGTCCTTCCCATCTTCCTTGGACAGTCTTTCATAGATGATATCCACAATCATGGGCATTACCACCTTCACTGGACAGAAGACTTGGCTCCCTGCTCCTGACTCCTTTCCCATTCCTCTAAATTCTTCCCAGCAGAAAGAGCAGAAAGCAAGTTCTGTACCTCTCTCCATCAAGCATAGCAGTTTAGCAATCAAGAACACTCAAAAAAAAAAAAAAAAAAGAGAGAAAAAGAGAGAGACTCAAGAGACTCAGGCCATTACCACTAACATCTCCTCCTACTCTGTAAATGTTCTGTTGCCCTCTCTGTCTATTTTCTTTGAACAAGTCCAGGGCTGCACAGGGAAGCCAAATCACTTTACAGCTGTGACTACACAGAAGAGGAGACACTTGAACCTCTTTTGAAGGGACCATATCCACCCGTGCTCCCAAAGCCACTTACTGACCTGCAGCTACCCACAAGCTCTCACACCTGACCAGGCCAGGGACATCATCAGCACCTTCCCCTACTGACCCCACTCTGCTTCTCCAGGGTCACCAACCCAAATTCACTGTCGTGGATTGTAGGGCACCACTGTAGAGGATGTAGGCATCAAATACAGAAACAGATGGGCACCGTGCTTCTAATTACTCATTAATTCCCTTAAGAAATGATTGTTGAGTAATCAATCTTCATGATTCTCCTAGAAAGACAAAAATGCATAGAAAGTGTATAAAATATCAGCCATTCTTTTTGTTCAAGTCTAATACCTCATTTTTTTTTTTCATTTAACACTCTCAGCTTTTTCAATAAGGTGCCTCCTGATGCAATGAGTGAAATAAGATTAGTGGAATAAGGACTGGAAGTAAGCAGCCTTAGCCCCCATTATCCTTTTTACCAGTGCATTGATTTTGAGACTTTGAAATTTATACAGAGACCATCTTATATGTAAGAAACTGCAGATATATTCACAAGAGGAGCTGCAGGCCTTGGTCATCAGACACCTCCCCTTGCTCCTACAGACAAATTTGTCTGATTTGTCCTCTTTTCAAGTTGCAGCACTCCCTCACTCTCTGCTAGATGTGCCCCACATTTCCAGTATCTGGGGTGTAAATGAGGTGTTGCAGTGTTCCATCTATGGCTTGTGGAGTTATGAACAGTTAGGAGGTACCTACAGAATTCACCTGCAGCTTCCAAGCAGCTGAAGACAATCATCACATGTGAGAAATGAAGCCCACTCCTCAGCTGAACTTTTAAAAATGTAATAAAGGACAATAGGGGACAAAATCAATAAAGCAAAAGTAACAGCACTGGGTGTGTAGCCAGGGGTACCCTGGCTAAGTATAGCAACCCTTCTTATATGCCCTGTCTATTGCACTGGTCAAATACATATTTATAAATGATTATACATATTCAGAGTTTTTTTTAACTAGTTTACATATTGCAGAAAATTTTTAGCATGGCCCCTCCTCTGACCCCCCTTCTTAGAGCACATGCAGTAATCTTGGTTGTGGTTTTGAGGGTGGTGTGTCAGCCCCCACAATGTCCCCCTGTGGTTTCAGCAGGTGACAGCTGTTGATAGTCAGGTGTCACACCCGTTCCTCAAATGTTACCTGACCATGCAGATGGTTCAGTTATTTCAGTTATTGCAAGTTAACCACAAGTACTCCAAATCAACATCAGCTACTCTACAAACACATCTGAGTTATTTTAATTATTGCTAGTTAGCTACAAAAATAAAAACATTAGTTATTATTTCACAACCATGGCTAGTTCTACAAAAGCTAACATTATATTATAATGCACAGCACATAGCATCCACTTTAATATTTGCAAAAGCCAAAACTACAATATGTGTTTATCACGTCACAGCAAGTCCTTAGTCAGGAGCAGAGATCCAGGTTTCACGGATTGCAACAAATGAAAAATATATTTGTGTAACCCCTAAGGGCAAAGAGCTGTGACAAGCACAGCCCCAGCTTACAGTGACTCCATCTGCTTTTCACCTAGGACTGGAGGCAGCCAAAAAGGGTCTACCCAGGGCACAGCTGCAGCCTTTAATTCGAATTACCCACCTTGGGAGGGGAGAAGCAGCATTAACTCTTCAGTGGCTGCCCCAGAGAGGGTAGGGAAGGCTGTGGCACTCAGAGCATTCCTTGTTTCTGGGGACTATTTACCATAACATTTGGAAATGCTCCCAGAGTATTATTCAATCTGCACTCTCCTTGCATCAATGATCTTTCTCTTCCACCCTCAACAGAATCAGGATGAAAGAGTCCTGCCATACATTTTTGTCTTTCCTCACGTATTCAAAAAACTGCTCCTTAACAAGGTCTGTGTTTCTGCATCTGCTACAGTCAACACACAGAGTTCATTTGCTTTCTGATGGTGAGCCTTGTGAAGTGCATGCACAGCTACTCTTAAATTCCTCCTTTTTAAATCAGATATAATTTTTTAAAAGTCTTTTTCTACTGGCTTCAGTGGGCACTAGGGAAGTAAAACTGAGCCACATTTTGTACTAGAGTTGATATGGTCTTTCCATTTTTCCTTTCTCTACCATGCAACAACATTGAGGACCTTGTTTCAGTCTCTCATGTAGCAAATTTGAAAGTTATTCTGCTTTTTGTAATCATGGAATGAGTCACGGGCACTTGAAGTTCAATAAATCCCCTGAGGCAGCTTGGTTTATTTTCAGCTCCAATGACCCACAGAAGGAAAAGTTGGGGGTTTTTTTTGAGACATGGGAATTGGATTTTTTCCCTTATTATATATAAACAAATCTCTTAAAATGAGAGGGAAAAAGTTAATATTAAAAGGCAATTTTTATTAAAATATCAGCTTCTGCCTGCTGCAGGAGGATTATTAGCATCACTGACTTCCTTCCCTGTTCCAACAATCTATTGCCAGATTTCTCAGGGAAGGACTTGTGTGGTTGCTGCTCCTTGACAGAGAGTGTCTGAGAAGTTTATCCTTTGTGTAAGAACAGTGCTGCAAAGAGGGAAAAAATGAGGTGCTGAGTTTCCTCATGGGGATACAATCCAGCATCAAGCCAGGACAGGTGGGTGACAGAAAAACCCCCTTTTCCATACAGGGCCACTGAGGTCTTCAGTAGAAGCACAGGATTAATTATTTCCTTTCTAAGAATCAGTCTGGTAAAGCCTGGAGAGATGTCTTCTCAGAAGGAAGAAAGGCATATTTACTGCTGCATTTCATACCCTGAGCTACTGTGTACAAACACAGAGACAGGCACAGCACTGTTAAAGGGGAAAAGTGAGGATGACATGATGGTCACATACACATTTAGCAATGAAGTGACCCAGAAATTACACACTCAAATGGTGTAAAATGAGAATAAATTGGCACGTGTTATGTCTAAAGTATTGCAAATGGCTCCATATAATGTATCACCGGAAAAAGCATTTAGTTTATTTAAGTCTTAATGCACTACTTTTTTTCTTTACTTATTTCTTGAATTCATAAACTCCAAAACAAATCTGTATCTTCGGTGCAGAGATTTAGAATTCAGGCTACAGAAGCCAATTTATCACTTAAGATGCAAAAATAGTTCTGTCTAAAAAGGGAGACTTTCTTATTTAAGAAGGAGAATCTGAAAAAGAATACCTAATTAAAGTGTTTTCTTTGGGGTTTTTTGAGAGAAAAATGTATGAGAGATGACATGTATTTAAATCTTTAAAAACCTAATCTCTTCCATGGGTTTCATTTGATTTCTGTAGTATGAAAACATATCCTCCTCTTGTTTCTCCCAGTTTATTCTAGGGCAGACACTTAAGTAAAAATGCCTTCTTAAAAAACTATCTCTCTATTTGCTCAACCTATTTTTTAATCTGTGTTTCTTTACAAGGTTGGATGAAAAGCTACTGACGGTTTTTCTGAGAGAAAATTGTCCAGTCAAAGTTCCATTTTTAGTCGGTGAATATTAGCAGCACTTCTGTGCACTCTGGCCATTAAGGATGGCTGCCTTATTTTCAGCTCCATTCTGCTTCTACCCATTATCGTTCTGGTTGCCACACAAGTGTGATTTTAAACCTCCTGGTGTGACAAAAACAAAGACAATAAAAGATCTGGTGACTGTCTAAGAGTCATTTAAGGATATACAGGTACTTTGAACAATGCCAGCCTTCCTTTCTAGGAATGTCTGCTTGCCTTGGATACTCCCTTGCATGACCAGTTTGTGATAATGAGGTCCCACACAGGGATCCACATTCCCCCCACCAATCATCAGATGACTGTCATTTTCTGGGGATTTTAGTTTTGTTTGCTTTTTTTTTTTTTTTTTTAAATAGAATCCCTTGACTACTACTAACATGTAATTTTGTTTCCCTGTTCCTTAGTCATTTAAGAGTGTAAAAACCCCTTCTGTATAGAATACAATTTACAGGGATATCCTTTTCTTTCCCTGAATGTTTACAAAGCACACAGCATGAAGCTTTTTCAGCCTGATACTTTAAACTGTGTGAATTGTGGAAAAATTGTAAGGTTATGGAGGAAATTGTGATTTATACTACTGCAACTTAAACTTCAGACCCACCTGTGCTCTTCTGTGAAAAGCAGAAAACACCTAACATGGGATAATCCAAGTTTTCTCATCTCAGAACTGTTTTGTTTTCTGAAAACCAACACAGTAACTCTTCTAAATGGCCCTAGAGACCAGCCCTGACTTGCACTTTTCAGTGTGCTCTATACACAAGCCTCAGGTGATTTACAGCAAGTCAAGAGGCTACATAGAGAAGGAAGGGAAAGAAGGGTGTCTCTGAGAGCTCCTGGCTGCTTTGTGCTGGCTCTCCACTGCACCCTACACCGCAGGAGTGCCAAACAGCAACAATTGAAGTCTTGGCACAAAAACCTGCTGTGTCTTCCTAAGAACAGCTGGGCCATTAGTGGCCATTCAGTCAGATAGAGCACGGCTGTCTCGGAGCTACTGGGTAGATGGGGAGAGGTTGGTAGTAAGAAAATGTGGTGCTGGAGCATCACACTCAGCAATTGCTTGGCTCAGCTGGGTGAGAACGGCAGTCCTCCCTGCAGGGCTGATGGATGGGTGGAAGCCAAAAGGGAAATCAGCACCTCATAAAAGTTAATGACCAAGGATATACTTCTTCTGAGTCCTGACCATAGCAGGATTCAAGTGCAAAGCACTGGACTATTTCCTTTTCCATTTCTCCCTCTTGTTTTGGACCAATCTCCCTCTCTGTGTTATTATACTGTTAGTTTTTATATATGCCTTTGTGAGAAAGCCCTGAATAAAGACACTCTCCATTATTTTCTTCCATGTCCCTATCAGATCTGACTCAGCTGAGCCACTCTTTTTCTTTTCTGCTTTCCCAAAGGGGGCATCTCAAGTGAAATTAAACACCCCCTTCCAGATAGCCCACTTGTGCTTAGAAAGTTCATGCATGAAGGCAAACATAGGCAGATCTTAAATCATCACAGAGAGAGGCACTGGTGTTCTCAGTTCTAGGCATTGAGTATGTATGGATATCTATGCTGGCCAAGACTAACTGTGACACAATAAATAACAATAACAATAGCAAATGTAAATAAAACACCTGAATTTCTTTCCAAAAAATAACCTCCTAACCATTTAATTTTCTTTCCATTTCACCCCCATATTTATCCCTCTATTTTACCTAGTGTATTTTAATACTTGCCTACTCTGTAGCCAGCTCTGCAAATATTAATCATAGTATAAGGATCTTTCTGTAAAATTCATACAAGTGGGCAAGGCATGGGAGATGAGTTACAGTGTTTGTTATCCAATACTGGGTCAAACACATAGATTGTGCATTAGGGAGGAGCTCTAATGATGATGAAAGCTTGCCCTGCCAGAAGTGCCCACACCAGCTCCAGCATGATGGTTGTGTCTACACAACACAGCCCTGAACTCAGTAAGTCTTCTTGCTGGTTTGAAAAGTTAGAGTTTTATTCCAAACTCTATCATTCATTCTGTCACCACAGGCTTAATATTTCCTCTTTGTTTTCTGTTTTCCCAGTTGTAAAGAACTCATAAAGTTGTAATAATTTTTAAGGCATTTTGAGCCATATAGGATGGGGTAGGGGGATTCATAGTCATTCATGCTCAATTTTGATGATTATGGTAAGTAGCATAAAGCAGAAGGAAACCCAAGAAAAAGTCACTTTTAAGTTTAGTGCTTGTGGTGGGTCTATAAAGAAAGCTCTGGAATACATGAGCAAGAGATGAATCTAAAACCAAAATAATTCCAATAGAGCTTGTAAGATAGAATAAATATGAATGCACTTTCAGTATTCTGCCTTATCAAAACTGCATTTATGATGGAATAAAAAATTATTGCATTGCTAAAGGAACAGTCATAACTGTGAAGAAAAATGTTGAATTATTATGGCAGACTACACAGCAACAGAGCATTTATGGCTCCACTCAGGGCAGATTGCTCAGTCAGGGTTTTTCTCACATATATTACCATATAAACCTCCTGTGCCACTTGCAGTTTTGCAGAGTTCAGGTGATGGAAGAGTAAGAGGGGGATAACTTTACTTATTGCTGTGGAAACCTGTTTATCATCCATGTCCAGAATTACAGTCTTTTTACTTGAATTGGAAAAGTGTTCATTAATCCCCTGACATCTTCCCTTCACCCCAAAATTTCTTTCATCATACATGCATGCACACCATTACTATTGGAAGATGTGCCTTTGCAAATTGTGCTACCAAGGTTGCTACTACCTANCCTTGGGCAGGGAAAAGGACTTTTAACACCTTGGGGACATCTCTGTGAAAGCAGAGAGACCCCCACAACTTACCAGGTCAAAATAAATTATAACAGCACAGGACTATCCCAAAATTCAAACACATAAATAATAACCTATTTGTCCAACTGTTTCTGGGGTAATGAATAAGCTCTGTGGACTGCAAGTTAAATATTATATGATTAACTCACAAGGTTTTTGAGATTTTTATGGGCAATATGGTCAGGTCTATCTTTGTCCTTGTCAAGGAGATACATCCTTTTGGTCTCCATTTAATATTTCCTTTTCTACAGGTTTGGTATTAGGAGAAAAAAATTCTGATTCTTGACTGGGAAAGAGAAGGAAGGGGAAGGGAAAAGACTATCCAAGTTTGCTGAGATTTTGAGCTGCTACTCTGCCTCCAAACTTATCCATTTCCATGGCAATACCAAGGGAAAGAACAGCATCTGTGCTGCAAAACTTACAGACAGCTTTTGAAATATCAGAAATTTTTGTGGGTACAGATGATATTGAACATATGGTGTTTGAAAGAGTGGCCAACATTGCAAAAGCCTTTGGAATCATCTGATGTTTTATTTTGTGTTTCCCCACCCTCAGCTTTTAAGTCTGTCATATTTTCCTAGTAGCAATATAGTGACCCATTTATGGCAACAGCTGCACATTCAACTTGTTACTAGTGATGTTATTTATCACAGTGAAAAGGAAAGATTCAATAACACAACAGTGACCCTAAATGTGTGGAGAAAATACAACAATGACAAAAAACCCACAATGCTTCTACTTCATTGTGTGGCTTTGATTATCTTTCTGTAACTAATAAAATAAGTGTTACTTGGTAGGCACAGGTTGACTCTGCATGCTCATGTTACGTGTGCAGCTGAAGCAAAAGCCCTTTCTCATCTATGAGGACAGTGTTCTAGATTTTTCAGGCAGAGTGCAGCAGTTTCTATCAGTGATGTGAAATGTCAGCCTGAGCTTGGAAATGCCATAAGCATGAAGTGATGAATTGCCATCATTTTTGCCAGGTTTCACAATGCAGAGCGGCTTCATGTTACACCAACTTTACTTGTGTCTGTGTATTAATTTGGTTAGGAAATATCCAAAAAGTGAAGCCTTAAAAAACAACTTTGGCTTGTTTCATTCTCTCTTAAATTTTGTGCAGTTTTCCTCAACCTTATATTTAGCAAAAGCTACTCTTTCTCAACTCATGCATTATGCAGTTCCCAACTCTCTCCATGCATCATCTGTCTCGCGCTGAGGGATTCTAGTTGAGACAATTGCATCATACCACAAATGTGATTTTCTGCTATTAATTCTATGGAAAACCTACTCTGGAATAGTTTAATTCCCTGGCATTTTCTGGGTATCTCATTATCTGTGAATTCAGGCTTCCAAAGCCTGTCTTGTATAAAACAAACCTCCCAATCCCAAGGTACCAAATTTCAGGTTTGAAAAGTCTTTAAACTTATGCCTTGGGCTGTATTGGAAACCTGAACATCCATCCTTTGGGGCATCAGACTTTCAGTTTTGACCTAACATGTCATGAGACACTAATCCAAAACTGCATCAAACCAATCATTCAGATGAGAAACTAATAATTTATTCAGAAGTTGGCAAAGAAACATTCTTCATATTTCATATGTGTCTGTCTGTGCTCTGTAACTCAGCAAAGCAGGATGTTAAGCTTGTATATCTTTTTCTAATTGCTTGCATCTGCATTTCTGCCAGACCAGTTCACAGCACATATGGGACACCTCTCAGTTTCTACTAACACCTCTGCAGTTTCCACTCACCTAAATGAGTTTTCAGTTGGGATTATCTGTAATTGGTGGTAGGAGAGGGAAAAACTTCTGCACACAGACAGAATTAAAGGAAATCCCAGGAACAAATTAAAAGAATAGCGTTCAGAATTTCATCCCTGGAAAAGGATGTAAAGGCCAGTGAAGGGTAATTATTCATTGAAAGCTCTCTTGCAGTCAGCTCATGGGAAGTCCATACACTGCTGAGGGGAGGTTATAGTTTATAGTCAGTTATGGCCTTCAAGTGCATTTTGGTTTACAGTTTTTCAGAAAAAAAAAAAAAAAAAAAAAAGCTAAACAAAGAAATGTAAATGGAGGCTTTCAAAATAAAATAAAACAAAGTATTCAAACCCTTAAGGAGAGAATAAACCTTAATGTTTCAAAGAGATGTACATGAAAACATCAAGAACTCAACCCCATGGCAAGGGACTTTAAAATCCTCTGCAAGGAAGAAACTCTTCTCTTTGGTTCTCTGAAATCTGAACTTCTGTACTTCATGCAATCAGGTCAATAAGAGGAGATGAGAAGTCAGTGAGAACACAAGGCTGTTTCATATTTGGCCAACCTTTATATCTTATTTAACTTATCATTGAGTTAATTGATTTGTGAGTGATCTTTCAAGCTGGTTTATGTTGCCTTCACTCTTTATCTGAATCCTGAGCATGAGCTGCACAGGGCACGGTGGCAAAGCCTCCACTGCAACCAAGGAAATTTCTTGCAGAGGCAGCCTAGGTTGAAAACTTAGTTCAGAAATGGTGGAGGAACTAGTGAGGGCCACAGTTCCACGTGTATGGTTCTGCCTTCTATATTCATTCCTTGCCTTTTGGACTGAGACTTCCAATAAGGGTGACAAGAACAAAAAGGTTTTCTCTCTTGTATCATGAACATCTACTTACTGGGAACTGTTTTGATGCCTTAAAACCCTCTTTAACAAGCTATGAAAAGAGCTATCATTGTATTACATATCTCTGCTTGGTAATATGATGACATCAATCCTCATTTTTAGCCAGCAGTTCAAATAGCATTTGTTTGGGTTTGGGGTTTTTTTTGGGGCAACATAGGGATCCACCCCTAACAGGATTTGGATAAGTAATCTCACGAGATCTCAGGGCTGAAATGCTCAAGATGACACTTTAAACTTGAAAATGATTTCCATAGTATTCATCTCTTTAATCTGGTACCTAGAGAGGGGTGGAGCTGAACAACTTTTGATTTGTATTACAGCTCTGGTTGCAGAGATGGATGCAGAAAGAGATGTACTGAGAATGCCTGTGGAATAGAGCAATCAGATATTCAGGATGAGCTTTACAACACCTTACGTTATTGCTCTGTAATGTTTTGGGTTTTTTCTGGAGAACTCATTTTTTAAAGTCAAGGGTGGGAAAAAAAATAGAAGAAATAATAGGATTATTGCAGCTTTTCGCTGCAACGTTTTTGCAGCCAAAATGATACTAAAGGGATTCAAGTAACCTTCGCATTGCTCCATAGCAACACCAATCTTCCCTCCTCTTTTCTGCCAGCCAGGCACTGAGGCCATCTCAGGCATTGTCTCACCTATTCAATGACACAGCTAGGGAATGAAAAGGGTGAGAAAAACCCTCCAAAAATAGAGTAGGAAAGATGAAAAACATTGCCAATGGGAACAGAAGCATTTGGGGGAGGCTGGGAAGCAAGCAGAGACAGATTTCAGCCTGCACACCTTTACTCATGACAGCCTCACCCTTTCTTTCTGAGTTAGCCCGTTGGGGAATTTACACCTTAACATTTGTACACTTGATGTCAAAGCCATCCTTTACAGAGACTGTGGGTTCTTCTCCAACCCATTCCATTTCCCATTTTGTTCAAGTTACAGTATAATATTAGTTGCAGTGTAATGGCTTTTGTGCTGAGAAAATAGTAAAAGATTATACAGAGCTGGTCAATTTGAATAGAGGGGATATGGCTGCAAACAAGGCTGAGTATCATCAAATCCTCTCTCCTGAACTCCCACAAAATGGAAGGCGGCGAGAAAAATGGTTCATAACTTCATAACTACAACATAGAGGCAGTTGTTTGCTGTGTTGCTGTGAAGTAACAGCAAAAGAAGACAAAAGAACATTTCATCTATTCACTTTAAGCATCCATAACTATGCCTTTGTGGGAACTGCAGCTTGGTTTCATTCTGCTACTAAAATGAGCCCAAGATCTTGTGCAACATTTCAAATAACGAGAACTATATATTTCTCCATTATTTTACTTTCTTTAAGCACATGTGTTTTGTAGTTAATGTAGTTCCTGGTGTTGTGAGAGAGCAGTAAAAATGAAATCCATGCTTAATGCTCTGAACTTTGACAACAGCAGCTGCAACTCAAAATTAAAATCCACTGCTTTGCTTTGCTCTCAGGGTCTGAACCAGCTTTGAGGAAGTGCTGCAGCACACTGTGAATGAGGACATCTGAAATGAAAAAATGCCTGAATGGCTGCCCAAAGGACAGATCAAATCACCAAAAGCAAACAGTGATGTGCCAAGCTGTTTGCTGAATACTCAGGTGAAATCAGACAAAACCCATAAGCCTTGGAAATTTCAAGACAAAAGAGAGAGACTGAATTTTTATCATCTGCTGCAAGGCACTAATCATGGAGATAAAAGACTCATTTAGACTGCCTGACTTGACCCAAAAGCCAGAGGAGGCATTGAAGGCAATGAAGTTTCTGCCATCAGTCTCAGAGCACTTTAGATCTGGCCAGAAGACATATACACTGCAATTTTGGATTAAATTGTCTTGAGGGGGAGGTAGTGTATTTTGGTTTGGGCTTTTTTTGGATGGATAGGGTGAGAGCTGTTGTGGTTTGGTTTTTGTGCAGACAGCAGAAGCAGTGAACTGCTGGACATTAGTTATTTTTGTGGGTGATCTGATGATGTCCTTTAGATGTTTAAAGGCATCTTATAATGACCCAATATATCCAGGTTTTGTTAATTTGTTTTCCTTTTATGTGATCAAGGACGTGCTTTGGATTTGTGGCTGAAGTAGGGATTATGCAGACCTCAGGCTGCCTCTAAAGGAGAGTTCTTTGTCCTATAGGACAATCTTTGCTGAGTGCCTGGCCTGCATCAGCCTCAGCTGTGCCCTGCCTGGGGCAGGTGAAATTCTCTCCAGAGATTTTCTATAAGTATCTACTATAGTGGCAGTGGGAGAAAAATCCAAGGGAACAAGGGCATGCAGACACTGTGATCTTGAAAAGATTGTGAACAAGGACTGCCAGAAATAGTCGCTGGTGCCACTCTTGCCTGCTCACAGGGGATGGATGGTACCTGTGTCAGCCAGAACTCGCCACTTGAAGCTGGAGTCTGCCTGCTGTCTGTCCTCCACAGAAGCAGCAGTTTCTAATCATACAGAGTTCATGGCAAAAACGTCCCTCCTAGAGGGATAAGTGGCAGGTAGGAAAATAACACGGCCCTACTGAGCCTGAAATTTGAGATGTAAAGTTAGTTACTTAAAATGAAAGAAAGTGACAATTAGGTTCCTATGATGTGAAAGATTATTGATTCTGTTAAATAATAAAGTCACATTACTGAATGCACTTCTTGTTATATGTTAATGGCAATAATGTAAATATCTTGCAGATCTTTGTGCACCATTCACCACTCAATTTCAATGGGGATACAAGTAGCAGGAGTCAATAGGTCTGACTGCAAGCTTGCTTTCTTTTTGCAGTTAACTTTCCATGTATTGAAATGCTCTGAATACAGATTGAGTTGCTTTGTTTGATATTTATTATTGTTCCACCTGTGTTGAAATGGAAACAGCTATGGCTTTGATAAATAGATTCAAAGGCAGTCAAAATTCATTGTGCTTCTTCTAAATGCTTTTGTGTCCTCTGTTGGAGCTCTTTTTGATTAACTCTTCCAGCAAGGCTTCTCTTGAATCAAAACAGATACATTTCTTGCTTTCATAGAACATCAGTACCAGCCCTTTCTTTTAACCAGATTGTCCCATGTTGTGTATTTGTCCAATTTTTTGAACAGCAAAAGCCTGTTCCTCTTTTCCACGTTGAGAGACATGGTACTCCTTCTTAAATCATGGAGGCCATGTGCATGACGACTGCTAGATAATTAAAAAGAAAGGTGTCAGAATCTGGCAGTGGAACTTCATTAGCTTTCCAAAGCGTACCAAAGAACATTCATTATCACAGTATGAAGTATCATAAATAATTAGTACTAAATCCACACATGCCAAGGGAATGATCAGTATGTCTTCATACTGTGATCAGCTTGCCTGTTTATTTCATTACTGTGTTCATTTGAAAGCTCAATATTTTGCCAATTCTGCCATTCACACTTGTTCTACCAGCATTTGTGTGAAGAAAGAAAAAAACACTAGGATTGTCTTGCTATTTTCTTAAGTCACAACACCAACTAATTATAAATATTTCACCAAAAAACAATAGCACTATCTTGATTTAACTCATCCTCGAGATCCCTTGTTTTTGAAGGTAGGGTAATATTACATATTGCAGTTGTAAATTAAGGCAATATTAAGCATAAGGCTGATACAAACCCCCAAAAATGCAAGAAGCTGAGCTTAAAGAAGTATATTATGTGTTAAAGTTCTCCTTCAAGAATTCATGTTTGTGCCTGTTCCTTCTTCCTTGTATTCATTTCTTTTCTCCTCTTTCTTCTCTTTCTCACTTCTTTCTCCTAAGAGGAGCACTGAAATGACTAACTTACATCCACACACAGAGTGTGTATTCTATGTAAATATGCATTTAAATTTACTTCCAAGATCACCCTTGTCAGCAGCCCAGGATGTAACTCACTGAATAATGAAAGAGGGGCAGCATTAGTCTAAAGTGATTGCTGTGTTTGTTCCATTATTAAGTTTTGTTGTCTGGTGCTACAGGGCAAGGCAACACAGCAGGGCTAAGTGTGGAGAGGAGTACCATGAAAATTTAACTGCAGGCACGCACCGAGAACCTGCAAACAGCAGAACATGGAGACTCTAAGGCATCAAAGAAATGAACAAAATAATCCACTCCTCATCTTATGCTTACTGTCCTTTCTTCCTGTAAATCTCCTACACCTGTGCCTGAAAGACACCTCCTGCCTTCACCTTGGCTTGAGGTTTAATCCAGACATCTGTCTTGAACTACCTTGTTTATTTAAACTTGCTGTCAAATATACCATTACTGACAATTCAGCTCCCTGGGGAGCCTTGGTGTGGCCCCAGGACAGGAGAGCAGAGCTGCAGCAGGTGGTCAGGGCACAGAAATGGCTCTCTAGCCCCTGCCCAGGACCCTGGCACCGAGGGCTCCTCTGTGAACTTCAGCTGCTGCCAGTTTGACTAAGTGGCTGAGAGCAGTCCCCCCTCCTGCTGTGCTAGTTCCTAAATAATCCATAGGCATAATGGTAACAGGTTCACCCCAGGTGTGATTATCAATAAGAAATAGTCCCACTTGGTTTTGTTTCTTTTTTTTTAAAAGAGATGTAAATTCACCCAACATAAGTGGGAAATATATATTACAGTAAAATTTCTGATATAGGAGGAAGAAAAACAGTGAAAGCATTTTAAAAGTCTTAAAAGATTCCAATTAATTTTCCATTAAAGTATTGCTTATTGTTTTGAAATTGTACAGAATGAGAATAGAATGTTACAAATTATCACAGCAGCATAATTCAATTTACAAAGGTTTTTAAATGTTTTGTTTGTTTTTTTTTTTTTCCTTCCTAGCATTTGTGGATGGGGAAGAAACTGAGCATAGTGTAAAATATTTTCAGAGGCTCCATTTGGCTCTGTAGTTGAGCAGCTGGCAAGAGGCTGTTGTATTGTATTTCCTGGTTGTATTTCCCAGGAAAGCACTGAAGTGGCAGAACCCAAGTGACTCCAAGTTTTCACCAGACTGAGTAAAAGACAAGGCAGTTCATAGCATGCACTAAATTGAAGGGCAGAGGGGCACAACCACATTTCTGCCACTGGGCAGCATTCCTCAGCTGAGGGCAACACCTCAGGTGGGGCTACACCTCCGAGAACAAAGTTCTGCCAGGGCCTGGCACAGCTGCATGTGGAAGGCTGCAGCTTTCCTCCCCCAGGAGAAGCAGGAAAATGTTGACAGCAAGGAATGTGGGGAAGGAGCTGGCTCCCAGTGCTGCTGCCTGGGGTTGGGCCACCCAGTCCTGGTCTGCCTGAGAGAGCATCACAAGCCTTGCAACCGGCTTGGGACTGCGACACCCCACGCTTTAGAGGGGGAGATGCCGGTCACACCCTGAAAGCCAGATGCCTTGAAGCAGACAGAAGGAGTCCTGATGGAGTTTCTGAGTCAGCTAATATAATTCACCAGATTCCACAGAAAACTAAATAACAGGTTGTTGTGTCAGAGAGAGACTGCAGGGATCTTGGTTGTCATCTACAGAAATTCACGGGAGAGATTGCGTTCCTGTTCAGTAGTTCATTTTCAGAAGGTGATTTAGCCACTTTTTTACTCAATTTAAAATCGTCAGCCTCTTATTCATAAGAGAAAATAGATTACAGAGCCTGAGAAGCTGTATTTTTTTTCTTCACAATGGCTTCAAGCAGGTCTTCCAATATTTAACTGGCCTGGGCAGTTTCCCTCAGCTCTCCTTTGTCTGTCTCCATGGGGAGGTATATCATAGCGAGAAATCAAATCAAAATTTACTGCAAGATTAAAGGCAATGGAGATCAGAGCAAGTTGCAAGGAACCACTGTGCTCAGATTAATGCTCAGGCCAATGCTGCTTTGAATGCCACTCCAGTTTCACAGATTATCAGGGAACAATAGTCAAGTTAAAACAAGGCCGCTTCTTCTTAGCAGAAATCACGCTTGGCTGGAACTTGTTCTATCACTGTCTGAACTAATCAGCCACTTCAAAGTTTGCCTGGCACCCTCTGGGGCTGCCCCCCACATATAGCCTCTCCTTACCTTCTCATTTCAACTTCTTCCCAACTTGTGAGACTGGTGGGAGAGAGCTTAGAGGGACAACTCACCAGGCGCAGAGCAGGAACCTGGGAAGCATAAGGCTAAACCCAAGCACAAAGGAAGATGTGAACTTGGTAGCTTGCTATTCTACTTTGTCTCCCAAGGCAGATTTCTCTCTGCCTTTGCATCAACAGAAGCAAAATAACCTTCAGCTCTGCTCCCTTCTTTTTTTCCCCTCTTGTACAATGAAGAGAAACTGACTCAAGGTTAGCGATAAGAGATAGCATAGTCTTTAACCATGGCAGTTCTCATGCAACATTTTGATTACTCCTCTGCTAACAGAGCTGACAAAGAGGAGAATGACAGAGGGGAGGACATTCCCTTCTTGCTCCTTTTCTTCACTACTTTGAAAGTTTTGACTATTTTCACATAACTACAGAGCTAACAAGAATGAGAAGTAAAATGGCTTTTGAAACATGAAAATTCAATATTAGAAATGTGATGAGAAGACACAAATGTAGCTGTTTGAAAAGGTTTGCTGAACAGAGAACACAGGGCTGTTGTACAGCTCCTGCACAGGAAGAATGAAGAGAGCAAAAGGAGCAGGCTGTGTGGAGACAGAGCAGCGATAAACTGAGATTCTTTTGACCAAAAATTCAATACAGCTTCATTCATTATATATTTTTTATGAAACAGTGGAATTAAAAAGAAAAGGCTTCAATGAAACATGGGGCTTCCAGCTTGCTCAAGAATATCGCAGAAGCCCTTATTCAGTTTCCCTTGAAGCCAAGAGAAACATGTCTTTTCTGGTTCAATTTTCAGCCCTTTGAAGCAGAAACTCAGTCTTTTATGTGTCCCTACAGTGCCCAGTGCAATAGGTCTCCTGTCTCAGCAGGGACTTCTAAGTGCTACTGTAATAAAATTGATTAATCATAATTTTTAATAACTCCTTAATATTTCCAGTATCATCCTTGGCTAAAAAAAATGTAGGCAGGCTGAAAAGGCATGAAAGTTTAATTTAGAACCCAGTAAAGATAAGTTTTTGCTATAAGAAAATCTAACACAAAAGGTAGTAAAAATGTTTCTATTAAGCAGATGTGGAAATAATATTAACATTGTAACAAAACAGAAACCTGGGCTTTATATCTATTTGTAGCCTAAAAATTAAGTGTAAGATGAGTGGGATATGCACTTGCATGCAGGGGTGCTATTTATGACTTCAAGAAGAGGGAGATGTACTGTTAGCCAGCTCCATCTGTATGGCAATGAAGGGCCACTCAGAGAGAGATGTGTAAATCTTCCTGATGCGATTCCTCCCCACTCTTTTGCATAGTAGCACTTAATATTGACTCCTGTATTGCTGCCATGTAACCCCCACAATAAGTGGGGAAATGGAAGGGCCTGCTCACATCTCTCACTGGCTCTGGCTCAGGTTGCAAATGTGGGCAGACACTGCTGCATCACTCCAAACTTCAATAAATGTTTTTAAGGCTTATTTTTCACAGCAGGCGCAGGAATGAAAAATAAGATTCAATTCTATATGTTGACAGGCTGGGAGAAGTGCCAGTATGCCATAACCCCCAAGTACCAGCCCAGCCCTTCCACTCTGTAAAGTAAAATTATTCTAAATTGGTTCAGAGCCTGGCAAACATCAGAGGCACATGTGCCTCTTTGTAAATATGCATATACAGGACCCATAAATGATCCTGGGGTTTTCTTTTTCTCTCTGGTGG
Organism: Polioptila caerulea; assembly: GCA_013397295.1. Taxonomy (NCBI): domain Eukaryota; kingdom Metazoa; phylum Chordata; class Aves; order Passeriformes; family Certhiidae; genus Polioptila; species Polioptila caerulea. The sequence continues at coordinate 277,434 of VYXF01002926.1, read as the reverse complement.
AAGGAAGTTAAAAGCCTTAATGTGAACTATCATTTTCCCTCAGCTAGGGCAGATTTTTACCTGAGGGAGTTTCTCTAGGCTTCCCTCCAAGCCAGTGAAGAACACAAATATCACAGAAGGGGCTCATCTCCCCCTGTGGAAAATGGGATACTTGGGCCATTCCCATCTCTCTTCTAGGCAGCTAACTGAGACTTACCCTTGGCTAGATTAAATGCTTGTTATTCAAATCCCTAATGTCATTGGAGTTGAAGTTTTGTACAACTCCAAAGCAAAGAACCACAAATACATCTAAACATGCTAGTTTATACAGAGAGAACTGTCAAATTTAAAATCTGCTTTCTGTGGTAATTTGCAATCAGAAGAAATTATTAGGTCCATTGAATTAAAAAAAAAAAAAAAGCCTTTTGTAATCTAGAGTTATAAACTACAATAGAAGTTAAAGTGTAGAAATGGATAAGCATTTACCCCATAATTTAATCTTGTGTATCCATAACATTAAGCAAAACATAGCATGGAATTGTAACAGGCTGTAACAGGCTGGCCATTCCTGTTGCTTTCCATCTCTGGTGCACACTTCTGATGGCATTGAGCACACTCAGAACCCTCCAGTTCAGCCATGCTGCTGAACAGAAAATCCCATATGTGGATGAACACGAGGAAACATTTTCCTGCAAATTATTTCTCAAAAGTGTCAGCTGTGTGATAAAGCTGTGGGATTAATTAATTTAGTATGCATCTCTAATTGCCTTATTGCAATCCTTCTCTCCCAGGACTAAAGCTAATGCTCTATATCTTGAATTATCTTCATATTTCAGTTTTTTCCTTATCGTGGCAGGCCATGAAATTATTCTCTTACCTTCAACACAAGGAATCTTGGTGCATACTAGACACAGGTACTACATAGGCACCCTGAAAGTCTGCATAGACATTGCCACTCCTTATAGTAGAAATAATTTTAAAATGTAGCTGCTTTTTTCCCCTTAATGCTAAAGTACCATTAAGTGCAAGACACAGCTCGGATATACAGGTGTACATCATTCCTGTGCCACAGCAATATCAAGAGATTTTTAATAAAGTGACACCACTGGATCAGCTAATGATCTGACCTAATTTAATCTAGTTAATATTTTAGAGAGCCCAGTACCTCATATTTAGCTCAGCAATATCTCCCCCAAACCATCCAGTTCTTGATTTGACTATTATAATAATTTATATCCTAATAGTTGTCTATGGCACTCAGATTTAGTTTATTTCTACTGGGTACATTTAGTTCTCCTGTGTTAACTTGTGTATTTTTTCTAACTGAATTAAATTCATCGTGAGCTCAAAGAGAGAAATGTTTGAACTTTTTTCCTGGATTTTCCAGAAGGATCATTCAAAGGAGTTTAGCTGGACAGAGAACAGAGAGTTACCTCGTCTGTTTGAATTTCACAAAAGAAACAAACCCTATCCAAGAATTATTAATGGAAGTGACTCAACCAATAGTTAGAATAACTATATTACATTCATTTCAAACTAATTATACATGATTGGCAACAAAAAGGAGATAAATTAGATTGGATTTTTAAAAATTAGTCCTGAAAGCATTATTTTTTTCATTGACGATAAAATGCATATCATGATTTTATTTAAAATATAGGCCTTGGGTGATGTAATATCCCATGAACAGGCATAGCAGGTGATCACAAAGCTCTCATTGCAACTGAACCTGATGCCTTAGGTATTAGCTTTTATATTTTTTAGATCCTGTGCTGTTTTAGTGGGTAGTTTTAGGTTTCGTATTAAGTACTACTAAGCTCTCTTCACAGGGTAGATAGACAAAACAATTCCTTCTCCAAGGGCAACTTTCAGGCCCAGGAACAAAAACAACGGTGAAGTGAGAAGAAAAGGCCAGGAGGATGGAGCTTCATAACCTGAAGCTATGGTTGGACAGTTGATTCTAATATGCCAATGGACCAGAAGTTACAAAAGTGTGGGACCTCGTGATCGGGCATCCATTTTTGTGACCATTTTGGGGTATCTTGAGTGTGGTCCAGCTGGGCTCTTGTGCAGCCCAGGTGTACCCATTGAGGCCTTTTAATAAATCCCTACTTTATCCTCTTGCTCTGCCTAGTCTCTGTTCCAGGTCAGCCTCCAGAAGGCATCAAACCCAACTCAGCCTGCTCAAAACCCCAACTCACATGAAAGCCCAGCATTCCCAGCCATGTAGGCCAGGAAGAAACATTTATTATTTAAGGAAAGGGACATCAAAATGATGAGCACATCTTGCAGCAGGTGTCTGCAGCCTTTTGGGAGGCAGCAGTGTGTCCTGCAGCCCTCTGGCACCAAGGCTCTATGCTCCAGCCACTGCTCCGCTTTGTCTCGAGCTGCGTGAGCGGGACGGGAAATCTGCCGGGGAGCAGCGGCTGCAAATCATCCTGACTGCCTGGCACCTTAAATATTTCACCTCAACGAGAACAGGTATGTGATGAGCAAGATAAAGCAACCCTTTAACAACCTGCCTCTCTTTTTTGGACAAGGAAGCCCTGACTTGCAACACATGGGAAAAGGCAGTCAGCAGTTCCCAAGATGACCCTTCTTGGAAGTGATATCTTTTTTACTTCCTTTGCATTCTGGTTTCCAGCTAAACCAGGACTTGCACTGCAAATCTATGTGTGTCGGTTCCAGTCAATTCACTAACAATTTCTGGCAACTGGGCAATTTCAAAGTCAAATTCAACAGAGGTAACTTTCAAATATATCCAGTCCCCAAAAACGTAAGTTAGCGACTGTGTCAAATGGAAAAAAAAATACTTTCTGGAGGGAAGTCAGCCACAACTCAGTGTAAACTTATCCTGTAGAACTCAGGAACAAGCCAAGAAGTCTCACAATATTCCCTCAGTAGCCAAAGGGATCATTAGCTAAAAAAGCAAAGGGACAACACAAATTAGGATTAGAGGTGCAGCAGGCACGAGCATACAGGAAACCATATGCCACTAGATTATAGAATATCTTCTGTTTAAAGAACATTTGTTTAAAAAATTTTATACAAGTCTTCTTATGAATTCTTTTAAAACCATTTTTAAGTATCATATAATTTCTTTTTCCTGTGCTTCTAGAGTCCTGTCTGCAGAAGCACCCACTAAAACTTCTGCAGCACTGTAAACGCATTTTCTTATGTCTTGTGCCAGCCATATGGCAGCCTTCAGTCTTTAACAATGAAACTTCACCAGATGAAGGCTGATGGATGGAGGAAGCAAGAGAAGCACTCGTAGATAAATGGTGGGCCAGAATCGGGCTCTGGCTGCATCTTTGGGAACAGTGAAGAGCAGAAGGAATGCTCCCATGTCCCAACTCCTACAACAGACTGCTGGCCTTGTCACCACTGTCTAGGCTTGCTGGAATCATGATGTGATCTTCTTTAACCTCATGGTCAGTTTTCCTGTTATTCCTTTAACCACTAGCATATTTTACCCCCAAAGAAAGACATATTTAATTAGAAAATGAAATAAAATCACTTAAGGTCCCTTTCCTGCTTCAATTTTATCAACATCTTGACTTCACTTGGAGCTATTCCCCAGTGCAAGAGGGAAGCAAAGACNCAACATCTTGACTTCACTTGGAGCTATTCCTCAGTCAGTGCAAGAGGGAAGCAAAGATCCCTGATCTGAATGCAAGTTTGTCTTACTTAGTCTTTTTTTTAAATTTAATTTTTATTATTTGTAATGCTCACATTTCCTCAGGCAATTTAAGATGACAGCAGCGTCTTGCCTTGTGTGATACAGAATTTGAACTATTTTCAGAAGCAGTAAACTCAAGGAATAAGAAATAACATCTATAAAACTTGTCCAGTGAGTTGACTTGAATACTCCAGACACCTATTATTCCACATTTACCGAACTTCCTCTGTCCCCTTCAACACTATGTGCACTCTATCTCTTTTCTTGATAAGGAAACCAACATGATAATTCTAACAGCAGTTTCCCTTTCACCTCTGGGATGTGTATCCTTATAGATTGCATGCAGTGATCCTCTTGATTCATAAGTGTTTCCTGAGTAAATGCTATTGAATCTGGCAGCTATAGTAATACTCCCCCTCCATATACATTTTCTATACAGATCGTGGCCCTTTCCCCTCTTCTTGCTCAAAAATGTACTGAGAATGAATGCCTGGAATCTCCATGACATCTCTCCTGGTGTCTATTATGTTCTTCTTCCTGTAGCCCATGAAAGGCCACAACAACCACAGCTTTTAAAGGACAGAGAGAAAATGTGTTACAGAATAAAGTGACAATGCAACAAATACAACTCGGGGGAGAGAAAGGATGTGTTACTGTGGGAAGGCAAGAGCTTTGTGGGATGCCTGAGGTCAGGCTGCATGTTGGTTGGCTGAAAGGTGATTCCTGGCTTTCTGGGCCATACCAGAGACTCTGCAGAGGAAAGGAGAGAGCAGAGGAGCCTCATTGTGTCTGCTTTCAGCATATCAGCATCCTGGTGTGAGAAACCGAGTTTCAGGACTACAGGAGGTTACCCACTCTAAATGCACACTTCTGTAAATCCCATCAGAAGAAAAATCACTCAGAGACAGAATGCATATATATGTCCTAAATTACTGAGCAGAACATAAATCAGAAAGCCAAATGATTCTATCTCAGTTCAGCATGCCCAAAACTAATCAGCCTGTATTAGTATTTTCATTCAAATAAGCCTCCTCTCTAGAAATAAAGCCTAGTGCTAGGAAAAATCATTGGTCCTGCAGCTGTGATCAGGGAATGAATGAGACATGACAGTGCTCTTGTAGATGTTCAGACAGCCTGAGCTTGCCTCAGTCATCTTTTCCTGCGGTGGCAACATCCTGTGTGATGCAGTTTTGTGTAATTTCTGACATTGTCATTTCAGATGTTGTAAAATCCTGGAAGTGAGAGAAGGGACCAGGGAAAGAGGGGAGAAAATAGAACAGAAAATAACATTTGACAACACATATCCAGTCCCTTGTGTCATTGCAAGGTTTGCATGACTTATCAGGATAGCCACCAATCTGATCAAAATGTGCCTACAGCTGGCATGGCAAACGTGCCAAGCCTTGGAAACCTCTTGATGTCATAACCTAAATAGCAGAGGGGTCAGATGATTTAGATTTTCCTTCCACATAGCAGCCCTCCCTCTTTCTGAGCAAAACACCCAGTTCTGAGATGAATGCATTTCTGCTAATCAATGATAGCAAACAGGACAAGAAAAAGGCAGGTTTAGCACAATTAGCATTCACACAGGCTACTTTTCCACAGGTTTCTCAAGAGCTAATTTTCTGGAATCTCCCAGCAGGGTTGAACTGATATTGCACTTCCCTCTCTTAGAGTGTGAAATTATTTGGAAATTATTTGGGCATGTGTTTTTTTGTGTGCTGATAGTAAAAGAGTTTTTTGAGGTCTGTCCCACTGACAGGCTGATCATGTTCAATTATATATGTCACACAAATACTTAGAGCTAACCCACTCAATTGTCATGACTTTCACTGTTTCTCTGCCACTATGACACTCAGGCACCTTTTAATGCAAATTCTTCCCATTATCAGATTGATTCCTAAACATTTGATGGCCTCTCCTTCCACTTAATTAGATGGTCAAAAAATATTCCAATTATCCTCTGTTTAATCAACCAAAACATTTTCATTACAAAACCATACCCTTCCAGTAGTTTCAACAAACATAAAATGGGATTTTTTAATGGGAATCTGTATGGTTATTGACAAAATTCCATCCCTTTTCCTGCCCTCACACCCTCATCTGGGTACTTGGTGTGCTTCAGGTCCTGGATTCCAGAGCGATTCAATGCTGAGATATGGAGAGGAGCATTTTTATGACACAAATTCAGGAGGGTACTGCTGAACCAAGAAAGAGATCCTAAACATTCCCTGGCATCCAAACTACTCAGGGGGAGCCAGTCTGGACCCTCCCATGAGGAGGTTTCACTGTTTCCATCAGTGAAATCAGTTTTCAGTTATGGTGACCCTGCAAGAGACTCTCACGTATGTGTTGTGTTTTTAAATTTGTGGACAAATTAAAGATGGACTTGCCAGGGCAAAAGGTTTAAAGTGGCTGAACGGATTCTGAGCTGTGGAAAAGCTCAGATTTAGGTAGCCTTCAGTTTTGGGTTCCCATTTCTCAGAAGGTACCTATTTTCAGGTGTCAAGGTTTCAGATTCTTCGTAGGTAGTTTTCAGGTCCTCCAAGTATTGAGCAGCTGCACTGTGAAAGATGAAACCCTCAGGAATCTCCAGGGCTCAGAAGCCCAAAGTAACCAGAAATCTCCTGCCACTCTGTGATGGCAGCTGGCTCTGCTTTGTGGTTTCAGCAGTAAAAGAATTTTAAGGGGCTCACTGCTCCTTGAGCAACTAAGAAGAACAAATATAAATTCTCATCAGCCTCAGATAAAAAATTTGATTAATTCAGCTCTGTTTGGGTTTTGTTTTGGATTTTTTTTTTGTGATGCTCACCTAAGAAAGGAGAGAGTAGCTTATGGGGAAAATTGGAATGATTTTAGTAAGCAGATATTCTGGTGTTTGATATATGAATTCAGAGGTAGCAGTGGTAAACTCAAAAATGCACTACAGAAACAAGGAATTACTTACTACGCACACCACAGACAGTGTAAAGCAAAGAGCCACATTATGATCTCATAAAAGCCAATAAAATTTTTGTTCTCTTGCTTTTGGACTAATTATACCTGAATTGCTTTATTACAAGAGCATAATTTGGCCCATTGTTAAAAGAAAATGTCTCTCCAGGATGATTTTGGGTGCAAAACTAAAAAAGAATTCAAGGCAGAGGGCTTGTCTGCCATCGATGGAAAAAAAATAGTCTAGCTTTGCATTGAATGTGTTACACTGGTAAATGTAAATAGCAACAATTCATGAACAAGATTATTTGTAAAGCATGAGGTCACAGTACTAAAAAGTGATTGTAGTCCAAAGTCTTTTAATTCTTTAGTTTATTAACTGTTGAATTACTGGAATTGGTTTACAAGTTCTCTCCTTTAGCAAGCTGAAAACTTGCTTACAAAACAAAACCCCCAAAAACACCAAAAAGAAAGCCAGACTGGGGTTCTGGATGAATTCTGAACTAACAAAGAAATAGCAGGTATGAAAAACTCATAAGAAAATTTTATAATGTGCCATCATTACACCCTTACACTGTCTCATAATACAGAGAAAAATTAAATTAAACTCTGAGTTTTATTTCAATAGCAATAAACTAGGAATTAAGTATTATTTAATAATGATTTCTGCCTGTCAGTTCTATGTTTGAACAAAACTACCTCACCTCCTTAAATATTTTTATGTTATAGTTCTTGTTTACAGCTTAGTATGGTAGTTATTTCTACAGTACTGTGAAAGGCATTGAGGGAAAATCTTACATGTGTCATGGAACACTATTGAATTTCTCCACAATGCCAGAAGTAAAAATAAAGCCTATGTTAGTGATGCTCAGTGTGTTTAGGTGATCATTGGAGACCTCAGAGAGACTGACAGAATAAATACATTCTAGTCTCTTTAAAAAAGAAACTTATCTTTTGACTTTGCAGTATTTTACACATCAAAAAAATTTATATATGACAAAGAAGTAATTTTAAATAGGATTCAGCTGTTCAATAGTTCTGTTTGTAAGTATTTATCTAGTAGGGAATGGAAAAGAATGAAATATGGTTTAATTAGCACTGTCAAACAGGTACCAAATTTAACTTGGCAGGAGGGATAAAGTTAACAAATCTTAGTCTTTTGTCTCTCTGTATGATCAGCACTCATATTCCACAGTTACTTGATCTGCTAAGAGAGGCATTAAAACCACACTGCCAGGCTTCCTTTATTGCAGCTTATTGTCTTGGACACCATGGCAAGAAAGACATGACAGCAGCAATGTGGTTTAATTAGGCCGGAACCTGATTAACTCTGCACTCTGGGCATGTCTTTCAGAACTCACTGACAGTGCAGTCCCTGTCCTCTGGGAGAGGCTGCCCTGTGCCCTGCTAGCCCTGCTGGCCCTGTGCCCTGTGCCCTGTGCCCTGTGCTCTGTGCGCTGCTGGCCCTGCTGGCCCTGCTGGCCCTGTGCCCTGTGCCCTGCTAGCCCTGCTGGCCCTG
>VYXF01002926.1:257895-268316 GCA_013397295.1 Polioptila caerulea | reverse complement strand
GCCCTGTGCCCTGTGCCCTGCTGGCCCTGCTGGCCCTGTACCCTGTGCCCTGTGCCCTGTGCCCTGTGCCCTGTGCCCTGCTGGCCCTGCTGGCCCCAGCCTGAGCACGAGCAGCCCAGGGGATGGCAGGGGACTGTCCCTGTGCTCCAACAGCACGGAGAGCCTGGCACCCTCCCAACTGCTCCATTGCAGGACACCTCTCCAATACTGGTTCAAAGCCCTGCTGCTCAGGAAATCCAGATCTCCATGTGACTCAAAGGGTTAAAAATTTAGGAATTAGAGATGTAGACAGAAAGGTCTAAGCAACACATTACATAGCAAGGCCTAGTACAATAATAAGAAGATCAAAGAAGAAACTAAGGGTTTAATCATTAATACATAGGTATAGAGCAAGACAATCTATCATGTATCTGACACTTAGCACTGTAAGAAATCAGAAAACCAAGACATTCACTGCTCAAAGCCAAAGAAAGAGCCTGGACCATAACCAAGGGGTCACAAAGACCTGGCAACAGAACAAAGACGCCTTTACTTCCTCCCACACGACCACTGACTCAAATCAAAAGGACCATTGCCTCAATTAAAGAGAGAACTGCGCAACTGCAACAGACATCCAACTAATTTACATACCACACAGGGACAGGTGATGAATATGTATCGGCATGTTAGGTAACTTTATGAATATACATAATTTTTGGAAATAGAGAATCAAAAATTTGTAAACTCAGCATATGTCTTTAGGATGATAGTCCACCGTGTTCCAGTGCTGAATAAACATTCAACCTCAAATTAGTTGAAAGATTTTTTTGTCCATTGCACACCTTTGGTGGCTCACATGGGCAGCTGCCTTGAAAGGGTAAATGCCCAGCGGCAGCGACATGACCGTGACCTGATCTCCATTGCTTTCCTTCACCCTTTGAGGATGAGATTGGAAGCAAGCACAGTGAGTAATCCTGTTAAAGACCACTAAAAACTGTCCTCATAGATTAGACTAGTGACATCATTTTCAAAAACACTAAAAGCAATATCATCATCTTGTTAAAGATAAAAGATAAAAAATTCATGCTTTTTTTGTTGTTGTTGTTGCTAAAAGATGTAACATCTCATTCTCTTCTAAAATCAGGTCAGATATGAGGATGTTTTCCAAGGAAGGGAGCAAGGGCAGTGATAAGGGAATGTTTGCATCTCATCCGAACATCCCATTTTACTTTTGCTTCTGATGTTGCCTCTTCCCCTCCTTGTTATAAATATTTCCCATTTTTTATCCCATTTTAAATTATATCTGAAGTGGTTTGTTTAGCAATGCTAAAGTGTAATGTTTTGTCTTGCAGGAATGTTGCCTTTTTTCTCAATGAAATCCTGAGGAAATCAACCTGTAGTCATGATATGTTTCATGTGGTCAGAAGATATTTTCCATCAAAATACCTTGGAACATTAATATTCAGTATGTTCAAATAATCCTTTTATTAAACTGTTCTAATACGGCTGTAAAAGACTTACATTGGGACTTCTGTCTCATGCAGTCCCACACTGGCATGGTGACAACAGCAAATGTAATAATGATTGTCCTCCTGTGGTCACAGTGCTCTGCCAAAGCCATGGTTTTGAAATGAGCATGTGCATTCCAAATCAGCAGGTTTGTAAAACACATAATAATGACTGGTATGGGGTTTCAGATCCTGATCAGCTGCCTTGGTGTGTTTACAAAAGGAATATGAGCTCTGCAAAATAAAATCCTGCTCTGGTGTGCTTCATTCAGAATGCTCACCTCGCTCCTCTCTGTCGTCCTGTGCCCACAGACATTCACCTCCTGCCCTGCTCACCCCTCCCCTCATGGCATTGCCTCTGTCTTCCCCGTGAAAACATTTCCCCAAGGTCAGTGGTGTTCTCCACGTTGGAAATGCCCCCTGCATTCACAATTGGGCTGACTGCCCTTGGTAGGCAGCATCAACCCACAAACTCTGCAGCACGACTGCCTCCTAACATCCCTGATGCAGACAGGTTACACTGGGTGTCCTGAGCGCCATCTGAACACATCATGCCAGTATTTAACCATAAGCCCTGATTAATTAGGTTTTGTTTTAGAAGAGTCTTTCATTCCCTTGTACTCTCTCTTTCACACTTTCATTGTACGCATAGATTTTCCTTGACAGTAATTTCTGTGGAATTTTAAAAGAAGCTGCAGAATCTCCTACAGAAAATGCTCTATGCAATTATTCAACACCAAAAGGGTTGTCTTTCCCTCTTATTTTTCTTCAGAGCAAGAAAGATACACTTAGAATACTACATATAATTTAGCCTGAGCCAAATATAGCATGTACTATGATGTGAACATTGATTTGTTTTTCTTTGCCCATCTATTACCTCAATGAACACACCTGGAGAAGGTACAAGACTAAATCAAGCTGTGAAAATTATCTTTGAATTAAGCTGAGAGAGAATTCACAGTACTGTCGCCTGGACATATACAAGGAACTGAGTTATTATGCTCACCTTCTTTACTAAAACAATGCATTTGAAAGGTCTGGCTTCTTATAAGCCATTTAATAAATACACTATTATCAACAGAGAATAAAAAAATCCCCTTGACTATCCACATTATCTACACTTCAGCTGGATTCTGGAGGGCAACAAGAATGAACAAGCTGAGAGATAACTTACATCAAAGGAATTATAAACAGCACCTGATAGTGAATGTGTATTTTACAGCTACTTTCTGATCTACTCCAGAGAGTGCTACTGCTTGAATTCACAGCGTATGGAAAAATCCAGATTTTACAACCTACCCTGTGATGGGAATGTGATTGCTTTTTTTAGTCTTTATCTACCTCCTATTACCTGTCAGCTACATCACTGCAGTTTTGTGCACTCCATTCAGAACACCTACCAAAACAACCTACAAATAACTTCACTTTTTAAGGAGAAATAAAAAAAACTTCCACATAACCCAAGTATGGCTTGTCACTAAAGCCATTAAGACACTGGGTTGTTATGCTGTATCTCTGCTGGATACAATTTGAAACACCGATTTTTCCAGCTTGGTGACTTATTTCACATATACGTTCACAGGCACACAGTTAAACTCAGGCTTAATGCAATTTGACTAGAAAATCCACTTAAATTGTCCACAGAATAAAAGATTATTTCAGAACAAGGTGTCTAGACAGCATTTCTATTTAATTTTCAGTGAGATTATTCTAAGTCCACTTCCAGCACTCATCCAGGGGATTTCCACCGCGAGCTTTTGCTGCTCTAAAGGCAGTGCCTACACTGGGGTTCTATTCTGATTCTTGATGGCAGAGCCCAGTGTTGCCTCACTAATCAGAGCCCTGTCATGTCCTGCTGGAGATTTTTCCAGCCTGGAAGCGGCTGGGTGGCACGGGAGCCAGGAGCAGCCCTGTGCCTGTCAGTGCAGGCACGGCAGCCCCAACGCTGGCCAGCCATGGGGTGACCAAGCAGAGAGGGAAAACAGCACCTTGGTCACTGCATGTCATTGGGGACAAACACCTCGATGATTTTGAACACACAAGGAGGCCCCGCACGAGTGGCTCTTTCACGGGAATAACTCGGGTGTGAAGGAGCTCAGCTTTGGTGCTGAGTGGTCACTGCCACAGCTGGCAGTTCATGCCTGACAGGGGGACTGGCACTAGAGAGCCATAAGGCTCTGACTTTGTGTTCTGTTGTTTATCAGTAAGGAAACTGATAAACCGAGCACTGTCCTGCCCACTCTCACTCTCCCAAAGCCTCCATTACCCCAGGCATGGTGTCTGTGTCTCCTTGGAAACCTGTGCACTGTGTCCTGTGCACATAATCCCCTCCACACTGCATCTGCAGAACCAGAGCCCAGGTGCCTGCATACTGGACAGATCAAAGATTTTATTCTTGCAGGGCACTTCTAGTAACTGAGTTCAAGCAGGAGAAGTCATTAACATGTACACACGCATGCATTTTCTAAATGAAACTTAATAATGCAGAAGAAGTAAGGAACCGACAAAAGTTTTCTTCAATTTACGAATCTGTCAAGACACATCACAGAGGAACTGTGAGTATTGTTTTAGTGATCATTTGAGGGCACTATAATTGCAATACAAAACCATCTGCTCTTGGGGAATGCCTAATTACTCTGAGTCAAAAGAGATTAAGCTTGAATTTCCTTCCATCTACTTCTAACCTTAGCATGAATTGATTATCCAGATCATTAAAAAGAAGCACTAGCCAATCTTATAATAAATAATAAATAATTTTCTTTGTTCGTACTCCTTGAAATGAGATGCTGTTTCCAAGGAATTATCGTGGAGTCATCTCTGCTAAATCCCTAATTCCTCTGAGCTTGGTTTTCTACCAAACATCTCCTGTGGGCAGTAAACCCTGCACTAGCCAGGCCCAGGAGCCAACAGCACTGCCAGCACTCCTCTGACTGGATAGGAAAGATTTATTTCACTGCTGAGGTGGATGCTTGGGCATTTCTTTATGAAAATTATTATGAAAAGCTAAATTCTAAAAGTGATCCTGTTCATTAAATCTCCAGTTGCCTAAATTTGTTCATGATCAGTCTTTAGGTAAACCTTGTCTTTTGACACACTCCCCTAACAACCTTCCTGTAGATTCAGAAAGTTTTTCTTTCAGAAAGTTTTCAATAAGAAATTAGTTTTATTGGATCTCCCCACACCCATAGCTGATGACTTTCAATATACTGCAAAATTTTATGCTGAAATGGGCAACTACAATGCACAAATTACTGGGAGGTAAATAAGAAATTCAGTTCCATTCCTCTCACCCTCTACCTTTCCCTTTTGCCTCCACTGTCTCCTTTACTTTAGCAGCTCTACATTTAATTTCTTCTTCAATATGTTTATTACAATACAGTACAATAAGTTTATTATAAGTTAATAAGTACAATATGTTTATTACCAATACAATTATTTAGCTATTTCTTTGCTACTTCAATGCATAGTTCATTGGTTTCACCAAGAGAGAGGCACTAAATGGTTAAGAAAGGTTTGCTTGTTTTAAATAACATTTCTGGAAAAGTTTCTCTTTTCCTGAATGGGTATATGAGTACCAGAGAATGCAATCATTTCTCATCTCTCAGGCAAATTGGAATCATGACCTGACAAACTCTTCATGCTCCTTGCAGTGTTGAGGGTGCTCAGGGTGGCAAATTCAGCCCAGTCTTCAGCAGTCTTAATCTTTAAAGAAAGCATGTGACAAGCACATATTATAAGTGTACACAGTTTGCATAAAAGCAAAGGTAAACGAGGTAAATGCAATAATTTGAGAGATTTTTCTTCTCAATGGCTGTATGGTCTCTCATAAATCTCTATATACAAATAAGACTCATATATCCCTCCCTGTGCCATGTACAGGGCCTAATTAACTGTAATTCTTGATTTTTCTTTTAAAAGAGAACTGTTCTTTTAAAAAGTGTCAGATTCACTGCAGTAGCCAGCGATAACCTCTGCTTATCCATACCTAAGAATTTACATAGCATGCAGTGTGTTTTTCATTATAACATTTCATTAAAACCCTTTAGCACTGACCTGTAAGAAACAGCTCTGAAGGTGAAAAAGTTTTATCTCCACATCAATTCTTTGCAGAAGTGACCTAGAAGGAAAGTACAGCAATGATGCCAACTGTGGGAGGAACACAGCTCCAAGGAAAGGGAGTTGTTTATATATGCAAGACCCATGAGCTCGATTAGTCTATCAAGGCATTTCAAAATCTTTATAAAAGTGTTTGCCCTCAAAATCACCTTGAAATATCATGGCCTTCACCACATCCACATAAAGAACTTTAAACTTTCTTATTCTAGATTACTCACTCTGGCAGCTATAAACATGTAACTTTTCTCTGTTTTTTGCTTTAGCAGCCACTGAGATGAATTCATGGGCCAAATAAAATAGCAAAATATAGTTGCAATGTAAAACCATCACATATGTTTATTTCATCAAACTGTTTTTTTCTAAAGTAAACCTTTCTAACTAATTAAAATATACTAATATAAAACATTCATGTTGTGGTATGAGATGTATTTTGATTTTATATACCAAGCAAGAGGCATTTGAAATAAACACAAATTGTTTTCATAGATTATTCTATGGGCTATTCCATATTAAATCAATAATGTGTTGCTCCCCAGAGTTTTAGGGAAATGTATCTTTTTTTTGCTACTGTCCTTACACACAGAATTATGTTTAAATTAGTGCATTCACACAATTATACTTTCCTCCTAAAGAAAACATCAAAATAATGGTGTTTTTTTCTCTCACTCTAGCAATTTCCATCCTTGCTGTTAAATGGAAGGCAGGGTTATGCTTCCTACAAGAAACAAGATGAGCTATTAGCTAGAAGTGGTAGGACCAGCCTTCACATCTGCTGAGGGGAACATGCACATACACTGAAAACTGACATTCCTGTCTGCCTTGCACAACAACCACTAACAGCTTTATCCAATTAACCTTTGCTTTATCTGGCTTTGTGCTGGTTGTACATATGCAGCTTACACATTTCCAGAGCATTGATAATGATAATGGCGTTCCCAAAAAAGAGACGGGCTTGTACAGCAGTGCACCGAGACACCTGGCAGCACAGGGTGTCAGAAATGCAGCACAGGGCTCACTGGGAGGGCAGGGGCTCTCCTTGGATGGCCAGGCTTCACTCCAGCACGTGGTGGATGCAAATGTCAGCAGGAGCCACTGCCTGTTCCCAGGAAAGGAGCACACTGGCTGCAGCCTTCATCTGCTAACTCTAACACAGGGATGATGGTGCTGCCTGCACTGACCCCTTGGTTGTGTCCCCGGGGTGCCCCTGCCTGAGCTCTGTGCTCTGGTGACCAAAAAGAAGGCATAAAAACTATTTTCATATTCCCATCCCCACTGCCACAAATACATGCTGAGGGGAGAGTCTGCGAGCATCTCCTCGGAAGCAGAACGTTTGTGCCGTGTGCTGGCAAAGTCAGAAGTGTGCGGAAATGTTAAGTTATGAGCTTAATGTTATGAGCTGTAAATGGAATTGAATCGATGTGAAATTCCTCTACGACATTTGCCTACTCACTGTGTCGAACTGTTTTGTCATTTTATAATATATCTGTGCTATAAATGAAGGCTGTACATGAAGTACATCAGAAACACCTACCGGTCCATAGGTTGTTTTGCAATCCAAGTGGCTTCTGACATCATAGTGCTACTAGGTTAAAATAACGTGGCTGTTCTGAACTTTCAGACAGCAGCAATATCTATTTTTCATTCTCTTCTCATTGCATTAAGGCTCTGAGCTGACATTGTAGAATCACTGTGGCAGCCTGGGAATAACGATGCACAAGGTAGAGAAACGATTGCCCCACGCTGACAGCAAGAGAGAGCACAGGGACAGAGCTGGGCTGCACTGCCAGACAGAACCCTGCATGTCTGTGTGCCTTGGGACACTCACAGACACACAGGTTTGTCCCAGAGCACTGGGAAGCCTGGGGTGCATGAGAAAAATGAGAAAAATGAACGCCAGCTAAACATAGATTAGGTACTGGGTTTACAATTTTAATTGCGAGTGACTATTATTCACACAAATATATCAACACAGTAAACTGGGAAGACTTTTAGTTCAGTAGATGACAGCAGCACAGTTCTATTTATTCAACCAATTTGGTTAGATTATCTACTGTAAATCTGAAATAAGAACTCAAAATAACCTTTTATAATACCATAAGCTAAAAGGAGACATTTGCTCAGAATTGCCTCCCTGCCTGACCCAGCATATCCCCATATCATCCCTGCTGGGAACAATATCTCTCTTTTTTTCTCATTCTTTTTTATGCTGAGGATGTTCTCTGCCTCTCAAGCTTTGTTTCTCTCACCTCTGTAGGTGCTTAGTGTCAACTTCAGTCCTCTGAATCTCTCCCTAGACCTTCATAGTACAAATCTTATGCTTTTGTCTGGATAAATCCTCTGGAGCTTTCCTCAGAGGCAAGGATAAGCTGTAGCATGATGCAGTTCTACTGTTAAACACAATACAAAGGAAAAGGAATTCAAGAACATGAAGGAAACAAGTGTATTTCTGCTGCTTGCTGTCTTGTCAAAGCAGGTCCCAGATTCTGGTCAAGACTAACTGACTTTTTGCACAGCAAATTATTTTAAATTGAGCATCGTGAGGTAATTCTGTGCATTTTTGGATGCACACAGCCATCACAATGTGCCTGAGCAGCACAGAGTGGGTGGGAAGGTTTGCTGGGAGACACCCACGACATGGGAGGCATCCCAAGAAGGTCAGACAAACACAGCTGATGCCTATCCTGTCATGGGAACATCCATCTTCTCTTCAATGAATTCATCGTGAGCATCAAACTCTCAGTCACAAGGGCATCTGTCTGGAACCCCCAACAAATTCAGACTGGATGCAAACTCCTGTTTGAAAACACTCAGGTTGGGGTAATGAATGGAGTCTCCAGGTTGCAAACTGAGGCCATGCTAGTATCAAGAGATGATGTGAAATGGAGGGAAGGTTCCTGAGAGTGCTGGGGGCTTTTGTTCGGTTCTCAGAACCCTTCACTTCCTCTCACAGAATTTTGAATTAGGAGTACTCAAAGCACATAGGACTTGACCTTTCCTCAAATAAAAGGATCTCCATACTATTTTTAATATTATAATATAATATATTATAATATTTTATTATTTTAAATTAGTTTTGGCTGAATTTCTTAAGATGCCTATTTTATTACTTTTTAAATTTAAATAATGGTCTGGATGGAACCTAGGACAAACACAAGGTTGTCATTGGAAGAAAATCTCAAAAAGTTATTTTTTTTCCCATAGATTTTTTCAAGATTATTTTCCCTGAAAAATTCATCCTCATTTACTCTTAGATCTCTTTATAAATCTGATTTATTAGAAAGTCATCCTAAATGATTTTCAGTGGTTCATCATCCCTCTCCTGAACAATATAGCAAAATCACTTTAAAAAAGAGAGAAAAGCCAGAATTCTGCAGTGGGAGTAGGAGAGAAGTTGGCCAGATGCCCCTTCACTTCTTTTCCTATTCACGTTTGTCCTGCTACATATTGAAAACACTTCTCTGTTATATTTCTTTCTTTTTGATAGAAGGAAATGTTGAGAAAGAAGTAGAAGCCAGGACCTGTCTTTACAAAAAGGTGCACTTTGAGAATAAAACACTGCAGAGGCTTCAGGTTTCTTTTTTCCCCCTTGTAGCCACTGCACAGACACCTCCAGCTTCCACACCCTCCCGGGAAATGCTGCTCTCACAAACGCTAGCAGATGGCAGAGTCTCGTTCCAGCTGACCCTGCATCTCAAATTCTGGTGTCCAACATGCCCTCCCGGGGTCCTTCCTGGCCTTAGGTAGGCTGATGAACACAGTGAGAATCTGGGCTTAGCTAATGAGCTTTTGAAAGGATTTCATGAGAGAGAAGGAGAAATGAGTGCATGAGATTTGTTAGCTCTTTTCTGCTTCACGTTACCCAGCTATCCTGTCACAGCTTTTTGACCTAAGGAGGAAGCTCCGCAGTCTTCTTTTATTTTCTCCAGTCATTGTATCAATCATGTCCCGGAAGATTAAAATTTAATAAAGATCAGTGCTTAAAAAAGAAAACCCTGAATAATAGAGCAAACAGAGCTAAAGACTGAGCTGCATTTATTCAGAAATATCATAGAATATGATACAGTTTGCTGACCACAAGGCACATTGAAGGAACAGAGGCCAGCCAGCAGATGTGCTGCCCAGTGGGGGTGGCCACAGACATGGGGACAGCAGGGGAAGTCATTAGAGTGACCTGAGCTTTGCTGCCCAGCTCTGAGCATTCAAACAAGGACATCTCGCTCTTTTCAGCCAGTTGTGCACATCTGTGGCCCTGCAAGTCTTTGGACAAGCTGGACTGAATCTATAAAGAGCAAACGTCTTCCTCCACTCCCAGCAAGCCAGATGTTCTTGGATATGTGAGCTTTATGCTGATATTCCAGAGCTGATGGCAACACTGTACACCAACATAAGAGGCAACATGTGGAAGGTGAAAGGAATCACCCAAAATCTGGAGATAAAACACGGCGTGCCTTGGAAGTCAGTGAAAGATTTCCATGGGAAGCCCAAAAACCTGGTAATGTCTATCTATTTCTGTTGACATATACTTGCTCTTTTCCACATTTTAATTTCTTTTCCCCTTTGGCAGTATTTCTCTCTGCTTCAAAGGCCACTTCTATGTTCTCTCTGGTAGATGATAGTTAAATCAACAGGTCTTCAACAGTTTGTGAGGAATTCCCAAAGCAAAGGAAATTTTATCATGGATTTGATGGACATTTATCCCTTTCATCTTCTCCTTAGCCTTCAGGAGCCCCTGGCTCTTGGTACATGAATAAAATCCTAAACCTACGTAGCTCACAACCAGTAGTGCACATTCTCCTGGGTGAGTGGGTGGGTGGGTGG
>VYXF01002926.1:175656-257269 GCA_013397295.1 Polioptila caerulea | reverse complement strand
GGTGGGTGGGGAAGGGGAGGGAAGTCCCTCCATTCCCCTCTGCAGGCCCCAGGCTTGCTGGAGTAGGGGATTTGATTGCCCTCATTACAGTGCAGCTGCTTCTGATTACAGCCACAACACCACAGAGGCCTTTGTGAAACCCTGAGTTTGTTCTTAGGATCTCCTGTGGTGGTAAATTATAGTATGAATACACAATGTGGCAGAAAGTAATAATCTTGAGTAATGTAGCTGATCTTACTGCTCTTTTATTTCATTAAGCATATTCCTGTCAGGCGAGGGATGGGATTTCAGCTCCTGGGAGCAGATGCTCACATCCTAAAACTGAAATACTTATCAGGGACACAGAGGGCATTTTCACAGTCTGGACCCAAATGAGGAGAGATGTTGGCATTCTGGTTCAGAATAATTTCTGCTTCAGTATAAATGTGTGAAAGAAGACCAGTGGTGATTCATGGTCTGAGATTTTTATTTTTTATTGAGAGTCACTCAAACAGAGGGTCTATTTTAAAACTATATCAATATATTTAGTGTGTATCCAGGTTTGGTTTTTTTCACCTTGTTCAGAAACTTGGGGACATACTGGAAAAATTATTAAAGTTTGATCATCCATTCTTTACTTGAAAGATTCCAGATTAAAAACTGCAATTATGGACAGATATTAAGATATAAGTTATTTCAGAAATTGAGTCACTTTGTATATTTTATATATATATATATAACATATGTATACCTATATCATAAATATTATATCAGGGAAAAATTTGAACTGAATTCGATAAAGTAGATGACAAAATATGAGTTGAAGGAGATCTTGAAGTACTAATGTAATAATGTAATATGTACATGCATTGCAATTTTGTGACTCCTTTGTGGTAACCTAATCCAAGTTGAATTCTGAAAATAATATTAGTTTATACAAAATAGGGAGCGTATATAAATTCATCATAGAAGCAGAAAGCTTTATTCAACTAGATGATTAAAGGATTTTTTCTTTAATCTAATTTTTATGTGTTACATCCCATTAGAGGGTTCTCAGTGAATAAATAACTTCAAATATGTAATACTAAATAAGTCAGCTTCAGGTTTAACAATCCATTGACTACACACAAGATAAAAAGTAAGTAATGAGAAGAATGAAAAAATTAGCAAAGCTTAAACTCCTTTATGTATAGCTTAGTTATTACAGCAGTACCGAGAAAGAAAACAATAATTATAGTGGCTAATTCCCCTTAGACTAATACAGTTTAGTGAACTAATTTCTCATGTGTGTGCAATATTGCTCTCTACTGGCTACTGGCTGGATAGGGAGAGGCAAAGCTTTAAGCCAAGGAAACTTCCTGTGGCCTGACTCTCGCTGTGAGCTGAGGAACATTCCTGAGGGTTTGATCACACAGCAGCAGCCAGCTGACTTTCAAGGCAGGGCTGCATACCCGCTCCTTCATTGCAAAATCAAAACCTTCTGGAACATGGTCTACACCAGGTGGGTTTTGTAGTACCTGAGGATTCAATGGAAACAGGAAACAATCACAGAGCAAGGTAGGGTGACAACAGTGTCCTTCCCCCAAGGTGACCTCCTTTATTCAGCCATCCTCCTGCAGGGAGGACAAGCAGACCCCTGATGATAGCCTGGAGTGGCAATAAAATATTAAAAAAAAAAAAAAATCTTTGCTAGGGTTTTAAAAGACTACAAAATCCAGAATTTTCCACTGGCGANTTTAGAGCATTTTGATGTCAAAACCAGAATGAACTCTGATAGCAGTGATGCTCAGCCAAGGTTCACATTTCTTTTTTCATAGTTATTTTCATTCACCAAAATACCTGTTGACAAAAGCCGTTCACTTCCTCCGGACTGCATGCTTCAACAACATACAGCATTCTGCTACAAAACTAGGCTTCCTCAACTTAAAGAGCAGAAATTAAAGATTTTAAAAGGTAGTGGGAGAAAAAACCCAACCACTCTCACTGAACATCTCAGAGGTCCTTGGTCTTGACTGAGTCGGTGGCTGAGGTGGCTCCTTTTGCTGTTTGCTGTTTTACTGTGTAACTCTCAAACCAGGTTAAGAAGGAAATCAGGTGGGCTCCTCCAAATGACAGGTGGCTGTGGTGTCTTCTGGAGGCTGACTTGGAACACAGACTAGGCAGAGCAAAATGATAAAGTAGGGATTTATTAAAAGGCTTCAATGGGAACACCTGGGCTGCACAAGAGTCCAGCCAGACCACACCCAAGATGCCCCAAAATGGTCACAAATTGGACATCCAGCCCAAGGTCTCACACTTTATAAGTTCTGGTCCATTAGCATATTAGAATCAGTTTTCCAACCATAGCTTCAGGTTATGAAGCTCCATCCTCCTGGCCTTTTCTTCTCACTTCACTGTTGTTTTCGTTCTTGGACCTGAAAGTTGTCCTTGGTCCCAAGCTAGAGAAGGAATTGTTTTGTCTCCCTACCCTGTGGAGAGAGCTCAGCAGCACTTAGTATGAAACCTAAAGCTATCCACTAAAACAGCACAGAATCTAAAAAACATAAAAGCTAAAATTTAAGGCATCAGCTGAGATGGCCTTTCTGAAAACCCAAAGTAGTGTGAGAAGAAAGAAGACACAGATGAAATCAAAAGTGAATGTCTTGTCTCGGGAGACACAATGAAAATATGGCTGTGGAAGTGGGGAGCCAGTTCAAGAGAGGACACAGAGGGCATCAGGCAAACAGATCCTGTCGGCTGTCTCAGGAGCTTGCACCTCACAGCCTTGAAATGATGGGCTGATGTGAAGGATGATGTGGCTACGACTTATGAGAACTGAGTAAATGGAAGGGCTGGTAGGGATGAAGGTAACCTTACAAGAAAAAAAAATAGATCATTACAGGGAAAGAAAGGCAGAAACTTCAGGTCTGGAAGTCTACAAGCTGTCCTGGATGAATACAAACTATGTTCACCTCTACTAAGAAGGTCAGGGGACAGCAAAGGGAAATTGAAAAATACAATACATTTTTTAATGGTTTTAAAAATAATTTCATTCTGTTCACCTTGTCGAAAGCCAGTTCGCTTATCTAAATGTTCATGATGTACTGACTAAAAAACTTGAGTTAGAAACTGCTATTTAAAATCATTTATGTAATTTCAGAGTTTTTCAAGTGAATCTAAAGAAATTAGAAACAATTCCAAACTTTCCTAAAACACATTTTACTTCTGAGGAATATTGCAATATATTCTGCATTAAGCTTAAAATTGGCGTGATTTTGTTAGGGTATCTTCCATCATGCTTGAAATTAATTATGAGAGTTCAAGATATGCACTGGTACCCAGAAATCCTGGCACAGTCCCCTCCTTTTTCTTTCTTATCTCAGAAAAACTTGCCCCCAATGAACTCATCTCAAAATGACATTTAGGAATCTGAGGGCTTGATATCTTTTACCATAATTAAATTACAGAAGTGTTGTTGAATAAAGCTCTATCCATTACATATTCTGTTGGACAGGATCCACCCCCATTTCAGCCCATGGTTTCCCCACCCCTGGCAGGAGTCCTGTGGTGCCAAAACTAAACAACTGAGGTTAATATGACAGCATTTGACTACCAGTCTCTGGTGAGCATAAGCTAAGACTTTCTACATCAATTTTTCCACACGGATTTTGCATTTAATTATAGAGTAAGGTCACTGTGTGAACCAAGAGCAATCATCGTGCTGACATGTTATTCTGAAGCCAGCCTTCATTCAGTGTGACACATGCTGGTTATGCACTGGGAAATAGAGCTATAATGAAGTGAGGCTGGGGAAAAATACACTGGAATCTGAAGTAATGCCAGCTAAGAAAGAGTTTATTTCTACTTTATTATTATTATTATTATACTTAATAAACTATTTTTTATGCCTGCAGAAGAAAAAAACAAATGAGAGCTTTATGGGATAGATATAAAAGCCTCGCAGAAAAATGTGTTTACTGAGTTACAACTACTTTCTTTTTTGTGCTAAAATAATAATGGGAAAAAAAAGCAGGCTAAAACAAATGGAGATGCTCACAATTATGATGTGAAGAGGAACAAAACCCTCTTAAGGTGGAAGACAAGGGTATATTTCAGGTAGGGGCTTATGAACAGCTTTGGTCAGGATCCAAAATTTTTCATAAGGTGCATCATGAGTTCTTCTGGTTAACTGTAAGACCAATTTAGAGATCCATTGAAGAACCTGGCAAAACTTTGTGAAGTATTGCTGATAAACAGTTTTGGACTGTTTCTGACACCATCTCAGCAGCCTTCTTAAAAAGATTTCTCAGTCATGACCTTTGAAGCTGAGGCTGCAGAGGTGGTGAGGGTCCCCATCCTGTTGGGACAGCCCTGAGCATGGCAGAGCTGGTATTTGTTAAGCAAGTTGTGAGCTGGGACTGAGCATTCCTCACTGAACACTTCATTTCACTTCTGCTGTATCCTGGCAGCCTGGACCGTGTTCCTCCCCCTTGCTTAACAATTACCTCCTGCCTTGAGATGGGGCTTTGTGGCACAGTAGAGGGTGGAAATCACAATTGCTGAAGCATGATTGAACCTTAAACCCTGTTACAGTGGAGGGCTATTTATTTTTGTTTTCCTTAGGTATTATAATTGCTGCCAAAAAATGATCAAAATTTTCACATGTTGCAACATGTGATTTCAAAGTTGATTGCTATGCTGGGTGTATTTTCAGGGTCTTTGTCACTCTGTTTCAAGACAAATCTTGTCACTGAGGAATGCACTGCTCTTTCAGTATAAACAAATATTTTCAGTGTCCAAATTATATAAAAATTATCTTGAAATAAAGAAGATATCACTGCTATTTTCTAGGCTTTCACACCTCTCTGACTCACCATGGGCTAATACCAACCCAGGGGTACATTACGAGCTCTTTTAGTATCCAGATCTGGCTTTCCTCAATTCTTGTGCCCACCTAGTAAGAGTGCATAGATTCTATAGGTGAATCTACCCCTGACTAGTTTATATTGCTTCATAAGGAACTGATTCTGGGAAAAGTATCAGGAAAAATCCCCATTCAAAATTTGGGCAGGGTCACAGCTTTGTGAGACCTATTTAATGTACATTTTTGGTTTTCAATGGGTATTTCTATTTTATGTTTCTTGTTATAAAAGACATTGCATAGATTACTGTGTACATTCTTATTGCACTCATAGAGATGCATTCTTTAGTATTTTCCACAATGCACTTCACATCTGGAGCATATTATTTGCTTAACAAGTTTCTGCCAAGACCAGCATCTTAAACTGAATTCCAAGAATATTAACTCACAGCAGAATTTTATAGCAAGCTCCCTGTGACAACTACTCAAAAATAAAATCATTTCCTAAGCAAATATGCTGGCTTCTGGGCTGTACCTGGAAACAAAGCTTCTGGGGGCAGAAACAATCTGTTTGGAATCTGACTGTGCTCCTGTGAGGATGCAAACTCAGTGCCAATCCGGTTATATCCTTAATTAATTTGCAGACTGTGTGAGCCAGCCCAGTGAAACAGCAGCATCCAAGAGGCTTAAGCTCCCCAGGTTCCAGTAACACAGAGCCCCACAGCCAGATCTGGGCAATCTGTAAGAGCCTTGCACACTGTGAATCACATGGCCTCTGATCCTTTTTCCAACTTTGATTCTGACCTGCCCTTCAAATTATTACAAATCATTTTGGCCCTTCTTCAGCAAAAGAGCAAGACAAAGCTAATCTTCTATTATCAAAGCACTTTTCCATCACGGTTTTGATGCAAATTCTTCTTTACTTTTAGCATGACCTGGCACAAGAAGAAAGTCTTCTGACAAAAACATTGCTCTGAGGAAAGATTAAAAATTTGTTTACCTCATGCGTGTCTTTGTATCTTTTCTAACTTCAGTTTTACATGATTATTTCCATTCTCAAGCACTTCCAAACTTGTATGTGATCTGCATATTAAGGTTTCCAGTTCTAGAAAAATAAATCCTTTACATCTGTGGCAAACCAGTATCAACACTTATTACCACTGTCAAGTAATTACCACAAATTAATCTTTCATTATAAAACCAACAGAAAGTTAAAAAATTAAAAATAAAAACCGACTCACACAAATACAAAAACCTCATGGTAGCAATCTGAACAATTAATAAAACAGAAAACTTTTAAAATTTCTAAATTAGCAGGTTCATTACAAACTTTCAGTTACAGAGTAGCTTCAGTATGTTAACACATATTAGAAATATTATAATTATAAACCAATTCCTCTGTCTAAGTCTTCCTTACTTGCATTTTTACAAGAACTTCTCTTGAAGATGTCAAAGTCCTCAATAAATTGACACTACAATATTTTCTGGGAAAGTAATAGTAAAAAGAGAGATATTTAAAATATTTTTACTAAAAATCCAGAGATTAATTTCATTTTATTCAAGTTTGCACACTAAAATAAATGCAGTATCCCATATTGTTTCAGTAAGAATAGGTAGACTATCACTTTCTTATAGCCTTGTTTTCAAAAAATGATATATCCTTTCAGACAAAACCAATAATTTAGAAAGAAATTACGTCTGTGGGAAACAAACAGAAAAAAATCTCACTGTCATGCAGAGATTTTTCCTTGACTAACCATTTCAGAGTCCTAGAAAGTCCTCACAAATTCTTGCTGATGTTCTGCTGCTAAAACGTTGCCACAGTGTTGGGTTTTACTGCTGGCTTTCATCTCCTGCATGAACGTGCAGCACATCAGATTCTCCATATGGGCTATGTTCACTAAACTAGTCAAAGATGACGATAATATTCCAACAAATTGTTGTAGAATTTTAAAGAATAAGAAGCAACATTAAGAAACATCCTAAAAGCACAGACCTGAGCAATTAAAGCTGATTAGCAACCATTTCAAATATGCATATGCACACCAGATTTATGTGCATATCCATTTTGAAAGGTGTTCAGTCTTATTCTGCAATAACCAAAATGATTATTGCTTACAAGTAACAGTTCTCCCATGTTTATAGGCACTGCAGACTTTAATAGTGCAACATTTTGGCCTTTTTATGATAGAGGTGATCAAAAGCAGGGAGATATGGAGAACTGAAAGATCAAAGCTGTGTTAGCAGCAGTCTGACATCAGACATCTACTTTTCAACTCATATTTGTCTTTCCTGTCCTAGCTTTCCCTCTGCACAAAGGGTCTTTATCCTCATCAGTCTGACTTAAGCATAGTCCAACATTTTCTAAAGCTTATTTTCACACCACCTGCAAGCAGTATTTCTGGATTGTTTAATAATATCTCCTGGTAATGCTGTAATTTTTTTTTATCATGCTAATCAAGGCTTTGGTTTTCAGGGGCTAGGGACTCACAGTGCCCCCCCTGAGCGTGGCTGCACACGGGCAGATGGCCTGTCCAGGGCCTTTCAGGGAGCTACTGCTTCCCCCAGCACCACCTGAGATCAGAGCATCCAACCTTGTCCAATTCTTGGATATCATCACTGGAAGCCTCGGTAAGGCAGGATGTGACAAGCCTGGCTGTGCTTAGTGTGTACTTGTTAAGTGCCCACGCTTACTATAAAAGACAGTGTGAGCTCAAATTTGTCCTAATTTCCAGCCAGGCCCCCAGAGTCGTTCAGGACATGGTGTCACCCGCTGTGGAGCACTGTGGAATAGATTCTGCTGCTACTTGCAGCCTAATTAAGCTTTTCCTCTTGGTGGAAAACCCATCAAGATACCACAGTGTCCATGCCTGATTAATTCCTGTAGAAGTTGAAAAAATGGAAACTGTACCAGGAACACAAATTTTAACCATTCAGCACACACAACCACAATTTTGTTTTCTTGTCTCACTTGCTCACTTGTTTGGTTAAACATGAGTGGCAGCTGCAAACTGAGTTGTTGCTAACTGACACATCTGAAGAAACAAACTGAAGCATTTTTACTAATTTCAATAACTTTAAATGCTTCTACATGAGAGAAAAGAAACATAACAGGAAGAAATTTTTCTATTAGCAGCCAAATTGCATAGCCTTGATAGTTTCCAGAATAGACACAGCTTCATGACACCATGAACCAAGCAAATAAACACAAGTCTTTGCTGGAAATGACACGTTTGTGCTGTCTGAATTCATTAAGTTCTCCATGGTAAATTGAGATAATTCTCAATTTTGTTGTTGTGGGTACAGAAGAGGCAGAATCTCTTCCCAGACAAAACAATATACATCAACCCCCCTCTGCCAGCTGACAATAAAGGAAATCATAGTCAAGCATCACCAAAGAAACATGTTTTTCTTTCCTAAAAACTGTTTACTTTATTGAGTAGAAGGCTTCAGCTCTGAGAGATTTATATTCTGTTCTTTTTCCCTTCCATCAAATGTCATCCACTTCTGATATTCTCAATTCCTGCACAGAAAAGATGCCTCTGACTCCACATTATATTGAAATGATTAATTTCTGTGGGAGTAACAAAAAAATGCAACCATACAAAATAACAGTTGCAATAACCACCTATATTGCTTTCCTTGTATCCAGAGCTTTATCTTGTGGTATATGCAAAGATTGCCAGTGGGATATTTCCTTGTGTGAAGTAGAAATTGATGCAAAATTAGTGGTGGAAGTTTGTGTGTGAGTGAGTGAAAAGAGAGGGAGGTTTTTCATGAAGGTCTCTCTTATATTCCTATCAGGACAACAATTTGCAATGATTTATTTTTTTATTTAACTTGAGGCATTTGTAGATATTTCCTTTTCTGCCTCACTCCTTCTGAGAAATTACCAGAATTAGACCACAGTGGTTTCCAGAAAAACACAGCTGGAAATCCCTTCATTATGAATTTCTGGAAAATTATGGTTACATCTCAAAATATAGCCCAAGAAATGGAAAAATTTTGATTAACCACAAATCATAGAAAACTAGGTCTGTCAATGTTCTTTGTAATTTAACTACTTTAGGTATCTCCCACGAGATATCTGCTATTCCATTCCAGATTTTATTCTAAACTTCTCCTGAAGATCTGCAGTGATGGGATTCCAGGTCCTTAACTTGCTTCTACAAGCTCAGGTTTAAAAGCCTGCTCCAACATACTTAAGTATTTACTTTTCTCCATTATTTGAAATATCAGGGTTGAATACTCAGTAAACAAGCGAAATTTCCTGAGGGAGATGGGAATATTTCTAATGAGCTAGCTGAAGGCAGGGGTCTTTACAGCCTTTTAGACCTGACCTGGTTCATAATTCAACTTGGATTATGGACTTCGCTATTACTATTTTTCTTGGGATATTTTCTACCTGAGGACAGGTAATTGTTTTTACCTTCCTCCTGCAGGAATGCTTAATGCTGACCCCTACTGTGACCAGCTGGCCATCTTTCCATCTTTTTCTCCTAGAGACTGCCTTTACTTGAGGAAAAGCAGCATTTGCAGATGGAATTTTACAAATAAAGACAGAAGGAAGTAATAGCACCATTCTTGCATCTTTTTTCCACACCACAGGAAAATCCACCCTTCAAACTTTTCTAGCCCAGTTGGAGGCAAGAAAAATTAGAGATCTCACAGGAGAAGCTGAGATCAAGATCTTCAAATGGTTGGGTATTTGAAATAAACACCTTATCTCTTGAGCCAGCCCAGCAGCAGACATTTTTTGAGATTTTCCCTGCCATAATTTCTGACACCTTTTTTAGCAGCAAAAGCCACCACTGTTCAGGCTGCTAACACAAAAATCCAAATAAGAGGGAGATTTGATCTGCAATTCCTTGACATCTGAAGTCCAATTAAGAAGATCATTATCTATGGAACTACCTCAGGTTCATTCTTTTCTCTCTTGGCCAATGCAAGTTTAGGTGCACTGGAGTTTCCTTTAGATGGAGCATGTAACATTTTGGGGAAGAAAATCCCTGCATCTATCCCATTCATATTCATGGCAGTTTTGGGGGTTATATTTGAGACTCTCCGTGATTCTAAGGGCACAGACTGGATCCAGCTGGAAGTCTCCTGACTTCAGGTAAGCCCTGTGGTGCTCCAGTGTCAGCTCTGCCTGTTTATTAGCAAATGCCTGGTCTTCAGGCCATCAGATCTGATACTCCATGTAAATCATAATAAATAGTACCCACACACACAAATACACTTGACTCACTTGTGATAAGTATGTTTCAGAACCAATTATTTATCTCCCTCTAACTTTTATAGTTTGATTTAGCAGAGGAAAAAATGCTGTAGGGGATGAAGAGTCTTGAAAGTCTCACTTTATAAATTGCTGTATTATAATTACAGCCCAATTAAAATTCAGTGTTACTCTCTTCATTAATTATCATCTCGAGCCTTACAAATAAGTTGGGAGAGACTGCTGTTCTGTAGAACATGCAGCTATCCCCTGCCTGCTTTGACTTTGAGAAAACTATGGCTGAGCTGTGTGCTTCAATAAGAGATTACAGCAGGAAGAGCCCATGGTTTGCACTCTCAGCCTCACAACCACTCCATTCCATGGTTCACAAACACTCAAAACTCACCACCAGATTCAGAGTTCTTGCTTCAGAGGGTATCAAGAACTCTAGATTCTGTGAACAGCAGTGCAAGTGGAGGCCATGGGATGAGGATTCACAAAAGCTGGTGATAGGACAGCTAATCCCACAGCAAAACATCAAGGCTGCATGGTCATGTTCAGACATTGCATGAACTCAGCCTGATCCTTATAAAACAATAACATCTCACTACTTGAACCTGACTTTGTGAAGATGTTTCCCCTTCCTTCTGGGACCTACATAAAGGCACAGTAAAATCTGCATGAACTCAACCTGGATCAGGCCAGTGCTGGCAGGTGATCAGAAATCCATAAACCCAGTCTGAAGGTGCAAGAACTCTCAACTTCAGACTGTGCTTATGAAGACAGCAACACAGGAACTCATTGCAATTTAACAATTCAGAAATTGTTGAATTCTCAAGGGAGCTAATGCAATAATTTATCATATATTATTATACACACCTTGTGTTTCACAAAGAATTGCTTGCTTCAAATGCTGTGATGCTAGTGCTTGCTTAGGCTATTAATGCCAAAGTCTCCCTCAGTGCCATGAAGGAATTGTCAGGAATCACACCAACATGAATAATGTCTTGGTTTGAATGACAGGTGTCTGCTAACGAAGGCAGGAGCCTCCTTTGGAATGAAGAATGTAAACTCCCTCCCTCTGAATTATAGTTTTGAAATTAAGGGGCTCTCAAGCAAAGATATGGGGATAGGAATAACAGTTCTTTACTAGAACTAAAATAGAACGAGCATGTAGTATTAGAAGAAAAAAATCAACCCCACTGACAGAGTCAGACTCCAACCTGACCCCCTGTGGGTCAGGGTGTTGGTGGCAGGGCCATTCCATGGTGGCTGCAGCCCNGGCCCATGAGCAGAAGATCTCTCCCTGGAGGGAAGATGGGTGGTGGAAGAGATAAAGAAACGGCCCCAGCTGATTTCTTATCAGCTGGCCTCTTGAGAGAAGATTACACCACCCCCCCCACCTCAGTTCCAACAGATGGTGATGCAATACACACTTTTTGGTTACATTTTGCATTGCAACCCATGACAGATACATTTGTCAGTTATGGCCACTGTAATGTTTCCCAGTACAAAATAAATGCGTCCACAGACTGCTGCCCCGTGACACACAGACATTATTGGCCCAACCAAAGCTCAATCATCCTTCTTTGCACCAAAAAAATATGGTCATAAACTGAGCAAAAATACCATTTCTCTTATAACCTTCTCATTCCACAACCAGCTCAAATATGATTTTGTTTGGCAGGCTCCCCATTTAGACTGATCGTGTATTGTGTTACACTGGTGTTTGTACCACCTAAAGTACCTGTTCCATTAATTCAGAGTTTATTGATTTTAGCTGGCCCGATGCACTATTCCATCTGTAATTAAATGAGTAAAATCATAGTGCATTAGCTCTGTAATATCTTTTTTCTGTGAGTAAAAACATAAAAGTACCAAGGGCTGATGCTTTCTGTTAAAACACAACATGGATCTAACCTCAAGTGAGATGTTTTCCAGCAGCTTGACTCTTATTCCAAATTAGTAACCACATTCTTCACACAGGTGCTGAAAACCCAAAAGGATTCTATTATAATTAAAAGAAATGTCTAAGCTATAATAAGAGAACCATGTGTTACAAAAGGGACTGTAGTAAAAGAACGACTAAACAGACACATAATATAAAAGCTGTCTCTGTCTTAATAACATCTGCCAATTCCTCTGTTGTGTTTGGAAACCAAAGATCAGAGTGTCTCTCTCCAGGGCAGGCTGGGAACAGGGATCATGACAACAGGCAAGGAATGAGCTGCTCCAGGCTCAGGCTTACAGGGAGGCACGGCAGGAGCCCAGTGCCGACCTCGCCACACATGAACGGAGGATGGCTGAGAGAATGGGTTTGGACAAAATCCTGTGATATCTCACACTTCCCTGAAGGGATTCCTGTGAGCTTCCTCTTTTCATTCATGCTGGCCAGTATCCCAGTGCAGTATTTAATGCTTTCAGGCAGTTATTGAACATGACAACACCAATGTGTATTTGATATGCTGAGCACATTAATTGCGTTTCTTTTTCTCCCCCTTCTTACTTTGCTTGCTGCTCTGTACCTATGTGTTAAATATGCTCTCTATCCATCAAAGGCCTAATAGTTATTCTGAATTATACATGATTCCCAGGGACTGGCAGACCTTTCTTCTCCAGTATGTATACACAAAACAAAAATAAAGCTCAAAAGAAATGTCAGGGATAATTAGACAAAACAGTGTCATATATATGGACCAAAAAGAGACCCATCAGGTAGCATATGTAAAGTAAAATCCCCACTTATCAAAGTACTCCTTTCTAGTCACAAACTGATTTTCATTTCTTCCTCTCTGGCACTGGAGCAGCAGGGTTTGGAATCTTGCTGCTTTTTCTTTTAACTTTACACCAGTTATATATTTGGGCAACATAAAGGTTGATTTTACATTTCTTTCAGCATACAGTCAATCAACAAAATCAGCATGTCTTCTAAAAGCAGAGCTAGCTTTCCATCTTTCCTCAGAGGGTCTGTAAAATGTAATTAATGCTTGCAAAGCACTAGAATATTCTTGCATAGAAAGTGCTAACTTACTGCCAAGTATTTAATACAGCCAGTGCTGCTTCTGCCCGAGTTCCCACACGTGACTCAGGCAGTAAAAAGGAGCATTGACACACAAATAAATTACAGCTGAGGACTTTCAATGCACAACCCAAAAAAGAAACTCCAAAAGGCGTACCCCAGGACTACTCAACTCTGGAAGAACAAAACTCACCAAGGTTCTTTCTGACTTAAGAACACTCAGACATGAGGAACTGGGTTTCTGAACTTCCTCTGAGCTTCTTAGCTCAGGTCTGAAAAGCTGCACATCCAGCTCCCAGATGCTAAAAATTCAGTTCTCGCATACTGTGTGGCTGAACATATTTTGATAAATGTAATTGTAAAAAGCAGCTTCACAGAGACAAGACAGAGAGGACTGAATAGCTGAGAGGGTTGTCCTTTACTTCTATTTCTTTTCCAGGGTTTACACCTTGAAACGTCAAGATTTAAATTACATTCTGTACATCACAGCAGTTCTGTTCTAGTTTGAATTAAAGACCATAGAAGACATGAAAATTATTAACTGTTCTCAAAAAAAAAAAAAAGTATGCACATTACCCAGGCATGCTTGGACCCTGGACAAACTAAATTCCATTTGGGATCTGTAGCAGAAGCACTTTCATAGTGAAGTCTCAGGATTGTCATGACTCTTTAGGTAATAGGTCTTGGGCAGTTTTCTTTAGGTGTAGTATGTGATCATTGCAGTAACTGAGTCAAGCAGGGGAAAAAATAGCGCAAGCTGTCTACTGGGGTTCACATTTTTGATAAAAAATATTGAAGACATCTGCCCTAAAGCTATCAAGCCTTTTAACTAAAACAAAACAGAAAGAAATAAAAATACAAAGAAGCACTCCCACGGGAGGAGCATTTAAAATGTCTTTAAATGTCTTAGAAACAACAGAGAGTAATGAAAATGTAGACATCTGAATTTAGTTGCAGACTGGCAGCGTTTTTAGCAGCCTGGAGGTAGGAAGTTTGTTGGAAAAATGGAGGTCCTTGTAAACCCTTAGTTTACACTAAACCCTTAATTTTTTTATTTAATCCAATAAAAAGTATTGGATTAAAGCCATTGCTATAGTGATCTAAGGAACCTCCATATAAACATTTCCATCAGCCATGGGAGAAGAAAGGCAACAGCATAACCTGTGCTCATTGGGTTAGTGCTTGACCTTGGCCTGAAGGAAAGAGGAGGAGCAAACTCCAGTGAGAGGGGGTTGGTTGGCTGGTTGGTTGTGAAGTCTTTTGTTTGTTTGTTGGTTTGTTTGTTTGTTTGTTTGTTTGTGGAGCAGGGAGCTGCACAGGGCACACAGCGCTGGAGGCGCCGCTGCTGGCGCACAGGGATGGATGGATGCAGCTGCTGCAAAATGCACCCGGAGGAGCTGAGCTGGGAGCACAGGCCCTGGGATACCCTCGGCTGGGGCTGATTCTCCCCTCTGGGGTCATCCTCAGGACCCTGCAGTGCTCAGTGCCCACGGTGAAGGTTGAGGCTCTCGGGCTGCTCCGCTGCATCCTTGCAGAGCTCCCCAGGAGACAGCGAGTGCCCGTGATGGGGGCGGTCACCTCCTCCAGGAATAACTCACACCTTCTCTGGCACAGCCCCATCCTGGCAGGGCACGGCGCTGATCCCTGCGAGCTGAGCTGCAGAAACTGTTTATTTCCACACAGGATTTGCAAGGAGACGTGAACAGGGATGTTGCCATTGTTCTCGAGGTTTGACAAATTTAACTGACACACGCTACAGAGTGTAATCATACCCCAGAGACTGAGAAATCCTTCCTGAAAAAGGAGCAAGGACAATGCTTGTGCTTGAAGTACAGATATGGAAACGCCATGTTGTTACAGTTAGAATTAAATTGGATAAAAAGCAGTGAAGATGGAAGGAGAAGAATTAAGAGGAACACCAATAGATTCACTGTGTTATAAATATGAGCCAATATAGGAACATTTTAATGGCCCGGAAGCATTGCATAAAAACACTTACAGTTTTTCTTTGTTCATCTAATGCAAGATTTCCAAAGAATTTGTGCTATATACTCTATAAAGCAAGAGCATTGACTATCAAGACCTATTTATTAAGTTTTATGTGCAGTACCTCAGCAGTCTGACTGCATAGTGCTTTCAGATATTTCTTG
This sequence comes from Polioptila caerulea, assembly GCA_013397295.1. Taxonomy (NCBI): domain Eukaryota; kingdom Metazoa; phylum Chordata; class Aves; order Passeriformes; family Certhiidae; genus Polioptila; species Polioptila caerulea. The sequence continues at coordinate 242,066 of VYXF01002926.1, read as the reverse complement.
AGAAAAGAAGTTGCTGACTTGTAGGTCAAGAAAGGTACTGAAGAAAAAGGGAATTTAATTTTTTAAATGCAATATTCTCTCACTTTCTTATTGTGTCATTAAATATGTACTTTTGCCCCTCTGGAAAAGTTCCAACAAAGCTTTTTGAGGACTCATTATGTAAACTGCTCTTCTTCAGAAGTGGATACTTTCTCTGATACTTAAATATTTTCTAAAAATTGATGAAATTTATACCTTTTTTTTTAAAATTTGACTACATATGATTAAATGTAAGGCATTAAAAGTGCACATCATTGTGAAAGAAATTATAATCTGACAAGTTTTAGTATTTAAAGGAAATCTGGTTTTGACCATCATTTCCCTTTTAATGGGATTACGAAGATGAAAGAGACCATTAAAAACAATGACCCATCTAGGAAGCCACTTGCATTTTATCCCAAGTTATTCCTGCCTCCAACCTTGCACAAATGGAGAACTTTAAGGATGTCACAGAGCACGAAGGGTAATTACTAATATCACCTTCTAGATTAAAGGAAAAGCACACAGATAACACCCTTCACCCTTCAGTCTACACTGAGGGACAAAAAGAGATGCAAAACATCTTTTATACTAAGACAGGAATAATGTTGTTCCTTCATCTGTAATGGCAGGAGAGATGGACTAATGGGAAATCTTACAGAGTATGTGCACCTGCCTCATACAAAAGTTAGTGAAGTCACACTGCTCTGTGCCTAAAATAGATAAATTATGTATATAAGGAGTCACAAGCAGGAGATGGCATCTGAAAGAGAGTTCTTAAGATACAGAAGATTCTAACAGGTGTTTGTTAATTAACCCAAAACAAATTGGAGGTTTGTTCTAGTGGACACAACTGAGCAGTCACTGCCAGGCTCCCTGTGCCAGGTGACCAGTTCTTGGGGAATGCTTCTCCTCAGGGAAACACAATTATATTCTGTTATGTGAGCCCTCTATCCACACTGGCTCTGCAGGAAACATGCATGATTATCAGTAGAGAGCAAATTCCAAAATTGTTGATGGAAGCATTTTCAGAAAGTCAGTTGTAAATGAAATATCAAGCATGACAAAAAGAGACAGAACTTTGCTTTTCAGAGCAGGATAGTGTGTGGGCGAGCAGTTATATAACACCTAATATCACCATTTGGGTTATTTCTTTATGCCTTTCTGAATACCCATCAACTTGGGCAGATACTGATAAAAATGTTTTGGAGTGCTAGTGGATTCATAATATTGTTAGAGTGCTCAATGATTATAACCATTTGAGAGCAAGGGAAGTGATGGTATATTTGATGCTGTTTGATGCCAGTTTAATTTAAAAAGGATGTTTTTACTAAACACTGTGTTGAATTCTTGAACAAGATGTCATTAAAGCAATCAAAAACCTAATGAATCAAGGACAATGTAAATATTTATGTATATGCTCAACATGGCTGCAATATTGGTACAGGTCAGTATGTTGTAAGATCCACGAGGATAGGAATAAAAAGAAGACATTTTATAAAAATCTGTTATTTTGTTTGGTTTTAAATCTTCTCTGAGAAAGCTTCAGTAGAACTCTTGGCTAGACAAGCTATGTATCGTCAATGACTCCTTCATAATGAGGCCAAAGGAAATGGAAAAATATGTTAATAAAAATTGCCTAGTAAATTTTAGTAATGAGAAAACGATGTGTATATGTGCTGTATGATAGGTAGTAATGTAAGAACTTAACTCAATCAGACAGTGATCAGACAGTGATGGACATTATATTCAATTCAAAGATGAAGAGGCTACATTAATCAATTCCATTTTCTATTGGAAAAATGTACTCAGTACAAATAATTCTCACATCTTCACACTGGTCATGTAGCTGCTGCCTCAGTAACAATCTAGCAGAGTGTGCTACAGTGAATGAAAAGTCTGATTTCAGGGACATCCTGAAGAAAGTTGGGCCATGCATTACAAGATATAGGCCTGAGCTGCTCCTAAGCACCTTGTACTCCCAAGTACTACTGCACTGGTTGTCTTGCCTGGGAAGCCTGCTGCATATTCCAAAGCTGCATTTCAGTCATCCACAAGCTCAGGCAGCTGCTTTCTGCTGGGCCTGGTTTATATTTTCAAGCCTTTCTTTAAACTTGCAAAAGTTACAAGAATATGTATGGGGCATGAAGGGGTGTTGCTAAAATAAAAAACAGATGCAGAGTTCATGGTAACCACTTGATTTCAAAAGCTTAGGCTGCAAGCAAGGTAAGCTGTGCCAGCTGGGATGTATTTTATATATAGACTAGAAGGGGTGGAATTGTTCGTTCCTGACTTTCTGGTCCAATTCTGAAAAAAATCTAAGAGAGGACTATTAGGTTATTATAATTTGTTTGAGGGACAACTGTATTTCCTATGATATCAGATTTGGTTTAAGATTATTCTCTTGCAAGGAAAGAAACTGTTTTCATCTTACCCAGCTGAAGAAAAATGCTTGTAATCTGTCCATTTAAAGGAATACTGGCTTGTAAAGAAGGTGAATTTGTTGTGCAATGAAGGCTGTAGCATTTATTCCCAGGGTATCTCAACTCGCAAGTTAATTATTTCCAAATACAAACTGAAAAGAGCAGCCTGTCCAGTGCCACGACTCCTTACCTGCACAAACCAAACAGTTCTTCACAAAGCTCTGAGAGGCACAGATATGCATAAAGTTCAGCACAACATCACACTGGCAACCATGTGACTCATGAAGTGAAACAGAAATGAGATTTTAAAAACAGCCCCTGGGCTGCTTTTTCTTACCCTAAGACAGAAGGAAATTGCCAGCTTTAAGTTGCAGAGGGCAGGATTCAAGGCAGGGATACATCTGTAAGGGTGGGTGTGTGCTTCTGAGATAAGATAACACCTCCTGAGCAAAGAGTGTCCCGTAAGAGCAGATGCTAAAGCTCTCTATATAAAATGGGCTACATTATACCTTGAAAATGTTGATTTTCAATAGCTATAAATCAAAATCTAGATGGGGAGCTGAGATATACGGTAGGTGTATGGAGTTTTGGTAATAAATAATATAGTGGCCCTTGCTTTCTGCAGACAATACCCCTAGGAACGACTGAGTATTCCAAGGGGAAAAAAAAATAAAAGCAAAAATTAACATGCAGGGAATTCGGTAATGGTTTTTCTGTGGCTTGATCAGTTGTAAATGGAGCCTGATTTCACTGGCCTTGCAAACTCATTAACACTAGATTTCCATATTCTGGAAGATTTCTGAGATCCATTCACAACATTAGTGCAAGCCCTTGCTCTGCTCTCTCTTACTGAGACAGCTGTCTCAGAGGGTATTGTCCAAACTGTTTTCCTGATGGGCCCAGTTCAAGGAGGAGGGGAACACCACTGTTGAGCATCACTCAGAAGGAATAAAGGTTCCTTTGAACTGGCTACCTCACTTCATGGATGGGAGAACATGAGAAATTATTTCTGTTCAAATAAGGGCCAGAAGGAGAAATCATCTCAGAGAAAAACTGAAAACCTGTGATAGTCAAAATGAGTTTAGCATCATGCTTATGATATGGGAAGTGCACAGCCTTCTTACCTTAAATAAGATTTCCTATTTCAGTTCTATATTAGATGACATGAATTGCCCTCAGCAAAACAAATTTTTATGGATAGTTGCCATAGGGAAATGTCTAGGAGAATTAAACAGTTCACTGTACCATGGTAGCCTTAAATCAGGCTCTGCTGGCGGCTGCAATGCTGTGCCTTGAGGGACAAAAAGGGGTAAGGAGACAAGAAGAAAAGTGAAAGAAGAAAACTGGTAGAGAAAAGGCAAACAGTACAAAACCCCAAAAGAGTGCAGCTGGGGACACAGGAGAAGGTCTTAAATGCACTTCAATGTGGGAACACATCGAAGTGCAGGTTACTGATGCAGAGACTCCAGGCAAACCACAAACTCCCCGGATGCTGTTTCTGCAAATTCCGGGGTTTGCAAACTCCTGTATGACAACTTGAACTGTATTTCATACACTCTTCCTAAGGGATGAGGGACAGTCCTTGCCGTGTTTAACTGGGGTCAAAATTCCCCCATCTCAGGATAAAAGGATCTGTCTGTACACAAGGGATGCTGAAGTAACTTCTTATCCAGGCATTGTATCTAACAGTGCTGGTTTAGGAAAAGATGCACTTTCAGCAGCAGAAGGTGAAGGTGAGTGCTAACAGCTTTCAGAGATGCTTTCTCTTTCTATTTAAAATCAAATCATTGTGAGTTTAGGAGAATGTTTTTATTAAGATCAGATTTCTCAGTGTGTCTTAGAGGAAATTGTTGCTCAATTGTTTACAAAAGTATTGTACTTAGTAGTCTGGATACATAAGCATTTGTTAAAAAAAACAACTTGTTATGGTCTGATTTTAATGTTGACCATAGTTCAAGCAAGAAAACAGACAAGATGCCCTTCTGAAATCCTATTCAATCTAAATTATGCTATTATTCTGTCAGCCATTGAATTGTTCCATTTGATGACGTTTAACAGGCATCATCCTTAACTTGGTCATTTAAGCATTCACAGAAGAGGAGAACCACGTCTGTACAGACAGGGCAATACCATCTTTGCAATGATTACTTGGGTGATTAAACTCTAAGTATATCTCACAGTTCTTTTAGTAGTAGCTCCTGCACTATTAAGTCTCAGCTATAAAGACTTTGATGCTTTAGGAGAAAACTAGCTTACTTGGCAAATTTCAGGAGTCAGGCATATTAAGTTGTGAACTTGGGCACAGAGATCTGAGCTACTGCACTGCTTCATGACACAACACTCCTGGAATATGTTTGAAAAACAAAGCACCACTGCATCTTACTGCTTTACCAGACAAAGGCAAACAAAGGATCTGGACATCATACCTTTAGCTCTTCTTTGCCTGAATTTCTGGTAGCTTGTCCATCTCTGTTTTCCTCTATATTAAAGATTTTTCCAATCTTTTAATGTGTGAGAGACTGTCAATATTTTCACTTAGGGACTGCTAACTTCTTATTTTGAGGAGATCTTGTTCCGTTTTACTAAAAACTTTATTCTACTCATTTTCCTTTTTAGACATGTTCACATCTTTGTGACATAAATTTACAGTTTTATCCCTTAGCCTTTTTCTGTCCACATGTAATTCAACTACAAATCCATGGGTTCTGTTAGCCTTTTTTTGCAGGCTGTCTGAGCAATACACTTCTCCATGCCTGATCTCTTTAGGGCTGTCTGTTTTCTCCTTTGGGGGTGTATGTATATTCCATTGTCAGAACACAGTGGATTGTTCAAGGTACTGCCACGCCTAAAGCTAGAGAAAGAGGAGTAAGTATGTCACAGCTGTGTCTTGAGAAGCCTACACTGGAAGCATAAAACCCTGCTGGGCTTCCCCCCACCCAGCATATCATCTAACAAAATCAGATCTAATTTACTGCTAGTTATTTCTAGCTCTTCTTTTCAGTGTTACTGATTTCCATAGATGCACTTTCAGCTGAGTATCAGTGCCTCACACTGCATCCCTTGGAGGCAGTGGTGTCTCCTCTGGGAAGAGCAGCTGCTGGCCAGCTGGGCACACGCCACCCAGCACTGAGCACCACACTCCAAGCTGTCTGAATTTAACAGGTACATCCAGACCTTCAGAGAAGTTGTAAAGATGAGACCCAGAAATCAATACAAGCAAGTTCTCAGCTGTAGACAAAATAAAAATTTTAAGAATGTTCAGGCGGTCGCTGTGTGAACTTTGCCAGGTATCACGGCACAGAGCACAGTAAGATCTTCACATGGGAAAAAGAACTTTCTAAATGTCTGGAAAACTGCTGTTCCTCATATATTAGGAGAAGTTCTGGCATGTGGAGGTCTGTGGGCACTTCTCTGGATGTAGAAATAACACATGCCTTTCTTAGTTATGAGGAGAAAATGTCCTGTGAAGGGGTTTCGACTCTCCTAGTGAAGGAATTAGATTTCTTTGGGACACACAGAACAACCTCCCCCACACACACAGATCAAAGCCCCTGGCCAGTATCAAAGGCAGGGTGGAGGGTGTGGGATGAGAGCAGTGGTTCCTGCAGAGGAGTGGCAGAACAAAGAGATGGGAAAATGTAGGTGAAAGCTCAGGCACAGCCCATGTGAAAACTGGAAACGTCAGCTGGAGAATAAAACCAGGATGGGACATTCAATGCCAAGAACTGAGAAGATATGAAGACCTAAAGAAAGGCACGTGCCATTTGCAGGCTTTGTGTGTTGTTTAGTGCCAACCAGCTCTGTGCAGAGCACATTCCATACCAAGACCTGTGTGACCAAGTCACAGGCATCCTAAGCTGTGGTTGCTGACATCCATGCCAGCAGGGATCACACTGGGAAAAGTCTGGTACCTAATGTTCAGTGATATTGATCTACTTCCTGCACTAAACCCACTCCAGATACAGCACAAAGAGCCAGCTGGCCAGCAGACAGTGCTGCTGGAATTTCAGGAGGATGTGACATATTTTGCTGCGTAATCTCTTCCATGTTTTTCAGCAAAGAAACCCAGTCATACATTCATTGAGGTTGTTTGTTCCACTTGTACCTACTGGGATAACATGCAATTTTCACATTACTTAAAGTGGTGTTATTGACAGAGACCAAACTGCATTCCCAGTGACTGATCTATCCATCAGCAGTGGTTTGAACTGTGCTGCTCTCTCATCCTTTAAGGTTTTAATCTCTGACTCATGAACAGCTTCACTGAGGTGTAGAATAACCTCCAGAGAAGAGTATTTTTGAATCAATAGCATTTTAGTAGAAAAGCAGGACATGCATGAGTACACTAATTGAAGAATGTGTTTCCTTAGTCTCAGCTCCATTATTGTATTCCAATTTCCCACCGTTTTTACAATTTAACATTTCTGGTTGATAAAAAGTTCGACAGGATACAGAGGATTTATTTAACATATATAAGAATTAGCTACTAATTTTTTGAGGCAAAACAGAACTGTGTGAGATTAAATTGATGCTACTAACATGTTTGTAATTGCTCTGACTGGAAAGAAACCTTGACATCCCCAAATCATTTGCCACAGAAGAATCTTTAAAATCCTTACCAAACTGAACTGAACTTTTTTTAATCTAGTGAAAAATTGCTGTTTGAGAGAAGTTCTAAGAAGGTCCCAACTGTATTTAAGTTACTTTTCTTTATTCTAATTTTTAGTCTACTTGTCTTCTTGTTTTCCTACATATCTCCTTTTCCCAGGTATTCTTCTGGGACTAGGTGAGCATTGTAGAAAGATATATTAAAATTATGATTTTAATCAATTTTTTGAATTTGCAGAAGAAACAAACAAAACAAATAAACAATCAAAACCCCAGAACAACAAAAAACAGGTTGAGAACATAAAAGAAAATAAGAAAGTAATACCGTTCAGATTTTTTTTCCATATATTGTGAATAATATTGCATCCTTCCCAGGAAGAGAATGAGTGAGTGTGTCATATTTTTGTTACTCCTTAGGGAAAACCACTGTGCAACAGGAAAGAGGAGACAATAAAAGGTGGGGGGGAAGAAAGACTGAACAGCTGTACCAAGGGAATTGTCTCCTCCTTCTTGTCCCTGTGACCCAGACAGGATGATCACTTCTCACCAAGACATCCCCCCTTCTCAATGTTCTTTGCATACCCAGTCTGACACAAGAAGACACCAATCCTGACAAGTTCCTTCATGAATGACTGTAATAAACTTATAAAGCCAAATTATCCTATGCTTCCCCACATAGATACCAACTTTTTTTTCCCTCTTAGTGCTTATATAGGCTACAGCAGTGTTTACTCCAGTATATTAAAATATAGCAGGCAGGAAATCTGTCAAAAACAATTCCTGTTTCCTTGCACTGGAGAAGCTCAGAATGTATTATGGCTTTATGGTTAGCTTTCATTAAAACAAAAAAAAAAATTATATCTACACTACCACTGGGAGCTAATGAACTAAGTGCTATCCTAGCTGAACAGATCCAGAAAATGAGATGTCAAGTGTGGGGAAGTACACCTGTAATTGCCTCTAGTGAGAGAGACAGCTGGAGCTCATCACTGCTGTTTCTCCACACACAGGCTCAGTGAAAAGATAACTCTCTGGCTCTCCTGAATTCTCCCAAAGGGTCAACTTTCACTTCAGCTGGTGTAAAATCTCACACTGCTTTACTCTACTTATTAATTTCTTCACAGCCCAACCTTTCTTAACCATTTTGCAGCTAAAATAAAATCCCACAAACACCCTGAGAGTGCCACCTTTGGAAAAATAATTCCAAAAGATACTCCAGGTTTCTGGGCTAGATATATGCATATATATATATAATATGCATATCAAATCATTCTAAGGTCACATTAAAAAGCAAGTTCTAAAAGCAGTGGGATGGAAAGGAGTTAGGATTTTCAAGACCTATTGATAAACTCTAAAGTCTCTTGTCAAGACATACTTTTCCTAATAATACAATTTTACTGCAGTAATCATATTTCTTTTATTTTCTTCAGAGGAAGAAAAGAAATATATTCTATTTCTAAAAGGAAAAAAAAAATGTCAAATTCATTCAGGAGGAAAAGTTAAAATAAACAGCTAAAGTTAACTGGAACACTGACCTTCCAAAAAATATTTTAAAGGGATAATATTAGATTGCAGCCGGAAATTAGCAAGTGGCACTTTTCATTCCAGTCATTAAATATGTTCATGTAATTGACTACCTTCAAGAGATATTGGAAAGTTCTGCTGCTTAACTAGCTTTTTTTACTTTCCTTTTCTGTGTGATTACCATGGTAAGTGGACCCCACTGGCAGAGCAGTGGGGAGACATCAGTGAGGGAGCAGCTCAGTCTCCACCACCTCATATTATATCTACACCTCACCAGGGTTAGAGACACCTCATGGATTAGTGGAGGCTTTTTCATTTGGACTCATCAGCTTTGGGAATCTCCCTGTTTTCTTGCTTGTCTGAAGTCTGGACCAAGGTATTTTTAGCATTTTGTTTTGCCTACCTACAACCTTAGGCTCATCCTAGGTTTGTCAGGATTATTTTACTCTCTCCTGTCTGAAAGTAAGAGCTCTGTCATAACCCTCATCCTGGTTTGGTATTGATTCGTATTTTAGTATAAAGTTCTTCCCTGTTAAAGGGAACCCTCATTCTGCAGGCCCTGGGTGAGATATTCACTCTTTCAGTGCACAGATGAGACCTGCAAGACCTCAAATCCTCTCTCGAGTGAGAGAAATAAGAGTGAAGACACGTAGGGGAACAACATGAAGGCACTGAGGTCAGTAAAGAAGGAGTCAGGTCCCAAACGAGAGGTGAATGAAGAGATGTCTTATTGTTAGGCTGAAATTCTCTTGTAAGCTGTGGTGATGGACAATGATATACTTGAATATCCCTTTATATCATGGAAAAAGGTATAGGGAGATGGATGTTCAAATTGTAGACCTGAGCTAAGGCATCCATGCTGAACAAGTAGGTGTTGAAGTGGCTGTGATTCCTTGAGAAGTTTGAACAGAGAGATGAAGTGATAAAGACTCTTTACCCTGGGAGGAGGAGGAGGAGGAGGAGGAGGAAGAGGAGGAGGAAGAAGAGGAAGAAGAGGAAGAAGAGGAAGAAGAAGAAGAAGAAGAGGAAGAAGAGGAAGAAGAGGAAGAAGAAGAAGAAGAAGAAGAGGAAGAGGAAGAAGAAGAAGAATAAGAAGAAGAGGAAGAAGAAGAAGAAGAAGAAGAAGAAGAAGAAGAAGAAGAAGAAGAAGAAGAAGAAGAAGAAGAAGAAGAAGAAGAGGAAGAAGAAGAAGAGAATCCCTGAGATGAAGATGATTTTAGAGATGGATAAGGAGAACCTTTGCCCTTGAGCAGTTCATTCTTAATAACAATATCCCATAAGATGACACGGCCCAGAAGCCCCGCTGTGCTGAAGGCTGTGAGAATGGGAGGGAACTCATGAATGCAGATTCCTGGGCGGCTGCTGTTTGTGGAAATTGAAGCCACGACAGGATTGTTTCCTCAAGGAGAATTCTCCATGACATAACGAGAGATATTCCTCTCCCTAAGTGAACTGAAGACTATTCTAAAAGTGGAAAACTGACTGAGAATTCTGGGTGTTGTTCCTGTACTTTGTCAGTGGAAAGGAAAGAAGGTGTGGGGGAAGGGGGAGAAGTGTTCTGAAGGTTTTATTCTGATTCTTCTTATTCTTTCAGTTTTGGTAATAAATTTTCTTTATACTTTTCAAAGCTTAAGCCTGCTTTGTTCTTCTCCGGGTTGGGAAATCCCAAACTGGCAAATCAAAACCACTACACAAATTGGTGTTTCCACCCAGTTTTGAACTGAAACCACTTCAACCCTGGAACATGTGAGGGTACAGCAGCAGCCTATGGACTACACACCACGTAGGAAGAAGTGTCCTTCCTGCTCTGTGTTGGTGAGCTCCCTCCATTCATTGTCCCTATGAGGGTCAGTTTTCACACAGGAAAAATTCTTCAGAGCAAGAAGAATAAATCACTTTCCCCTTCATGTTGCCACCCCTCGGTGCTGCCTTCCCTCAACCCCAGAGTGAGCCCGGGGGGCACCTGTCAAAGGCAGAGGTGACAGCTCTGCATCTGCCTCTTTCTCAGCGTGCTCTTTACCTCGAGCACAAATTTCTGGCGTGGTGGTGATAGATTTTTATCATTTAATTAAATCAGTCACTGTCTATTTCTGTTTTCACTGCCAGTAGGCTCAGCAAACACTTCTGAGAACTCAGGATCCTTCTAGAAACTAAATGAAGCACAGGGATAGAGCATTCCCTCTCTTACACTGCACAAGTGACTGCAAACCAGGGCTATTCACATGCATTCTGCTCAGGTTTCTTACTTAAAGGTAATCTCCAAATCTTCTCAACGTATCTGGAAACATTTTATACGTTTGAATCACGTTTGTTCAGGAAGGTACTTTTTGAATCATTTGCCAAGCTGAAAGAGGGTTTGATGTATAGCGAAAAACTAAACTCAAACTCTGGAATTAGAAGTAGAGGACATGAATTTTTGTAACTCGTTCCCCAGTTCTGGCACTCATTGTAGCACAAGTACTTGGTGCTAAGCAGTAATTGAAGTACCTTTTGTCCTTTTAAACCAGAATTCCAGGTTTTACCACTGCAGAGTGGAGTAGGCTAGTGAAGACAAGCTATCCTTGCTATCCTTGCTATCCTCGTCAGCAGCAATCTTGGGGCAGCAATGGTAAAGCCACTTGAGAAGGACATTTTTCTTTCAGAATGGGTTCATGCTCATAGTTTATACCCTACCATCTAAAAAATGAAAGCCTACACCTGACGATATTTCCAGGTCTGCTTTCAAGGACCAATACTTCAGTTAAAAAAAAAAACAAAACTCAAAACATTGTGGGGATAGAGAAAGATGTTCAAAAGCAGACTGGAGGGGAAAAGAAATGCAGTAGAAAGACCAACCCAAAAACCTTCACTTTCTGCCGCATTTCTGAGTCAGAAACACACCTCTCAGTAAGGGCTGGTGCTTCCCTCTAACTCTGTGACACTACGGATTCAACCCACCCTTTCTCAGAAAGACAAAGCACCTCATCAAGGGTTAGCTTACAGCAGACAAAGATGATCCGCCTGTTCCACAAATTGCTGATAAATGGCATTGCAGTTTCTTTCACTTCTAAATAGCAATGTTTTCTCCAAATATTTTGCAGGAGTATCTTCAGTCTATCACCCCTAAGGCTTCAGTTGTCACCCTTTCTCTTTCACTGAGAATAAGTGATCACTTCTCTTTATTTGTCAGTAGATAGATTGCCTTTATAGTTGCCTGGTCTTTTTGGTTTTCCTCCCACATCTCTTAAGTTTTCCCTTATAGCCCTGACAAAGAATAAAACTGCTAGTTCTTCCTTGCTTTAACAGAGAGCATTAAGTAATCTTATTAACTTGCATTTTCCTCTGCAGTATCATAGGTTTCTATCTACCTTTCATAAAGCATAGAACAGGGAATTTGTTTTGCAATTCAAAAAACAGACCCAAAAAAGGAGAGCCCTGACTCTTCTCCCCATTTTGCTAGCAGCCACAAAACTAGCCCATTAAAAGCAGCTTCCAGTCAAACTGATGTTTTCTTAACATATGTTCCTCAAAGCTGTGCCAGCTGTGGTGCTCTCTACAGCCAGTCACTGTGTTAATTGAGGTGAGCAGTGAAAACATAAATACCTAAGTTGCAGCACTTTCTTATATCTTAATATTAAAGCTGACTTGGATAAGCCATGCTAAACTACCGAAATTATGTCTCCTGTTCTTTCATGTTTTAGGTAAGTGGTGGTTTTGTTTGCTTGTCACAGCTTGTGGCTGATAGCAAAAACAGACACACCAAAGGTAGCTTTGGGTTCTAAGCTCAGAATGGCCTCAGCAGAATTTAACACAAGACCCAGCTTGAGACATCAAGTATATAAATCTTTATCAGTGTCTTCTTTGGCCCAAACTGGTTTTGCCATTAATAATTTTAAGCTAAGTAGGCATTAACAAACTCAGCCGCCTCCCTAAGGACAAGTTTCTTCTCCAGCATTCAGTTTTGTTTACAGGACTTTATATGCTGTTGAAAAAGATTCCAGATTTATCTCATAATTTCATCTAATCAATCAGGTTCTGGAAAATTTTTATACATCTTGGCCCAAGGGTGTAAATAATAAAATAATACATATTTTTAAAAAACCCCTAGAATCCTGAGTCAAACATCTTAGAGAAGAGTCATAGGAGAACTACCCAATTCTGTTGAAAGCAACAAAATACAAAGAATTCTTTACCAAGCTACCTCAAAATGCACAAAAGCAGCACATCTCCAACCAGGGAGGTGGTTGAAAACCACTACGTGCAGAGCTTTGAGGAAGAGTCAGAACAGAAAGGCCAAGAACTGATGCAGAGAGGGACAGTCTGGCCTCCCTGTACCTCTGTTGTACCTTGCACTGGTCTCATAAGCAACAGCACCAAGGGAGTTGAAAGGAAAGAGAAGTGCTCAGTCCTGTCAGGATGTACATGCAACTCGGGTTTTAGGCAGTTTTGAGGAAAAAGCTCCCATTCTGTTTAAACCCCTATCTTTTTCTGGCAATGAACTGACCCACTGGTGTGTAAGCAGCATGGAAATTGATACAAGCTGGAGTTTTTGTCCTCCTGACTCTTTTTCTGTTAGCATTTTATTTTGTCATCAGTCCTAGATAACAAGCCCAAAGGCAGGCTGTATTTTTACAACAAGCATAAGTTCATTAAAAGAACTAAATCACTTAATGATCCTTTTGTGCATGCAAAATACGTTTCTCAAAAAAGCATGGATCCTCTCTTCTTTCACACTATTTTTAAATGAGGGCATTGCCTATGCCTCTTCAAGAATGCAGAAAAGTCCTACAAATCTGAAAAAAATTATCTTCTAGAGGCTATTAAATATGAACTATTGCATTACAAGGTGTAGCCCTCTCCCTTGTAGCTAGCCATTTAAATCCTCGTTTGCTATGATCTCTGAGATGCCATGTCATTTTGAACTGCAAGAATGAGTTATTAACTTGATGAGAGAAGCACATGGTCACAAATTGCTTTTTCTTAGTGTGGGTGTTTTTGGTGGTGGTTGGGCTTTTCTGTCACCTCTTTTTTTTTTTTTTTCCAGCTTCTCCAGGTCCTAACGAATATGGTTTTAAATTAAGGTCTTTGACAGCAAAAGCGGAGCACATTTTATAACTCCCAGAGCTACAAGAAGCAGCTGTATATAAGCATAAAACCAGACAGTTTCTGTCTGAATGTGCTCCAGGTCACTGTTGGCCCAGTTCTCAGTTGTATCCCAGCCCCTGTTGTGCCATTTCTCTTGTGCAAGGAGGCTGTGAGCAATCTCCTGCAGGAGCCCCCCAGCAATGGGTCAGATGCTGGCCAGCACAAAGCCAGTGCAGATGCCCAGGGCTGTGTCCTTGGTGGTCCAGAGCCGTGGGGATTGCCCGGCTCTGCTGGAGCAGCACTTGGAATAGCTCATCAGCATGCCAGGAAAAACTGGGTTACTGCACTCTGCAAGGGACTCTAACTGTTATAAGGAGAGAAGGGTTGGGATAAGAGATACAAATATTTTAATTTTTTTTTTTTTTCCACATGCTCTTCTCTTGGGGAACTGTCCCTGAGCCAGAAACTACTGGCACAAGAGCTTGGCACAGTGCTTTTGTCCCCAGGCCACTGTACTCTTTTGTGCTAATTATAAGGTTAAGGTGGGTTTTCTTTTTCCTCTCCCCTGGTGGATTATATATTCCACAATCAGATGTTCAACCTAGATTAAAGAATAAATAGATACATAACCTTCAGGCACGTTATTTCTCTTAGACTGCACAGAAGGAACTCCACAAATACTCTCTGTTGTTTCACAGCTCACACACACAGGGCAGGAATTAAGCTTGAGTCATTCTTGCTTTTGGATGAAGGCTGTTGTTGAAGCAATTGTGGCTACTTTTCAAGGAGCATGCAGACAGCCTGGTGATTATTGAAATGCTAGGGTCCTCAATACCAGAGCTAACTGAAAATCAACTATATTTAGTAGAGAATGTCCATGACATAAAACAAGCTTTTATAAGTTCTTCTGCAAATTTTCCAAGAAGGGTGTCTGAAATCTGAAATATTTTAGCTGAAACACTAATTATGCCAGATTTTTCCATTTTTAAATCATAGAAAAAACATGTGGAAAGGACATTCTTTTTATGAGAAAAAAAATGCAACCCCCCACCACCACCATTTTCTAGTACAAGGTAGTTTCAGCAGAAATTTCTCAGACTTCTTTAATTCAGTGGAAAGTTCTTCCTCAGATTTTCTTAATGTCTCTGCCCAAGTCACGTAATTTCTTCATTTCAACAGCATATTTGAAAGTAGTTAAGATAATGATTTTTCATCCATTTTTCTTTGAGTGTTGTCTATAGAGACAACAAGATATCTTGGATGGGAATTCTCTTGATATTTTCTGCAGGACACATTGAGTTGCCACCTATCCTTCAAAGTTTCTAAGGACTGTCCTACTACTACCAAGGATAAATTAGAGTAATTCACATTAACTGAACATTTTCCCTCAAGTATACTTGTGACTCTCTGAAACTATAAGTACATAATTATAGAAGCACAGCTCTATAAGGATTAGCTGCTTGCTCTTTAAATTGAATCAGTGTGTTTCCATAGTACCCTTGATCATGTTCTCATACTTGTATTCGAAAATTTACAAGGAGAATAAGTGAATAAATTGTATTGCAAAGTGTATAAAACCCAATAACTTGGAATTTTAAACAACAGTCAGTCTTCAGGGACAGAAGTAATAATTCAGTTTCTTAGTTACATCACCGAGGTTCTGTGCCTTATGTATAAACATATTTGTTCAGCTTGCTGGCTGCCAGATGATCTCTAGGATGGATGGTTTATCATGGCTGACTGAGCATGGCAGACCTGCACATGTACTAAAAGGTGGCCTGTCTGACAGCATCTTGACTTCTTATGAAGGCTAATAAGTTTTTAATGTCCCTTATCATTCTGAAACAGGACATGTTATTTGTGCTGTGTCTATGGAATCAGCGTGGTTAGCAAGGTGGCCCATGAAATGAGCTTCTCCCAGGAATGTCACATCTCTGGCAAAGGTCTCTTGTCTCATATTGCAGCTCAAGAGCTGCAGCTTTCAGCCTAAGCTGGGTTTTTGCCTCTCTGGGCAGACAGGACAGGGCCACTCTGTGAATGGCACAGCAGCAGTACACTCTGAGTGCTTTGTGCTTTAAAGTAATCTAGGATTGCTTAAAGGGACTTGGAATACCAGGCTGGACATAACGCAACCCAAAGCCTTTTCTTTTTAAATATCATATTAACAGTTTATTCTAAAGCCCTCTGCTCTTGCCAGCACCAAGAGACTCAGTAAAATGAGCTTTGTCATGGGGAGATCCTTGTCAGTGTGGTTGGTGACCCTTGGAGTTGAAGCTGTTCACTCTCACCCTGAGCAGACGTAAGCCTGAATGTTCAGCTGCAGCTGAACTTTGTTCCTCTTTTGGTGAGGGAACATATTTCACTGTCTTGAGGGCGGAAGGGGCTGGCAGGAAGGACATTTGACTGTCATGCCAGACACCCACAGAATACAGGACACAGGAATAATCTTACTGAGATATTGCCAATTCTCACTGAAGGAGAGACTGGGTTGGGGCTGACAGATAAGGTAGAATGCCTTTGAATCCTGCATATGTGGAGCTGCACATCAAGGGCTTCTGTAGGAAATGGGGAACACAATGTAGCAGGTCCTTGATTCAGATGAAAAGCTGAAAAATGTTTCTCAAGCATAAAAGAAAACATGCCTGCCTTCTCTGAGAGCTGGGCGTTCCAAACTTCCTGTTAGTACAAAGCATTGCAAAAACTAAAGATACAGTGGGAATGATGTTGCTGCAGTCACAATAGTCTAAGAACATTAGTGATGGAAGGTTTATGAGTGGATGCAGAGTTTGGCATTATGGAGATTTATAAATGCTTATAGTGCCAGCAAACTGCAGTCAGATAAAAATGAGATGGGTCTGCAGAGCATCCAGAAAGCTTTTGTTCAGCCAGAATTTCCCTGGGGTGGTGAGCCCATTGCATGCTGCAGAGGGGAAGCAGTGGACATTACAGGCTGATGATGTGGTCATTGATGTGGGCTGAGCAGGCTGGGAGAGGGATGCCCTGCTCCCCTCTCCCCTCTTTCCTTGGTAGCTGCAGTCATGGTCCCTACACTCCTCAAAACTTTCCCTGCATGCGACATAAGCAGGTTTGTCAAATGACAGCTTATCTATGCCATCCTTGTGATTTCTTTCAGCCTGGTTTTAAAAATAGTTTCTAAGCAATTATGTGTCACATAAGAATAAACCTGCATGCTGGTGCATCTCTCCTGTCACCACAAAATAACAGTAATACAGTTTCTACATTTCAGTCTTGTCTTTTTTTCTTTTTTTTTTTTCCTTTTTTTTTTTTTCTGCAAAGATCAACAGCTTCTGCAGCAAAAGGACACAGTATAATCAGGAAATCATCAGCCTGAAGTAAGTATAAAACTTGCAAAATTATGCACTCTGTGAAGAAACCTGCTGCTTTTTTTAGCATCCAAGCACACATACTGCAAAACTAAATCCTCCTATAAAATAAGTCAACACAATCCTCTTCACACCACCAGGGCTTCACTTACTAATGAGAACATTTTTTTTTCCCCCTGAAACTAAATACTTTGCATATTTCTGATGATCTGGCATAGGTGGGGCTGCTTTTGGAGCTTCTTGTTTCACCACATTCAAAGAACCTTTACTAAGGCTGTTTCCAGGCATTTGCACCAACAAGGTGACCCCCTGAGATGTTCTGCCTTCCTGGTGTTAATACTTCAAAGCTGAGGAATTATTATTTGTATAGAAGTCAGCATCTCCTGTTCACTGCCTGGTCACACCAAATAAAGACAGAGAAGACTCACTCATGTCCTTCTCCATCCAGTGAAATGCTAAAAAAAAACGCTGTTGGTTTTCCTGAGGATGTCTCGAGGCAATTGTTTTCTAAATTAGGAGCCCTGCCTGTTCCCCATGCCTTGAAATACTATCCTGCATTGCCTCTCCCAAAGAAGTGATTTGCCACTGCCTGCAGCTAACTTGGACTGTTCCAGAGCTTGCTGAGAAGGTTTTTCCTTCTGAAACTGGAAGCCCTCCATTTGCAGTTGGGTTTGATAGCCCAGCTTCATGGGTCAAAAACAGGTGAGGTGTCCACTGATGGAAGCTCATGGCCACCCACACAAGGAACTGCAGCATCACTACACTGCTATCCAGCAATGAGCACTGAATTTGCTCCAGGAAAGGAAAACTCAAAACCTAAGCCTCAACCTCTTTGCCATGGCAGCATTTTCCCAGAGTATTCACTGTATCTCACAAGCCATGTTTTAGTTTGATGAGATTTCTGTGTGCTACTGGAACATCTCTCAGACAGTGAGTATGAACTGATTGAACCACTGTGTCCAAAGTCTGTGCAGGCAACTGAAGATAAGATATTCATCTGACAAGAAAGCTGACAGAATTTTTGGCCGATACTTTTGCATGGCTCACCATGCATGGTGAAGTAGTCAAAAGGGAATTCCTTGAAATGACCCCAAAAGACAGAGGGACAGTGGCCAAACAACAGCAGCAAAACAAAGCTTCATTGGGAGTGACAAAGGTATCATTAATATGGAGGGAATTTGACAGGATTTATGGCATACTGATTCATCATTAGTGGGAATTTTTCCTGGCTTCCTTTAGATTGATAGCTCCAATAAAGCCTCAGGATGACCAGGGATAACAGTGAAAAATAACACCAAGGAAAAACCCTTCTGGGGTGTAAGAGCAAAAGTCTTTTGGTGTAAGAGCAAAAGTCTTTTTTTTTTTTTTTTGTAGCTCAGCCATTGTTTGTCTAGTTTTTCAAAGCCTTGCAACAAAAAAAATAATAAATAATAATAAATATAAATAATAAAATCTCTCTAATTTCTAAATTAAATAAATAGACAAAGCTACTGCTGCCTAAGATCTCACCACTGCTGAGTGTGTGCTGCTTGAGCAGAAGGGGTGGTGGTGTTTGTGAAGGCAACAAGAACAATAATATATGCAGAGTGGTTCAAGAAGGCACGCAATTATAAACACTTCCTGCAGAGCACATCAGGTCTGCAGGTTCATAAATGCTTTTTAGATTCCATATTTTAATCACTCATCTTGAAACAGTCTGAAAAAAAAACCAAAAACCCAAACCAAAACAAAGCCCAACAAAAAGCACCCAGGGTCAGGAGCAAAATTTTTTTCTTGGATGGGCGAGACAATTTTGTGACCTTGCACTTCTCAGAACCATTGTCTGTTTTTGTGCACTGATGTTGGTCGTAGGCCTGACATCAGGAGGGAGATCCCAGGTAGGCAGATGCATCAGGAGATTTGTAAGGCCAGACCCTCAGCTGGCATAAACAGTGACCTGACATTGACTTCATGTGTCACCATGTGGCATGAGAAGAGCTGCTCTCACCAGCTGGGTGCCATCAAGCTACTATTTTGTAAACCAAGCTGCTCCCGTGGAGTTGTTTACAGAACAACAATGAACTGCTCACTGATTTCTCATAAACTGAGGAAACAAACGAGAAAAGGAAGAAAACCAACTTCTAACTGTCCCAAGCAGCCAGAACAGAAACAATCCTCCCCATCTCTGCAACACTTGGAAGATCTGATTGTAACTGCAGATCCCAATGACTGTGACACAACACAGCAACATTCTTGAAAAACAAACCGAGATGAAGCAGTGCTATCGACCACTATTATTAGCAGAGTGGGTCAGCATAATTAAAACATTTCCATTAAGGCACAAAGATGGGTTCTCAAGATAGGGCATTGGTGCAATTATTGAGCTGAGTAGGAGGTAGAAATGTAATTATGTAAACTAACTGAATTAAGAGGATTGCACAGTTCATTAGGGTCCATTTTTTTTGGTCAACATTTTGGATCACCAGCTGCTATAGAATTTAATTTCCATTAAAAAGCATTAATTGCACCTCTTGTGTGAAAGCAGAGCAGTTGTATTCGTTGAACAGCTCCATCCTTGCTACTCTAATGCAGGTGTGGAAATAGCCTTTTGCTCCACACCAGTGCTCCAACAGCCAGCCCCTATTCCCTCATTAAACCTTCAATGGGACAGGATACCTCTGCCAGCTCTGCCTACAGTCACACTGCTTGGTAGGAACTTGGATAGTGTCATTTAGGACTGAAAGCAGTATTTATTCAGTAAAAATGGCTGAAGAGAGCATCTCATTTTGTTAAGTAATTTCAAGGCCCTTCCCAAAGGAGTTTCTCTGTGGCCAGAAGTGAGGAAATAAAGAGCTCAGGAGAGACTTGGAAATCTGTGGATGAGTTTGCCAGTCTTCATGCCACACATTTCTCGTCTCTGGCTTTATTGTCCTTCATGTTATTGTGGCATAATATGAAGGCAAATATTGTTCTATGTCCTATCAAATAAATGTGAGCCACACCTTTGGTTCTCAGCAATTGAAAAGTTTTGCAATCTGCAGATAAAATAATCTAAACTGGAGACTTTGTTACTTGTGTGTTATATGTGACTCTTGCTTCCTCACAGGCACATCTCTTTGTCACTGGCCATTTTCCTGCAGATGATGCTGGCTGGCTGGAGCCCAAGGCAATCAGTGTTGATAACCCCTCCAGACAGGGTATTCAGCCTACAACAGGCAAATCTCATGCTGCTCCATCTCTGCCAGGCTGTCTCTTGGGGTTTTGTTAAGCTTAGAGGTTTTCCATATTGTTTGAAGGTTTTCCCTAAATACAGGACATTTTACTAGACATTTACATTTTTACTTTACTATAAATGTTCTAGTACATTTTGACTCACAGACTGGCCACTCAAGCTCTTTACATATGAGGGCTAATGCTGAAGAACTTAATAAAGACAGATCTCTGGTATGTAAATGGATATAGGACTGTAAGTGGATATAGTACAAAAAAGGAGAGTGATCATACTGGCTTTATTCACTGAAAAGAAGTAAAAAATCCCTAGTTTTTCTCTCCTCCAAAAGAGGAGAAGCACATTTATGTCATTTTTTTCTATATGCAGGAGTAAAAAAGAGGATTCATATACCCATGTAAAAAGATGGCTGCTTGTGCTGTGTGAAGCTGCTGTAGACGTGTATTTGATTTTTGTACCTAACAGCTTCTGAACAGGCTTTGCCTGCAGTAACCAGGCTCTGTGTTTGTTCCTTTTCAAATGAGCATCCTGTGGGTGACTAAGCAAAAGGAACCTGTGGAAACCTCCTCTCACGACATGTAAATCATTGCCACAACGTTTGCTTTTCCCTCGCTGCTGGCGTTAATGTGCTGCCTCCACGGATAAATTGGGGACTTGGAGCAGCACACGGAGCAGCCCTCAGTGCCCCCTCCCACGCTGCCCTGCTTTGGCACAGTGACTGCTCTGTGCACAGCAGAGTTTGCTGCCGTGACTTATTTGGGAAAGATGGATGTGATCGTACAGAAACCAACCTGGTGCAGTCTCCAGCACCAGCATCAATGCTGTACCTAAGGGCTGTGCTTCAATACCCCCAGGAAACTCAACAACGTCCCAGCAAAGTGTGCACTGCTGTCCCAGGCTCAGCAGCTAGGACAGGTCTGCACTTCTGCTCAAAGTACCTCACCTCTGCAACCCTGTTTATTTTCACAGAATTTCTCAAGCTTTCCTGGGAAGTGAGCTGGACTGATCTTTTCCAAAGTGCAAGCTAAGTTTGGCTAGAGAATGGCAGCAGGAGGGATGAGCTGCTGTCTCTCAAAAAGACTCAAACCTGCCAATCACCCTCTTGTCTCTGTGCCAGGCTGGAAACTCGTGGGCCCCAGGGCTGGAGCAGCAAAGGAGGAACACACGTTTCTGCTCAAAGATCCACAGCACCAGGGAGCAGCAAAGCCAGATTTAGGAGCCAGGAGCCACGTGCCACCTTCAGCACGTGAAGTGTCAGGTACCTCAGCCTGGAACAGCAGCAAAGTGACAGAATCTGGCCTTGTGGGCAACAACTTCTGCCACACAGAGAGGACCGAGTGACAAGAGATGCTGTGAAAGAACTGACCTAAGTTCCTGTCCTAAAAGCTCTGTGTTGATCTGCCTCCAGCAGAAAACCTTCTGTTAGCCACCAGAATGGTTCATCCACAGTAGCCCAAGTTCATACAAAGATACATCAATAGAGAATCACTATGAGACCCACAGATTAAAATAAAAGTATAGCGGGAGAAAAGACAGAGAAAAGTTTAATCATGCAAGAGAAAACACAACAAGAGAAAATCATAAAATAACACAATATGACTAAAGAAACAAACACATTTCAGTACAAGTCAGAATATAAATTCTCCCATATTCCATATACTTTTCTGTATCTTACAGATCTAACACAATATTTATAATGTCAATAAATAAGGCTGATCTCTGGCATTCCTTCAGCCCGGCCCCTGCCAGTGTCTGTGGTACCTGGTCACCCTTTTGGGTGCCTGGCTCTGGGAGGAAGGCAAGCAGAGCAGTACCTGGGCCTTGGTCAGTGCCATAGAGTGTGCAGAGCAAAGTGGCCTTGCAGCACTTTCTGAAAGACTGGGTTTGATGTTATTTTTTCACAGCAAGTTTCTCAATAACCTCCAAGCCAGCTGATAAAAGATTTGACAAAAGTAAAAGCTGGCTTCTCATATTTATTACTAATATCTATATTATGATGTTTTTAATGGACTATCTAGTATCTTCTTTCTGACTCAAAAGAACACAGGTCACCATACCTCCTAATTTTGGCCTCTAAAGGGTCATAAGAGTCCCTCTGTATGAAAAGAAAAACTTTGCTTTAACCATAGGAAGTTTTTCTCCTTTTTTCTGGCCCCAAGATAAAAATTCCCTGGGAAAGTATACTTCATTTAAACTTCTGGAGTGACTTTTGAAAATAGTTCTGCATTTACCTTCATTTCTAAGTCAATCTTTGAAAAAGTATTCAGTCCTTGCGGTTCTTTTCTATACAAGTAATTATTTCTCCAGTTTGCCTGCTTAGGATATATTTTTTTCCAGTGTTATTATTCTTCTTTAGTTAGCTCTTCATGTAAAGCTTCTCAAATGACTGATGCTAATGCAGCTGTCAGAAGTTTTGAAAATATTTGACTTTCATTTTTACAAGCCCAGATCCATAGTTTTACACATTCTGGATCTATATTTTCATCTCAAATGGCACAATGGATAATGTTTTTACTAGGTTAATCAATATCTGCCTCACCTCTAGCAACAGAAATCTACACTCAGTTAATGAATTCATTTATAGGACTAAAATTAAACAAAGTATTTATGAAGATTCTGACCATTTCTTGACAGCTCTCCATGTTTTAGATACAAGAAGAGAAAACAGGCTGGCCTAGAAACAACATTATTGATATTTTCCTTAAACCTTAATATTGCAAACTTGTCCAGCACATTCAATTTTAATTTGGGGAGGGAGATTCTTCCTGAATTTTAAGTTCACACAAAACTCAGTCTTGACTACCTCCATACATGTATAGACTTATACATCTAGTTATTACATCCTTTCGCCCCCAAGAATCCTATTTAAATTCTCAGACCCAGCTAGCCACACTTCACTGGCCTTACCTGCCTCCTGAATTTGGCTAATACAAAGTTTATGGCACATTTTTAACCTAATTTCTCACATTGTTTCATTTATTTAACAGTATTTTTCTTCTTAACTTGAAGTTGTTCCAAGCAACCAGATCAGAAGCAAATGCCAAGCCAGTGATCCTGCCTTATTCACTGACTGTAGAAACTCTGAATTTCCTCTGTATTCAGTGATTTGATAACACTTCATCTTACAGCAAAAGTATAAACTTTTTCAAATCTGTCTATGAAATAATACAGGGGAAAAATTGCCATTTCCTTCATAAACTTTATATCTTTTCAGATATTTTATCAAAAAGAAATATCCTGCATTTGCTGTTCCTTAAAATATATAAAACTTATTTTCTTTTTATCTTTTAATTTCTTTTGGTAAAATTTCTATAGTAAACTTTGCATCAACCAAGCCCTGTCTTTTTGTGGTTTTGATTGCAACTTTCTGATCAGGCCCCTGTTAAAAGGATCCCTAGGAAACACAGAGGAGACCTGAGTAGACAGAGAATCCTTGTGTGGACATTCACATGCATCATGTCCCACATTTTCATGTTCTTCACTTGTTAAAAAATCACCTCTCTGTTAATAGATTTTGCCAGAAATAAATGCTGGGGTCAGCCTGTCGAATTCCCCAATTCATCATGCTGCACATACTGATTTGAATGTCACCTCTAAAATTATCTTTGATTATCTTTGATTTGTTTGATGGTCTCATGTAAAACTTAAGAATTTATCAAGTTGTAAATATTCCCTTGATCCTAATATTCCCAGCCTGTTGCTACCTGAGGACATGTGTTCCTCTACCTGAATTTATCATACCCAGCAATCTCAGGTACTGTCAGTTTTTATGGGTCTCCTCTTTGTTAAAAAAGCTAATTTCATATTAAAACCAGTCTAGTATATTTTCCACATTCATTCATTCTTGTTACCTTTCTTTGCATTCTGGGAAATATAATACAATTTTATGTCTACTTGCATTGGCTGAACACACATAAAGAGCATCAAAGAAAATATTTTTGTATAAAATGTAATCTATCTAGAGGTCAGAACTGAGATGATGCCTGTGTTGAGCCCTCTGGTTAGGATGCACTTGTATTTGGAATCATCATAAAAAAGGCAAGGCTGGACAGATATTATTCATTAATAATCTCCAGTTCCTCTCAAATTCTTTACAATACCATCAAGCCAAAGGAAAACATTATCAGCTTACAACTCTGGCTTTGCTTTTGAAAACATCTCATCTCTGTTCTGTTATACTGTACCACCAGGACATGATTGGAAATGCCAAACCATAACAATTCTGTAAAAATACAATGGCAAGATTCATGGTCCTATCACATTTATGTTGGAGAAATGACAACTAACCTTGGCACTAAATTAATAATCTGTTCCATCGGGAAGTTTCACTTTGAAGTGTTGTTGAGTGGCTGCCAGGTGTTGAGTGGAAAGTGAAGATATCAGAATTCAGGAGAATGAACTGCCAGGGCTGAACCAAGAGCTCAGAGCAGACACAGTCCCAGGCAGAGCCACAGGCTCACGTGTGAGGAGGCTCTCTGGCTTCATGGTCATTGTGGCTGCTCCTGCAGCTCCCCCTCCCCAGGGTCTCTGTCTGTAGGGATGGAGATGAAAGACGCTCACGTAGTTTCTATTTTGCATCTCTGGCAGTATCAACAAGCCACAGTTCCTCTTCTCAGCTCCCCACCATGCGCATATTAAAATAAAACCTGTGATTAGCTTCCAGATAAATATCTCTTTTTGATAAAAAGCTCATGTATGAAGGGCAAGTTGAAGACTCAGAGAGGCAAGGCTGGTGCACTCAGAAGCAATCAGAACAAGCTACAGCCTTTGTGTGTTTGACTGACATGCTCTCAGCCCTCAAAACTGCTGCTGAAAAGAAGCTTTCAAAGCTGCTTTTGAAAGTCAAGGCCATAGTCTGCACAGCACATAAACAAACAACTTTTAGATCTTACATTGCCTTAAATCCCAGGGAAAAATGGAACTCTGAAAGTGAATGTACACAGGTGTTGTTCTTGGCTCTACTATATTCTACTACCTTAAAATGTCTGAATACCTCTGAAATGTTTTAAAAGTTAAAACAGCATTGTGAGGCATGCAAGAGACAAAATATCAACTCCAAAAATGCAAAATAAAGCCAAAGCCTTCAACTAGGATCCTGAACTAAAGTAAACTGGCTTTGAGGTTCAGAATTCAGCTAGCAATGCTTTTCAATTTTGCTCCTTTCTCCAGCTCCTGTTGTGTGTATTTCGAATGGGCTATCTACCACAAACTCTGCAGTAAGATGATTTTATTATTGTTTTTTTATATTTTAGAATGAGGCAGGGACAGCCACACAACATAAAAACAAGCAGTTGCAGCAGAAGAAAGAGGTTTGTTGTCCTGCCTTCAGCAGCAGGTTATAAGAAGTACCAAGGGAAAAGCTAAGAATCTGAAATTCACAAAACACATGCAAAGGAAAAACAAACTCCAGTATTCTGGTGTTACTCTCTTGTATTTTGGCCAAAGGTTTCAGCTATAGTTTAGAGTTGATCACGTGCACTTCAGAGTGAAGGCCCCAAGAACTCTTTATCTCACACTATGGACTCCACACCAGGGACTCTGCAGGAGCCTGCTGCTAATTTTGTGGCAAATCATCTGTTGCCCATGCACAGTATGAGCAGCTCAAACACTGACTTTGCAGCTTCTGAGAGACATTTTTTTTTCAGCTGAGTCAAAGCCACTTTTCCTCTACTGACCAGCAAGCTCATGGCAAGACAGAAGTTCTAAGAGAATCTATTTCTGATTTATCTGAGTGCATACATAGCTCCTGAAGATTTTTTAAAAGAATGGGGGGAAAAAAAAACACCTTAAAAGAAATAAAAAGAGGATTTTTATGCTTCAGATCAATGAAAACTGGACAAACAGAATTTCAAAAAATGTAGCAAGAAAAAAAACAAAACTAGAACAAGACCTTTCTTTGAAGAAAAAGTAATAGAATTCAGATAAAGTACTTTGGAAACTGTAAGTGGGGTACTAAACTAATGCATTTGAAAGAAAAGTTCTTACTCAAACTGCAGTAATAGAAATTATTGTAGGATTTCTCTTTTTCACTAAAAAGGCTGGGTTTTGGCATCAGCAGATTGGTCTATACTTTCATTAAACTTATCAGCAAGGAAAGTCCTCCATTGATCAAGGCTCTGGGCTTGCTTAAGGAGCTCAGATTCAAGGGCCACCTTTATATCACAGCAATTTCTGCAAGTTTTTTTTTTTTCTCAGCCTGGTAACTGAAGCTACACCATAAAATATCAATAAATACTCAGTCACTTTGGTATCCATGCTTACACACAGTTATTTTTAGTGACAAAGATAGCTCAGGCTGAATAAGAAAACATTATTCAGTTGCAGTCTATCACTGAAAGCCTGTATTTCTTCTCCATGTAACACTCAGAGTACCTTGAACAGAAAACCAAAATGCTAGAAAAATACACAGATATTACTCCAGATACACAACAAAGCCCTCAAACAGGATCCTCTAATTCCCTGCCTGGTGCGTGTTTTCCCCAGTCACTCTTATCAAGACACATCCTCAGAAGTTATTTGGAACTGTTTTTGAAGAAGGCACAGTAGCTGCAAGTCTGTCATAACAAGGGCAACACCTGTGCTTCCCTGGCTATCTGGAATCCCAAATCCAGTCTGTGTCTTTTTGTGATTTAGGAGTGAGACCAAGGATTTCAGTTGTCACTTGACAATGAAACACGACAGGATATGATTATCTGAATATTGAATCAGATTTCTGGGGAAGCTGCCTGTCTGAAATCATTGCATTTTTATTAAATTTGACACTACATGTAGAGATAAAATAGTCAGTGACTACACTTCATTACTGTGGTTAAAAAAGACTGCTTTAATATAAAGCCTCCAGACTGTCTAAAGGTTCAGGTTGCATTAACAAAACTTACTACACTTAGCTTAGCTCCTTGGATAAGCCTTCTGGAATGAGTGCATGTGGGCCAAGAGACACCACTCAGCACAGGCTGTAGTAGCACTGTTTGTCAAAGAACAATTCAGCAAACTCAGGCATTATTTGGAGAGTACAGAAAAAGCAGAGTTTAATCTGAGTGTGTCATGGGAATGCGCATGACCCAGGCTATGAATGACACACACTGTGGGATTTGTGTCACATATCCTGTGGTTTTTATCCATGAGGGCAGATAGCTACACACCAATTTTCAGTATTACAGCCATCGAAGGAATTGTAGTTCACTGGCCTAGCAGGTATAACATGCACAGACAGGCTGTGTATAACACAAAACACAGAACACTTCATTTTCTATAGTCCCAATAGCAAAGTTCTAGCAAACCATGCCAGACAGTTCTTGTCTGGAGAGGCAGTTCAGGTAGTTATTTATTTCCAGCATTATTGCTAGCAGATAGTTTCCAGGCATTATTAAATTCCTACTCCCTAACAGCCAATTCCCTATTATTAACATGCATTGACAACCACTCACTACCTGTAAATGTACAATGTCTTTGGCACAAATCAAGCTTCATTTGCTGCCTGGGAGTATGGATTCAGTTTGATGGACGCTATCAAAAACAAACCACAGAACTGCTTGGGGCCAGACAGCTCAGATAAGCAAGTGAAATTTCATCTAACAGCTGGGGAAGTCAACTGGATGCCACCACTCAGTGCTGCACAGTATAAAAGGACAGAAGTAATTCTCTACATTTCTAGCAAATGAGAGTGCGTTTTCCAGGCTCAAAAAAATTTTCTGCTCCATTATCAAACAAATAAAAATCATGATAGTGAAAATTGAGAAGCATGTCTCTGTTATTCTTAAGAATATTACAAATACACCTGTTGAGTTGATTATTGATGCATTGACAGTTAATGCACTGAAGCAATAAACTGAGAGGTCTTTTCAGCTTCCCAGGAATATGTGCATCAATTTGTTTATCTAGCTACCAAATTTCAAAGTAGACACTTCTTACAGTCCCCTTCACTCCACCTGGGACCATTCTGCTCCCATGTGGGGCTAGAACTGCCCTAGTTTGTAATATCATGGACCTTCCTCCTCCATTCTGAGAAAAGACGTTTTGAGCACTTACAGACGTGCAGTTGTGAGAACAGTGAGACAAAAATATCTGCAAAAAAAGTTTCCTAATTAAATCCTAATTTAGTCATTGAGGAGTTAGATCTAAACCAAAGAGTTGAGATTCCCTAAATTCTGAGGAAAACACAAAACTCATAAACCCTGTATTTCACTAATGGGTTTCTCTCTCCTTGATGGAGCCCTGTTGAAGGGAATGAGTCTTCTCCTATTCACTTTCCCATATTATTTGCCAGCCATGAAGAGAGTTTATATCAGGCAGCAAAACTGGCTAGTGATGATCAAGCAGAAAAAGTAATTAGCAGGATCTGATCAGGGAGCATGAACTGAAAACTCAGGGAACGGTCAAGTTCCTTGGTCAAGAGAAGCATGGATAATAAACCTTGCATTTAAATATGATTGTGTTTGAAGAAGAAATGTTTTGGAATGAAGGAACTGAGAGAGAAAAGTTAATATTGATACCAGGATTACTATAATAATAAAGGGAGTGGTTGCAAATGGAGCTTTTAAAGCCTCTTGAGAAAAATCCATTATTCTTTATTTTTAATTTTGTTTGTAGAATAGAGAAAATTGTCCTAACTTTTCAGCCATGGAAAAAGCCCACAACGTTTTGCTCAAATTTCCAGTAATGTGAACAATCAGTAAGTGCCCAATTTTAATGAGACTTCCAAGAGTCATTAGAAAGTTAATGGTTTCTCAGATTATTTCACTTTGTCTGTTGATTACCTTGCTTCGTGTTGGGAGTGCACGTTATTGCTGCCTTACAGGGATCAGCAGCAGCATCTCCTATACCCAAAACAATGTGAAATGGTGAAAAGTTGGACTTTTTCCTGCTTGGCCTGGGCTTTGCTCTCAGCTCCTTCCCAGGCAGCTGGCAGAGCTGGTGGCCAGCTTGGCTCTGCATCTCATCTCTGCCTCACGCTAGTCCTGACTCACTGTGTAACCCAAGCACTAAATGCCTTGGGTGGCTGCTGGGGCTGGCTCAGAGACCTCAATTCACAGAGCACTTGAGCCCCATGAGGAGAATAAACACAGAATTAAAGCTGAATTTATTTCCAGTAATATATTTCCATGTGCTGATCACCACCTCCTGTGGTGTTACACCCATGCAGTACAGCATTGGTATGTACTCAATATTAGTGTTAATAATGCAGATAATGTACAACCTTATTCTTCCCCCTGAAGTTCCACTCTTTGTAAAAATTCTAAAAAAGAGAGGAAACATCTTGGAAGTCACACTGACACCATTTCCAAGGGAGGATTCCTGGATGTGGCTGTCCTTAGGCAATACCACTTATTGTTCAAAAGGTGAAGATGGACCTTTGCCAAAGGCAAAACAAGATTATTTTGGTCCAGTTACATTAAATCCCTCTGGAAATAGTTGCATTGTCTTGAAGGCTTTTCAGGTTTAATGCTGTCACATTTATCATAGCAAATGCAGAGTATCATCAAGAGATGTGTTTGCAGGTCTTGGCTGATACCTAAAAACTGAATCAGCTCTATTATTGCCTTTATTGCTGACATCTGTCTCTCCCTAAAGATGTGTAAATAACTGCGGCCAACACAGCTGACAGGGAGAGAAGAGATACAAACCAAAAAGGAAAAACACCTCTAGGACATTTTTCAGGCCCCCTGACAATAAATCTCAAAGGCTGCTACTTTCTTATGGCATGTAGTTAGACCCTAGGCTGTACCAGACTCACTACTGTAGGATGAATCCCCCTATGACACAATTCTTGTTTTTAGACTACAGCAGGGTCACATTCCCAGTGTTCCCCATACTAAGGAAGTAAAAGAATACATGTTTATCCATGAGAGCTGTAATGATGCCGTATTAAGTGTAAGAAGATATGGATCAGGATAGATAGTTAAAAGAATGATCCTTCCAATCACTCATGCTGAGAAAAGAAGGAAAGCCCTGAATTGAGGGTTATACTACTTGAAACAGTCCCAGTGAAGCCTCCTCTGAACATAGTTTATTGTGTACATTTGGAATATCCCATCTGGCTCCTTTTTTTACAGAGGAGGATTTAAAGGTAGTAAAGAACTCGTTTTTCACTCAGACCTATCTTCATGTATTACGAATGGAGAAGTGACAGTGAAAAAAAAAGCTCAGCCAAGTGGAAGAAAGTGGATGGGTTATTTTGTTTATTATATCCCTTACAGTTATGCCCAGGGACAGGATGAGTTGAGGGCCCTGCTATGCAAAAATCTCTGTGTGGCACAGAATAAGAGCTGGTGTGGGTTCTGAAGAGCTCACAGTCAAATAGACAAGACAAAAGCCACTGCAGACCCCAAGAACACAAAAGGGTTGGGAACCCAGCTGTCCTGGAGAACATCTTCTCAGGGTCATAAGAACAGCTTTATCATTTTCTTATTGTCAAGACTGATTTGGGTTGGGTGAAGGCATAAATTACTGGTGAGAAAGAATGAGCAAAATGGAAAACTAAAGTGACAAGACAATGAGGAGAGAAAGGAGGAGGAAGCAGGAGCAGCAGAAGGCACTGAACTGCACAAGGTCCTGCAAGGCAGCACTTGCAATCACCACCGGGGACAGAAACAGGCACGAAGACACAAAAATATTTACCAAAACTGCTAAAGAATTAATTTCATATTCCAGATATTGCTATTGTAGCAGTGTCATACACTGATTAAAATGATGGATATCAATCCTACATTGAAACTAGATACTAACAAAAGGCATGGCTGCATTGCCCTCTCTTTCGCCATGTGGATAATTTTCCTGTTCACTACTACACATTAGAGATGTGAATTAAAAAAATTCCCAGCTCTAGGTCAATAATTTAATTCCTGAAATGAAAGGGTTTGGAGTTTTCCTGCGGTTTCATCCTGTGCTGTAGTATAGAGCAGGTAGGTACTTTTAAAGGATAACCATCAGGTCTTACAGGTGAACTATGAAATGTTAGTTACCAACAAAATTCTTTCTAAGAGTATATTTTGATCATTGATCAACAAACTTTGGAGAAAATATTGCTGGAAAATTATTAGACAACATTGAATAGCCTCATTAAACACTATGAAGTTGGTATCATTAAGTTACAAAAATTGATCAGATATGTTTGACAGATCTGTAGGAGCAGCAGAGGGACTTCCAGCCTTTGAGGCCGACGATGGAGCTGCCACAGTGCTGTGACTTTCTGCAGTGGGGACATTATGACTGTTTAAATGGTTTCAGAGCTGTCTTAAAACTGTGCACAGGACTGATTCTAGAACAATTGGCAATACAATGATGAGCCTTTGATTGTTTAGGTCTTGGGGGAAACAAGATTCTGTTTTGTGTACATTTGGAATGAACGCACAAGTTT
Organism: Polioptila caerulea; assembly: GCA_013397295.1. Taxonomy (NCBI): domain Eukaryota; kingdom Metazoa; phylum Chordata; class Aves; order Passeriformes; family Certhiidae; genus Polioptila; species Polioptila caerulea. The sequence goes on along the minus strand of VYXF01002926.1, from coordinate 210,521 downwards.
CTGGTAAATTTCCAATTCTTAGAGACAGATTACAATAGTTTAACAGCAAACAAAAAAGTATTCTTTGCTTGCTTATGCCAAAACCAAAAAGAATGGGAAGATACATGTACGGAAAATAATCGTTACCACCAAACCCACAACAGCTCCTCCCGAAGTTACAGAGCTGCAGTTTCAGCAAGGAGTGCATTTAAGGCTTCCTTCCTTGTCTCACGCTGGATGCCAGGGGTGACCTCTCTGTCTGCTCACATCTGCTCTGGGTTTCTCTGTGAGCAGAGCAGCTGCCTGTGCCCTCAGCAGCACCACCAGGACCAGTTCCTCCATCACCCCCATCTCAGTGCAGAACTGCCTTGAGACCCAGCTGAGACTATAATCAGCTCTCAAAAAAACCCTCAATGAGGTTGCATTAATTTGTACTTAGCTTTTTTACATAATTTCGTTTTTTAAAGCTTGAAGTTCTGCTTATTCTTTCTTTTTCATTAATGTGTGTTTGAACTCGACTAAAATAAAAACTTCTAAGGAGAGGCTGGAATTTGAAAAGAGGACAAAATGTGATTTCAAGTTTGGGAATTTCCAAATACATCACCCGTTAAAAGTTATAGATAATTATTTTATTGCTAAATGTATTTTTGTTTTCTCAGCCTTTTTAATTGTGGAAAAAATGACAAATAAGAGAAGAGAAATTTTGCTTACTTCCCCTCCTGTCAGCACAATAATGACAACAATTGAAGAAAAACCCCATGTTCTGCACCATCAGCAGCAAGGCAGTTTCTTTTTTTTTTTCAGCCATTAATCTTGATGTCACTGTCCCCTGAGGTTTCATCATTCTTCTCTTTATCCAGAAATATTTACCTTAGCTTTCAAAGCATTTGAATTTGGGAAGAAAAGAGCTCATCATTTTGTGTGTAATCTCAGCTGAAACTAATTCAAAAAAGCTCTGGTGATATGCACTGAGCATTCCAGTTGTAGAGTACAGCAAAGCCTCAAATTTCTGCTGAAGATACTGACAGAAATTGGTTGCTCTGTGGAGGTAGTTTGTCAGTAGGAGTGAAGCAGACCCAGACTCACTGAGGTGCTTTGGGGAATACCAAAAGAGAAGCTTGATAAGCTGGAGCAGCTTGTTATTGTGGTCTTATACAAGCTTTAGTATTTGTACCATATAAAATATTCCTTTGTCCCTAAAGAGGCAGCAAGAATGAACTAGTTTTGCTAGATTTTACCAGATAAGACTTCAAGGTATTAATTAAACTGTTACTTCCAAAAGACAGAAATTCTATATTAGAGTATCTTTTAGCTGAAGTTAATTAAAGCATATGGTCACTATTTTGCCCACCAGGGAAAAATATAGTTTCTGTGTTCCCAAACCCACAGGAGATGGGCAATCCTGACTTAGTTTTAATTCTGCTTAGAATTTCTTTTCCTGCCACCCAAAGATGAAGTTCAAATAATTTTAAAAAATCCATTTCAGAAAGCCATGTTGGCTTTCTCTTGCCTTTCCGCAGCCTGAAGCGGGCTCTGATTGTTCAGATGTCTCTTGAGCCGGCTACAAGGCTGGCCAAACAGTAGTGGCAGAGTAACAGAAGCAGCAGTTAAAGGACTTTCCCTCCTAAAATAGTGAAAGATAGCATTGTTAGATCAAAACCTCTCTAGGAAAGAGAAAGAGCTGCAGATAGGCTTCTGCTTCAGCACTACTATCAGCGAGGAGACTTGCCCATGGAAAAGTGAACGAGTACGAAGCAGTGCCTGGCCAGTGGCCATCGGCCGGCTGCACAAAGTCATTCCCCTCGTGGTGGCCTGGCTGCTGGGGAACCTCTGACCAGACACCCACCTGCCTGCCTGGAGAACAACTCAGGCAACGATCAGCCCTGCAGGCAGCAGCCAGAGTTTAGGCTGGGAAGCACAGAGCAGCACGGAGGGGTTGTTAGAGCAGTGGGCAGTGGGAAGGGCCTCGCGGATGCTGTGTTTGACTTGCACGTGAAAGCTCTGTGCAGTTCCCTGGGACCGAGCTCCCGCCTCGCTCAGAGCACACAGCTCCGGAGGAGGAAGAGGACGGCGCTGAGAAAAAGCCAGCCCGAATGTCAGGCTTTGTGAATATTTGCATTTTCGCCAAGAGAGGCAGCAGCACCGCCTGCATTTGTCGGCACCTCCGGACAGCCCACAGCAGCACACCCTTCCCTCTCCCCAGCCTGCCCCACTGCTCTGCCTGCACAGAACCCACTCCCTAAAGCAGATGATGGGGTTAACAGGGACGAGAATCCTTTAAATTAGGATAACTAGCCCGCCAGTTAGGGGGCTTCACTGAGCACATCACCCCTGTGCTGAGCACATCACCCCTGTGCTGAGCACACCACCCCTGTGCTGAACACATCACCCCTGTGCTGAGCACATCACCCCTGTGCTGAGCACACCACCCCTGTGCTGAGCACACCACCCCTGTGCTGAGCACATCACCCCTGTGCTGAGCACATCACCCCTGTGCTGAGCACACCACCCCTGTGCTGAGCACCTCACCCCTGTGCTGAGCACACCACCCCTGTGCTGAGCACATCACCCCTATGCTCAGGACATCATCCCTGTGCTGAGCACATCACCCCTGTGCTGAGCACATCACCCCTGTGCTGAGCACATTACCCCTGCTCTGAGCACATTACCCCTGCTCTGAGCATATCACCCCTGTGCTCAGGACATCATCCCTGCGTTGAGCACATCATGCCTGTGCTGAGCCCATCACCCCTGCTCTGGCTGCGGGGGCTGTGCCGTGTGGGCTGCGGAGCTCATCCTGTTCCAGCGAGCACACGCTCACTCCTGCCTTTTGTTACTGCCCATGAATGCTAATGTCCAGCACCTTGTTTTCAGGCAGTGGCCCGCCGCATGAATCACCCGCAAGGCGGTTGTAATTCCAGACACACCGCTTCAAACCAGCACAACGTAACCTCAATTGTCTCGCTGTCGTGTATTTCTTTCGGGTTGTAATATGTCTAATTTCACTTCCCCAAAGTTGCAGAGATAGAAGCAGCGTTCCTCCCTGCAGCAGCCAGTAACTATGGTGACCAACGCCAGTGCGATGAACACACCTTCTGTTCCAACCGGAGCCCAGAAGCACTGGAGTTAACAAATTATGTAAATAAAAATAGGACTGAAAAGAAAGCCAAAGCGCTAGGAAAACTTTGGATTTTAGAGGCAACACTATGGAATACACCAGAAATAAACAGCAAAGGGTATTTTTTTATGTTTAAATGGGAAGAACAGCACAGATTTATTGCTGCTCCTGCCACACAAATGAACACACTTTGGAGTAGCTAGTGGCTGATTTCTCCCTTACAGGGTATTCTTGGTGCCTTAAGTTTTAGCTTTTATATTCTGGGCTGTTTTAGTGGGTAGTTTTAAGTTTCATATTAAGTGCTACTTCGTTCTCTTCACAGAGTATCTAGACAAAACAGTTCCTTCTCTAGCTTGATACCAAAGACAACTTTCAGGCCTAAGAATGAAAACAACAGTGAAATGAGAAGAAAAAAAACAAGGAGGATGGAGCTTCATAACCTGAGGCTGTAATTGGACAATTAATTCCAATGTGCTAATGGACCAGAACTTATAAAAGTGTGAGACCTCGTGATCAGGCATCTATTTTGTGACCATTTGGGGGCAACTTAGGTGTAGTCCAGCTGGACCCTTGTGCAGCCCAGATGTGCCCATTGAGGCCTTTTAATAAATCCCTAATTTATCATTTTGCTCTGTGTAGTCTCTGTTCCAGGTCAGCCTCCAGAAGGCATCATTATAATGAAAAGCTGTAGATCCAGCCATGCCTGGTATGTGGCACAAATGTGATAATAGACAGATGCAGGCCTACAGGACTCAACAGATCTGCTGTAAAGTCAAGCAAGGAACTCCCTGATCTGCACTCAGCATGTTCTGTCAGGGAAGGGTACACAAGGTTTGCAGAATAGCTGAAGTGCTGTCCCTGCCTTACTCCTTAAGTGTGCTTCCAGCTGCTCCTGTCTGCTGAATATTTGGGAACTTCTGCTGCCAAGGAAATGGCTTGGTATGAGGGGCTAGGCCTGAGCATCTCTCTGGTACTTGGAAGTGACTTTGGTACCTGGGAGAGAAATGAGTGTCAGGATGTTGCCTCATCTCCTCATTGAGTAGTTCAGGCTGGAAAGCAACTGCAAGATCAGCTCGTCCCAACCTCCCTGCCAAGAGCTGGGGCTTCATCTGAATTCTGTCTTTTCTGCTCCCCATTGACACTAAAGGGTAAACTGAAAGGGAGTGATTTACCAAAAGCCTGCATAATAAAGACTTTGCCAGAATTAAAAGCCAAGATTCTTTGTCTCCAGTTAAGCAATGAGCTATCATACATAATTCAAAAGCTTTATTTCAGAATATTTCACACATTAATTAGTAGTAGTACTATGAATATACTTCTAATTTTATCACTGATAGTTTTTTGCTGCTTCCTAACTGTAAAAGAACTTCTTTAATATCTGGAATTTATACAATACATTACATTACTTCTGCCTGTTCCTTTATTCACTTTTTTTAAAAAATGTATTTCTGTTTGCCCTAAGTCTGTAAGAAAGTAATTTGCTATGTAGCTGGCAGCTGGTTTGGTGTACCACAGAGTTTTACTGGTTGTATTCCATCCAAAAACAGGGGCAGAGGACAAAGGAGGGCTGATTACAGTGATATTTCAAAGAACAGTGCGCTGGTTTATTTCCAATTAAAGGGTGGGAAAGAAAAGCTATGGGTTTCAAGAGTTAAACAGGGAAGAAATCTTAATTCACTTAATGTCTGCTCACAGTCAGCAGGTTTCAGGGCACTTGTGTATCCAAACTAATCAAATGGTGGTTTCTGTGTGTGACAGTCTCTCCGCCCCACTTGACGCCCCTCAAGGCTGTTTTCAACTTGCTGAAAATATTCAGACACAAAGTCTGGAGAACCTGAGCCAGGCATGAATTTTTGTTGGTGAGGCGGTAGAGCAAACCCTAGGGCACATTTCGTGTTCCTTTTCATGTACTATCTCAAAGTCCCCTCTTCTCCCTGCGCCCCCACCCCCCCAGTGCTGTCCTTTCTGAGTAAACACAAAAACAAAACAAAGAGCCCTTCTTTCCTCTCCGTAAAAAAAACAAAAAAAAAAGAAAGAAAAAAAGGACTGAAAACCACGGCAACTTTGCCTGAACAGGCCCTGTACTTCTGAGTACTCAACTCTGCCAACATCTGTTTCCCCTCTCTGTAGTTAAAATGCAAATGCCATCTTCTTTTCTCTCCCTTCTCCCTTCCCCAGACAACTGTGAGACCTGCTACCCGTTTTTAGGCAAACTAAAAGAGCTTTTTCTTGTTAGCTCCCACCAAGAACAGCAGGGAACAAAGCATTTGTTATTTTTAAATCCCACGCTTGCACTCAGTGCAGGAGGTTCTCTGTCCTGGAAAGACGAAGATTCTCATCTGTAGCATGAAAAGTATTTATTGCACTGCTGGTTTAACCACTTCTTTTCAGAGTGCTGCACTGAAAATCTGCTAATGGAAAAAGCCAAAAGCTATTAGAAATTTCTGCTTGTCCAAGCACTCAAAGTTGAAATGTATATCCAAGCCTTCTCTGTCACATCAGACTCATCTTTTCTTATTCTTTTAACTCCATTATTTCCAGCCTGACAGTTTTCCCTTCTGTGCTCTGGAGCCTTGTCCCATTCCCTAAGCCACACTATCTAAGTTCCCCCAGGTTAAATCTTTGGTTTTCTTTTGCTTTACAGGATTCCACATCAGGACTACACAGCTCCCTGTGGTTGTCACTCCCCCATATGCTCGGTGAGGGTGATTTCCACATCCTAGCCACCATGTAAAAGCAAGGAAGTGACATCTAATGTCACTGTCTAGTGAGGGTGAGCAATAGGATACAATCCAGCAACAGATNTGTCCCATTCCCTAAGCCACACTATCTAAGTTCCCCCAGGTTAAATCTTTGGTTTTCTTTTGCTTTACAGGATTCCACATCGGGATTACACAGCTCCCTGTGGTTGTCACTCCCCCATATGCTCGCTGAGGGTGATTTCCACATCCTAGCCACCATGTAAAAGCAAGGAAGTGACATCTAATGTCACTGTCTAGTGAGGGTGAAAGGCAGCTTGGAAAACACAAGGTCCCTGGCCAGCTGTGTTCCTCAGAGAGGGCTGAGGAACCCAGAGAGATGCAGACTGAAAGTCTGGAGAGAGGAATGCAGAGTTTAATATCTTTGAGGGGAAAGAGAGGCTGAGAAACACTGAGGTCACCTATGGGTGTGCCACTCCTGAGCACACTTTGGAGCACTAGGGGCCTCTCAGGAGGGCTCGGGGGAAGGGATGCTCACAGGACCACAGAACTCATCAGTGTGGATCTTTTCTCCCTGATAATATCTTGACATCTCTCAAAGACAAGCAAACAACCAGAACTACTGGGAGATTTATTAACTGGGGACGGGATTGAAGAGAGAGACCCAAATTAGTGGTTGCTTGAAGATATTTTTTGAATAGGCCCTAAAACAAGAAACCTGAAACAAGTGTTTGACATGAGTTACACTTGTGAGTAGGGCTTTGCTTGTGGGCTAAAGGCATGAGCAAAAAACTGCATTGTTGGAGCAAAACCATCATCTCTGCAATGTGGGACCTCTTCCAAAAGAGCACCAAGCACGTTTAATTCCCTGTGTGGGCAGTTTGTAGTTGAAACCAATTATATTACATATGGGATCATCTAAATGACATAAGGTTTGTCAAGCAGTTGGCACTAGAGATAACAGGAATATGAAAATACATTAGTCAAGTAATTAAGATCTGTATTTTCACAAGCTTTTACCTTTTTTCAGATATTGTAAAATATGCTTACATATGCTCCCACCCCAGAAAGTGTCTTACTTTTGAAAGAATCTGACTTTATAGCCCAATATTTTTAATCTCTAATACTTATAACTATGAGCTACAAAGAAATTTATACACATTGGAAAATTATACATAAAAGACAAAAAAGATATTTTTTCCTCTAATGCCACTTTTCCCTCCTAAGAGCAGTAGTCATCGTTAGTACAAAGTTGATTAAGCAATAAACTCTCAGCTCCCTCCCACAACAGCTACTAATCAACTCAGTGATCTCTGGTTAATACATTGATATGTTAACAAACTACTTAATTTTGCAAAGAAAATCTGTATTATTTATATTCTGTTGGACTCCAAGCACAATTAAGTTACTCTTTTATGATATATTTCACCATTAGCATTTTCAAACACCAGTAAAATGGAGACATAGAACAAAAGAATTTTTCTTAATTTCTCTTTTAGATATCAAAATATATTTAGTTTGAGTTGAGAGTATATGCTAGAGGCAAGTGTGGCCTGTTCAGAATTGTTTCTGTGTTCAAAAAATAATTAGCTGTATTCTTTTGATACTAACCCAGAAATAAGGAGGAACAACACTAAATTAATGAAGCTACACCACTGTGGCGTGAAGTAGAACGCAGCTGCATTTTTAAAGAGATTTTCTCTGAAGTCATAATTTGAAGGGGAAATAGGAAAAACCAACTGCAACAAAAAATATTAGTAATCTCAGTTCCTGCATGGCATTTCTGCCACATCTGAAACTCAGAGTGATTTGACCAAGACATGAACACCAGCATTTTGGGATGCTAAATAGCAGCTTTGTCAGGATGGCTAAGGGACAGGCTTGGAACATCCTTACTTGACTCGATGTGTTGTCACAGCAATTAGAACTGATGGCAGTTTTGAAATCTGAACAAAACTTTGTACCTTGACACTACCTGGAAAGTCAACATGCAGTCAGAACAGCTTCATCCAACACTCACAACTGCTCAGATTAAATTGGTTCCCATCCATTACCTTCTATCCTCTAGCTTATCCTCTAACATTATGTTCAAAAAAGAAGGTCAGTGGTGGGGTGGGGTATTTCTTAAAGGAGCTGATGTCCCAGAACAACTCTCAAATGTCAAATCGAGACAATGTTAATGATCTAGCACACAATGGTGCATCCATTAACCTCATGGGCTTGTATGCCTTAAGATCTGTCTCATCCATTTCCTTTCTTTCCTTCCCTCTCTTTTTTGCTTTTGCGTACCTCCAGGTACTGAAAATAAACTTGTGCTCAGAAAAAACAAACAAACAAAACCAAAAAACCCACTAAACCTAAAACAAACAACAAAAAGCTCCAAGGAATAACCTGAAGGCTTTGCTTTCGAGAAAGGAGTGAAATATCTATTGAATGATCACTGCAGCCTAAAGATTCATTTTCCCTAAATTTTATATAGCATATTATTCCAAAGTATGAGGCTATGGAGAAAAATTTACCCAAAGAATAATCTAACCTTAAGGAGATCACAAGCTGACAATTCAATCTCCATGATAGGCCTGAGAATCTCCTTTCCTTTTTAGGGGACAATGGAGAAGCAGAAAATGAAATAGTGCCATGGTTAAATATACCAGACCAGCCACTGTATCCAAGAGAATACATATTATGATTAAATTCAATGTTTGATTCTCCATTGCACAAAGCAGACGCCACAGAAAAAGAAGAAAATGCCATTTCCTATGAGCTGAAACAGCCATTACAATGAAGAACCCCTCCGAAGGTAAGGAACAGCATCACTCAGTAATGACAAGATCATTTCAAGTGGCAGAGGGAGGATGTACCTGATGGGAGCTGGGCATGGCTCTCCTGGAATGACATGGAGCTGTTTCCAAAGGAGTGCTGACACAAGACCACACAGTCATCCCTTTCAGACTGGGGTTGCATTGACTCCCTGAGAAAAAAGCACGACTTCCTTTTTGTCTTTTGGTTTGGACTGTTCTGGTTTGTTCTGTTCTAGACCCTGTTCACTGCAGTCCCTTGGAGCCCTTGACTCTGTGGCACCAGTTCATGGTATCTCCTGCCTGCTGGGGTTGGAAGGGGCTCACCTGGTTCTCCCCAGCACACGCCTGGCTGATGACACGCACAGTTGGATGAGGGTACGTGTTTTGACAGCTGTGCTGTTTGCAGCCACAGCTTCCCAGCACAGACATGCATAGCTTCACTTTCGTGAGGTGGCTGCAGCTTCTGGGCCCTTAAATCACACTGGGTATTTTTGTTTTGTCTTATCTATTGCTCTGCATGTCTACAAGCACCCACTGACTCTGACAGACATTTCTAGCATCCCAGACTACCCTGTTTTCAGTTTTCTATTGAACACGATGTCAGCAGACGACAACCCACGCTCCACTGATGTCATTAGGTAATTTAACAACATTAAATATGGGTCAGAGTCTGACCCCCATCACCATTTTAGTAGACATTTTATTATTTTGTTTTCAATCAATGAGTAAGACTGAGGATAATGGGGATATGCTGTGCCATAATTCATTACAATGGCTTAAACATATGCTCATAAAATGGGAGCTTGTTGTCTGACACAATTATGTCAGACTTGCCATGGCTAGCAAAAGCATATTTAGTGCTAACTATCCACTGCTGAACTCTACAATCTTCTAATACAACTATTCTAAGAGACATAGTCAAATACTAGCTGATGGGATTCACTCCCCCATGCCTGTGTGAATAAACCTGTATGGTTTTGTCCAGTATACCAGAGTTTCCCTGTCTCTGACAGTCTCTGACTTGGCAAATTCATCCCTTTTTTATTTTTCACTGGGCTATATGACAAAATTTAATATTTTCTGAAGGTGACTCTTTAGGGGAGGCCAGCACAAAATTTATATGGTCCCTGCCATTGTTTCCATTCATTTACTGACCTCTCTGTCCACTTTAAAGAGATATTTTCTTGTAACACCTTTGGAACAACCACTCTTGCGCCAGCACAGAGCTTGCTCTGGAACAGGTTAAAGGGGCTATAAATGCTTCTTATAAGGGCCAGCTTCCCATAGCTACCATAGATTTAATCTGCCAATTGACTATTGCTACCCAAAAGCAGGGTTACCTTTCTCTTATTTTATGGATTATTGTGGATCCCTTCCAACTCAGGATATTCTGTGACCCTGTGAAATTCCCTGAAGTACCCTGGAAGATGTTTCACCTTACAGATTCAAGCTGGGAAGGCCCAATACCTGATTCCTACTGAGTTCAAGAGGAAAAGTAAGCACTTGCTGTGTAAATTCTTGGGACGGTGGTGAGGGGCAGCCTCAGACTTTATGAAATAAGCAGAGGAAAAATTGCTCTCTCAGACACAGAAACTCAGGATTGGTAAGGGAGGTAATAATACATCTATTCATTGGTTAATTTGTAGTGGGTCTCCTTGTGAATTATCTCATTTCTTCTATGTGGAAAAAACCTGATATTTGTTGTCACAAATGCCCTCCTTCCCTTGCCAACCCTGTGACCTGCAGTGACTCCTGCTGTAGCTTAAACCCAACAATATCCATAATTATTTACCCATGATACAGAAATAACAAACACTTAACTGACTTAGATTCTCCATACCATATTTTTAGAAGGCTGTGAAAAAAACCCCTTTAGTCTTGGAACATAAAGAAGAGAGGAATGTGACAATTTGGGAAGCTGGCAGCAGCATGTGGGAGCTGGAGCACCCACCCACCGTGACAGAGCTGTTTGATCCTGCTGGGTCTCACATTCCAACAGCAGTGGCAGATACTGTTGCAGATGCTGCCATGCTGATGTTGTGCCCATAATCTGCTCTCGTTTCATGTCTTATTTCCTTTGAGTTAACAGTTGAGTGGTGTGTGAGATGCTATCCTTCAGGAGTCTTTCTGCAGTCTCCAAGGACTCCTCCTCAGCAGAGTACTTCAGAGGCTGTAAATACAGCTGTTAATTTCCCTGATAAATAACAGAAGGACAAGGAACAGAGAAGAATTTGCACCGCTGTGCCAGTTTCATTACTTAGGAAAATTGTCCTTTTACTCTTCAGAACACAGAATAGAGATTTGCATCTTAAACACTGCAGGTTTAATTTGTAGCCTCCCTTCCTGCTCTGACCTAGAGATACCAAACCAAGAACAAACAAAAAAATTGGAAAAAGCAGTGCTGCTTTTTTTACTTGTCATTTTCTGTCTGCTACTTTGAAGAAATATGCTATGAATTTACACTTTATTATCACCAGCCTTGCTTGAGATCCTATATTAAATGTTTCACACACAAATGTAAAGATCTATAGAAGTATTTTGCTCCTTATGTCAGCCCTATATCTACAAGAACACTCTCTGATATCTTATTTTCCTTCAACTTATTTTGTAACTTCAGTTTCCTTTCTCTCCCTTAGTACTCCTTGCTTTTAAAGCTGCAGAAGCGTTCTGATTGTAACCATTTGAGAAACATCAACTTGTATTTTCAGAATCGGTTAATGAGAACCCCTCTTTTCTGATCTGACAACACCTTTATTACATATACTCTGTAGCTAAAATCCTGTTTATTTGTGTGGCAAAAAGAAATTATACTGGCATCAGAGCTGCAGGATTTTCTTTTTACTGTAGCAATTGTGGAGCTCTTCAAGACAATAATTCTGTAGTCTTTAACAATAGTGTTACAAGTCTGTCTGTGTGTTTATTATTCCACTCTGAAAAAATCAGTGAGAAATGGCTGCTTCTTTCCGAGATATTGGAAGAGAAAAAGAAAATCAATATTTTTATTTTTTTTACAATATTTAAAAAAAATATTTATTTTAGTGTTTCAGTTATAATTAAATTTTACTTTTTTGAGGATAACATAAACTGTGACACACCATAAACCCAGAGTACCAAATTAAATTCTACCAGGGTTTCTTTGATATAATACCACACAAATCAAGTAACTGGCAGCACAATTGTTTTCCTACCATACTTGGAAGGTTTTGTAGAATGGAATATATTTAAGTTCTACTTCTTAAATATAATTTGCACTAATGACTAGATCACCCAGTGTGAATTACCAAAGGCTGCAAATTAACAAAGATGAGAAGATATCCAATTATTTTTAAAGGGCTAATGGATTCTGAAATGTACCAGTTCTGTACTTTAGAGATGATGTCTTGTGTTAACTATTCATAATAACACTGGAGTAGCAGAATACAGCTCAGCATATCTGCACAGGTAATGATCACCCCCCATAGCCACAGCTGTGCTGCTGATCCTGGCACAGGAGGGATGGGACAGGAGGGGCATCTGGAGTGGCACCTGCCACGGTAACAAGTGAGCAGAAGGCAGAAAAAGGAGGTTTCCATTTCATGACAAGGACGGTGAAAAGGGACTCAAAGCTACTGCTTAGGAAGTGGCTGTGCTGGAGACAAAGAAGCCACTGTTTGCAGAGCTGTCATTCCCTCCCTGTGCTGTTGCTGAGATTTGTGTAGTGCCAGGCACTCTCTGTGCAGGGAAAGTGAACCAGTGCTCCACAATGCACTCCTAGCAGTCTCAACAATATCTCCAATACATCAGCTCATCTTCGCTGCTACCACCAAAATGTGATTTTCTGCCAGATATGACTCCAATAATTCACAGATAAACATCAACGCAGCCCCAGCCCTTTGCTGCCATTTACTCACCAGGGCTGTCACACAAGCACCATGGCAAACAATATTTACTTACACATGGAATGACAGAGCTGGATGGAAATTGGCAAAGACACATGTATGAGTTGACATGAATGAATCTTTGAAGTCATATTTATTAAAAATTAATGGTTAGAAAGGACAAAGGCAGCACTACCCTAAAGTCTCCTTGCTCAGAATGCAGCAACTATTCAGAGCCTGCTCAAGGTTTGCTGGTGCTGGTGTGCTCGAGCTCCTTTAGTGCAGCACTTACTTTCCACTTGGCTACTGCTATTGCCAGCCCTCCTCATTTCCAACAGACACCAACACCTTTAATGCATTTCCAGCCGTGTTGGAGTGTGTTCCTAAAATGACTCCAGTTTCTCAAATTGCTCCCATTAAGGTAAAAACTGCCATTTTTTATTCCTTTGGCAAGCACTGCATCTTATTGTGAGAATAACTGTTTTTACCAGCAGAGAAGAAAAGCCTGATATTACTGGGCACTGGCAGCTCTGGGTCTCTTTCAGATCACACACGTCTATTAGGAGCAGTGGAGAGGTGGCAATTGTCTCCTTACAAAACATTAGCCCCAAGCTGAAACCTCTCCAGGAAGATGTGTGCTGGCCTCACACTCTCAGCCATGCAGGACAACCCTACTCGAGACTTCCTAAGACCTCAGAGAACACTGCATAAAGCCATGTCTTTGGCACAAACAAGGAATTGCAGTTTGCTTACAGGTTTTAGAAATCATGATGGTTTCATTGGAAAGTGCTACAACTTATTCAGGCTGGGAGTTGGTTTGCACAGTTGTATTTTTACTTAAATCACTTTTTGCTGGACAAGTCTCTCAGCTGTCAAAACCAAAATAATCCACAAATATGGGCTATTGAAGATTTTCTCAGAGTTCAATTGAAGATATCTGGAAAACACATCATAGCTGAACTAGATACGGTTTTGATGAAAAAAAAAGACTAGTGCAGGCTTCTCAACAAGTCATTCCTCCTCATTCCTCCAGGTGTGAAGAAATTTACTAAATTATTTTTTCTTGTATTTTTTTACAACTAAGATTTATAATTTTCCCAATTCTTTTTTTATCCCAAAGAGATAATGCTTATGCAAAACAGCTGGCAGACACTCAGCTCCCAAACCTGGAAAACAATTTAAATCATGTCTGAAAGAAAAGCAGAACTCTCAGACATTTCACTGTTGTTGTGAAAAATGGTGTTTGGCTGGAGGAGAGGGCCCAGGGCAGGGAGAACTTGGCTGCTGCACACAGAGTGCTCGGTGGTACCCAGTGAGCCAGACTGAATCTCCAGGCCAGCAGGGGCACAGACTTGCTCTTTTCAGTGGGGATTTTTGGCTTCACCAAGGGGCAAGAAGGAATCCTTCCTCAGTCTGATGAAAATCCCCATGCCCTGTCACTTCAATCCTACAGGTTCTTTATCTCAGTCCTTCCCTGCTCTGGGCTGGCTGCTGTTCCTGCACTGAGATTTCCTCTGTGAGGATGCCAGCCCTCTACTCAGTTTTTATGTCGGGTAATTAATTTTGGGCCTCAGCTTTTCCAGCTTTCTTTCAACATGTCCATGCCAATCATCCTTAACCTTGTGTCTTATTTATACTTGGTTCATTTTTACCTTGTTTATTCCATTGCATCATTGCCCAGTTTTTTCTAAACTCCCGATGGAGCCATAGTACTTCTTACCATTGTTCAGTTTCTCTTTCCCTTTCATCAGAGAAGTCACTGATTTTCTTCCAGCCCAACCCCTCAAAACAACTTCTGGGATTTTTTTTTTGTTTAGTTTAGCATTTTGTACACTTCAATCTCCAAAATGACCTCAGAAACCCAAGTTATTAACCATTTCCTAAAATTTTCTTTGCGAGGACTTATACATCTAGCCCTGTTGTTCTCACTCCTTCCTTTCCTATTCCTATTCATCTTGTAATCACTGCCACCCAAATGATTCCTCACCACTGAAACTAATCATACAGTTGTTTCCTGCTGATGAGAGGGAACCCTAAATGAGTTATTGGTTTGGAATCCCATCTCCTGACACGCAGAGTTTTCTGTGACACAATACAAGATCATGGTAAGCCATCAGCAACCTGTAAAAGCCATCAGTAACTTGTCATATTCTATTTCTGACTGCTACCCTGCTAATTAACCTCATTATCCCATTAGCACCCTATTCTGCCTCGGGGAAGCTTCTGCCAGCTGCTCAGAAACCCCCAGCCTCATCTCCTGCAAGGCAGAACCACCCCAGCAGCACCACTTAGCCCAAGAGTTGAGCTAAACCCTGGCACATTATCCTGGCACGTGTCACAAGTCACTTGTGCAAAGTGGTTGTGACTCTGCTTGGCAAGGCCAGAGGGGAGAGGTAAAAGCTTTTCTTTAGGAGTAGGGTGGAATAATCTGGTGGTTGGGGGGATGATGGAGGATGGCAGCAAAATAAGGAAAAGGGAAATAATGAGGGAGAGCAAAGTAATTTATTCTTTCCAATGATCTCTTTTTGCTGGGGGATATTAGGGTGTATCCTTTCTTTACATCTACCTGCTTCCCACACACTTCTCCCCATTTCCATTTCAGTGATCCTAACTCCTGCATTTCTGGAGTCAAAGCCAGCCTGGAGAGTTTCAAAACTTAGGAAGCACACAGGACCAAAATTTATAGCAGTTACATTTTTGTAGAAATTAAAAGTGATGTGTCATATCACGATCCCTTTTCTGCAATCCTGTTCTTTAATGAGTAAAAAATTGTTCTATATTTTCATTTAACAACAATTTTGTCTTCCCTTTTATGTATGGACAACCATTTAATAACATAATCATATATGAGAAGTACTTTTTGAAAATAATTGTAGGAAGCTTAAAATTTCATTGGAAATGTTATTTTCAATTGATCTCAGTAGTATTTTTTCAAGTCCTGCAGAGAATGCTGATTGAAATTTATACGTGCAAGTTGTCTGAAAAATCTTAGCAAGAAAGGCAGATTGGGTATTAAAACACAGCAATGCTGATACTTGAGAGTGAGCTGATGCTCAGGAGGATTTTGAACAAAGTGAACTGGAAATATTTCCATAAACCATATCCCCAGCCTAACTCAATTTATGATACTGAGATTTTTTTATTGTTTGTTTGCATCTAAAATCCTAAGAAGTTAAATATTTCTAAATTTCTTAGCAATTTTTAGTAATTTCTTTTAAGTCAAATGTAGCCCTTTAAACCTGAAATACTGGAATTTTTTGGCAGGAAATCTAATATAAAATAATATAATCCTGTGCTGTTTCACTATAATTAATAAGCACAGCTCAGAGACAATGTAACAGAAGATTACTTAAATCTATTATGGATCTATCATGCTATTAGAGAATTATGCCTGTTAGCACATTCATACAGAAATTTCTGCAGCCATAACAAAATTACAGTCTATTGTTGGGAGAAAAATTATTACCTGCAATAGATCCAGAAAGAAAGTAAAAAATAATGAGGTTTCTAAGTTTACTTCTTATAACCTCCCTAAAAGACTACAAAAATGGATGTCTGTGTTGCAAACATTGTGATATGTTTAATGATAATTGTGTTAGAGCTCTGTCTCAGCAGGTGAAAAAGTTGTTAGTGTCACTGCACAGAGTTTTTCCTTCATTCAGAATCCTGAGCTCAGTTACACAGGGGTAAAGCAAAGCTGTTGCACTGGACACTCTGCTGCATCACTGCTTTATGAAGAACAGCAAAATTGTGATATACTTGAAGAATTTCCATTTTAGTGCAATCCGAATTTAGCAGTGACCAGCTGATAACCCTTTTTGACTGAATTTATCTGTGTGTGCATCTTGTTCATGATTAGCCTGTCCTGTTAGTCCTAGAGCATGTTCTAAGATGATACAAGGAAAAAATAAAAGCGGATCTAATGATGTTTCGAAAACATCCAGATGTAAGATTTCATCTATTTTAGTCCAAAAAAAGTCTAAAAACCAGATTGTTGGTTGAATGATCGAAAGTGAATTATTCTCTATTGTATTTGAGAATTAATTACTGATTCTACCAAATACCTTCACCTAATTCTCATGCAAAGGTTTCATGATGTCATCTCCTACCTACAAAAACCACTGTATGCTGCTAAGAATATGATTTTATCAGAGATGTACAGTAAAACAAAAACATACTCTTATAAATATTCTATAAGACTTTTTACTGCCTTTGCAGATGGTGACAATTTCTTCACAGAAGACTGACAAACCCTAAACTGAACCACTCTTGAGAGTTGCCCCCATAGTCAAAGACTAAAATATATTCAGAAATGCAGCATGAGCAGTTTTCTGTTCAACAGTAGTTTCTTCCCATTTTTAATTCCAGTTTTTCTGCCCTGGAAGAGTCTGTGTGTATGCCTTCACAAGTTTTCACATACAGAGACCAAAGAGAACTAGTTAGCATTTTTTCCCTGCTTTTATGAGTAGACTAAGTTTAATGTCTTGGCTTTATTCTAGCAGCATAGACCACATTTTGTGGAGCTATCAGGGTATGAAATCACACATGATATTAATTAAATACCCTCACATGTTTATTAAAGGACTGTTTTCATTGATAATTCAACACAAGCATCTACACACACACACACACACACACACAGGTTTATTGACAAACACTTATCTGTTGTTTCTTATCCATAAATAACATTTTCAGCACTCCATCCATGCAGCATTACTTACTGAAGAAAAGTTGTGAGTATTTAGTAGAGCTAAATATGTACTAGGCACACACTCTGTGAACACAGGAATGGCTCTCCCACATAACATCTCCAGATTGTGCACTTAACCTTGGAAATGACAACACTTTCTGGATCAGTGGTCTCTGTGTCTGGTAGCAGGTTAGATCTGGGCTGCTGGGATGCCCTTGCCAGCTGCTGCTGAGCAGCTCCCTTCTGCTCATGCCAGCAGCTGAGCTGCTGTGGTGCCACAGAAAACTGAAAAGCAGCAGGACAGAGCAGAGCCCACAGGTGTCCAGATGGGAGGAGATGGGACTTGTAGCTGCAGCAAAGTCTCTGGGGGGATGATTTGCTAATGCCTCCAAAGGGAGTTTTTCTGCCTTGAAAAAAATGTTTCCTCCAACAAATACAGTCTGCACCTCTCCATTAGCTGATCATCAGCCAGTACTACCCAGCATTTTAGTGCCTGGCATTCCAGGATTTCCTGCTGCTCTTCCTGTGCTAGATCCAAGTATCACTGAAGTTAATGTCAATCGTCTCCTCGCAGACCCACAGTTACAGCAACAGCCCCAAGGAGGTTGGTGTTTTTATTCTGAGTGGAACAGAGTCCTATCAGAGATCCAGAGAGGAGGTGACCCATGAGGGAAGTAGGGCTGCCTACGTAAATAATCAATAAATGCTGAGGTAATTTACCTTCTTCAGCTACACATGTTGAACCCAAGTCTAACCAGGAAGTGCAATATCTAATATAATTAATACCCAGAATTTTATATAATTATTACCCAGGGTTTTGCAGTCTGAGTAGTATCTCATTGGATCCTTGCCCTAACTCACACAATATCTTCTTTCCCAGTGGGTACCTGGGGATTGAATCTCGCGGTGCAAAGGGCAACTCTTTGCAATTTTCAGTGAACTTCTGGGAGCAAACAGTGTTCTTGAACAACTGCTCTCAACTTCAGAGGGACACGTACACCATTCCCTTTAGCATATCAGAATAGTAAAAAAAAAAAAAAAAAAAGGAAAAAAAGAAAGAATATACTACACTCTTTTTTTTCTTTGCACTGTCAACAGACTGGGAGGATGTGATTATTTTTGCACCACATGTCTTGAGGTAGCAGTACCAGTTGCCACACTACCATGACAAAAACAAGGCAGGTCATCAAAAGTATGTTTCTCGATTTCTCAGCCATCTGCCAATGAAACCACATATTGTGAGATGTACAACCAAGGGCCTAACCATGATTTCATTCATTGTATGGACCTAGAAACACCCAGCTTTGTCTCATGGTTCTTTCACAATGTCCTCAAAGTCCTCACAAGGCTACAAAGCTTTGTGCTGTAACAAAATTTACACCAGTTTGAAGCGCGGCAGACAATACCAGAAGGGAAAATTTTCCTGCTTGCTATTTCAGCCAAGAGGCCTAAATCCTGAACTGTTCACAATTTCTAAGGGATCCAGCAAATTCTTCACTACTGCGGTTCGGAGCAGACTAGATATTAATAAAGGAAACAATACCTAAATGTTTATTCTCTGTGGCTTTGTCAATCACAAAAAGCCTGATCAGACCTCCAGAGTCTGAGTTCATGTTCATTCATTAAGTGTAAATATCAGGCCAGAAATCTAGAGAGAAATATGCAGATACCAGCAAAGGCTAGGAACAGTGCATTCTTTGAAATGTCAAAGTTCTTACAGATTAATTATGCAACTATGGAAAATAGGAAAGCTTTGTTTGCTTGAACCTAAGAATAGCTGCTTAAATGACTGAAAAAATAAAGAAGTAGGCAGAAGTGGTTATAGATTACTTTTCTGCATCCCAAAACCTTTAGTAAAAAAGGAATTAAAAATATCTGATATTCTCCAACAGCTTTCTCTGAAATTAGAAAATTTATAGGGTGGGGGAACCTAAACCCAAATCTGAACCCAGATCAAGGGAATTTTCCTGTTCCAAACATCTGGGAAAGTTGGGTGAGTATTAGGCAAACCCAGGAATTCATGTGGTTTCATTAATTGACTGTTGCATCATTACACAGATTCCTACAGGATTTTCATTTTTGTTTGCTTGGTTTGTTTGGAGACGTGTTTGCATGCCTGGTTACTTGGTGAGAAAGGCAGAGTCACTTCCATTCACTGTAGGATAGAAATTAGTAAATGAGAATATGTGACACAATGTTGGGTGGCTCTTGTGCACACGACAAGAGCAAATATCTGCCCTGCTCTGTGTTCTGCCAGCCCTCCTGATTCCTGGAGCAAGAACAGGCTGGTGTCACCCTGGCACTCTGGCATATATTCACAAGGCTTATAATCACTTATATTCAACATAAATATAATCTTTAACACAGACATTAAGTCTTATGCATGGCCAATTTTGGCTCTAAGAAAGTAAGAGCTGCTGCTTCAGGACCAGGGATTAACTGGGGCTGAGCTCACCTCTCATTGCACTCAACCTACTTCTGGCATAAATTCAGACACAAAACTGCTGCCTGTTTACAGTGCCAGGAGCCCCGGGAGGGGAGCACAGAATATTCTACATTCTGATGTGGAACACACCCAGAGTACCTTTTTCTTGGGACCCAAATCACATCTCACTTTCAGGAGCTCTGTCTTCATCCCATTCCATTTGGATGAGTGCAAAGGGATACAATGCACATGCCCAGACCACCAGGCACCATATCTTCCCTGTTCCAGCCTATTAGATCAATATCTGCCAGCTGACTCAAAAGGAAGCTGACATTTGATAGTTTGATTTTCAGGTTAATATGAGACAGACAATTTGGGAAAAAAGTTTTGAGCTTTTGATCAGCAGTGGAAACATGGTACTGAATTAGCACTAAATACTGATGGTCTTAGAGGAAAAAGTGATGGCAGACTATCCTGGACCAAGGAGGAATTCCAAGCTCAGGAGAAGACTTCCAAAATTTGATAAGAAGGATGAGTAATGTGCAAGGGTTGGACAGAATAGCACATTGCTTAGAAAGCAAAAATGAAAGGCAAGACAAAAACAGGAGAGAAGGTGTTCAGTCCTTGACAAGAGCACCTATCACTACATGTGTTTTTTAAGAATCAGTTTTACAGGTATTTCACAGAGTATTTAAACAGCAAATTGTTGAAATAGCAAGCTGGACAGCAGGACAAGTATTTAAAGGTATCATACTACATCATCTAGGCAGCAAGTAAGGCAGATTATTTCATCTCTGCTGTAGATTTCAGGGGATTCTGGTAAGTATCAAACAAGTCAGAAAGAGGGAAGATTATAGATTTCCAAACACTGAAAGCACACAATTTGGCTGAAAAGGAAAGGGACAAATTCTGCCTTCTATCACACTGATTTATACCTGGAGAGACTCAGCCTAAGTCAGTTTTCTCACTGGGAATTGAACAAGGGATATGAGACCAAAAATCTGTGCAACTAGTATTTAATGGACAGCTGACTTTCTGGAAATTGGATCTCCAGCAATGGAAACACTTAATTTGTTACGGAGAACAGTAGCTGCACAAAGATGATACTCAAAACCTGTCTGAAACCTAATGCTCAGCTTAGAGTCCCTGGGGACAGTGCTCTGTGCAATGGTGAATGAGGCTCCAGTGACACACAGACCCATAAACACAATAACTTGCTCTCAGTGCAAAGAAAAGAAAAATACAAAAGTAATATGCAAGACAGCAGTATGTCAGAAACAGCAGCATTGCATACACAGCAGCTGAGATGGAAGCAGCCAATGTAAGTCAACACTTGCTGTTTTTCTTGCTACTCTTGCACGTATTCACATGCCAGGAATTTCTGAGGAGTCAACATTTCAGCACACTAACTCAGGAAGAAGAGGGGGCTCCAATGAAGTGATGGCAGTGATCTGGGAAGCAAGCCCTGTCTCATGAGCTGGCTCCATCAGCAGTGCTGCAAAGCAGTGTGACAGATTCAGGATCTGGCACCCCACAGCATCTAAAATGAGCTTGGGAATGGGTCATAGTGGGCAGACCAGGAGCTCTGCTCTGTCTATCTGTCCTGAGGCAAAGGACACCTTCTGCCTCCCCAGGCAGCTATTATATAAAATACTACACATCATTAATTCACAGGTTTATGCAGTAAGGACAGAAAAACTTTCATCATTATGAAATATGAATTATATATATATATATATATGTCATTATTTTCCTGTTTGAGGACTTGATATTTGGCAGTAGGAAAAAAATGAAATTAAAAAAAAAACAATGAAACAGAAACCCCCAAAATTCCCTACATCAGTTGAACATTCTGAACATACCACATTGAGCAGTACTTTTGCAGGGAATTTAAAGCCAAGTGGAGAACACAAACTGCCCAGCGACCACAGGGCAATAGGAAAACAACTCCTTTGCTACTTGGTATCTCCTTATCACCTGTGCTGAATGAATTACACGGGGATAAAAAAGCAGGGAAATTGTCTTATTTCATGGTCTACTTAAATCTTCTCACAGGCACATTTTCTGAAATCCAAACAAAATGCTTAGATCTACCAAACATCTGAGTGTGTTTTTGCTTTAAATGGCAGCTGTGGTGTTATGCAAATGTAGCTCTACATGTAATTAATGTATATTGTGATAAAGCTGACAGTTATTAATAAAGTCCTAAATAGAATCACAAAAACATTTTTCAGTGTGCTGTGATTTTCTATATATGATCAGGCCTTGTATGTATATTCTTGGCTGAAACTATAAATAGCATTTAATAATGGGACAGGAAGTATTGTCTTAGTCTGTGTTCTATTCTTCAGCTGTTATGTCCTTCCTTTTAATGTGCTTCCCCAACTTTGGGGTTTTCCCATTAGTTCTAGAACAATCAGCTTTGACACAGGGGAAATATTATCTCCCTCCTCCTTCATACTTAGGAAACAAATGAAGGTCGTTTTTCTGCAGGACTGAACCTCGGTGACCCTCTTTATCACTCATATTGCACATTTTCCACTACAAGTGCTTCCTGTTTTCCTAAAGAATATTCCAGCAACAGCAGCATTTCCCCTGCGTGTGCTGCTTTCAGTGAATCCAGATTAATGTTGAAGGCAGGGATTTCTGCTGCTGCACTGAGAGGACACATCAAGCCAGGCACAGGATGCTTCTACTGTTTATTACACTGCATGCAAATCCAGTCTCCTCCTCAAAACAGCAGTGCATGGGAGTCCTCAGACTAGCCTACTCCATTTCTGAGAATTTTCCACTTCCTTTTATCTGGCTTTTTCTGTTTTACCTTTCCTTTTCTTCACTTCATATTCTCCCTCTATTTTTCATCCTAGAAAAACCAGACATTCCTCCACAAACACACTTCTATTAACTGCCTGTCATATAACTAATGCTGACCTGATTCTGCAATGAGGAGATTCTCTCTAGAGTCCAGGGAATCACACTGATGCCAACTAGCAGAAAATGTCACCTTTTTTTGTTTTCCATCAAAACCTCTCCTGGTTTTATCAGGAAAAAAAAACTCAGGTTTCAAACAAACCCTCCACCATTATTGCAGCAGATCTGTTTAAATTCCACTTGTGCCATTAATTCTTTGATAATAGGCATCCCATTTTGTTATTGTTGTTGTTTCAGACAGACATACTGTAAACTTTATGCTGAATGAAGGAAAGAGGAAGAATTAAGAAAGCCTGGGACAATAGTGAAAATAATATAAACAGACAACATTTTCTTTTTGTAACAGAATGTATGTATTTGTTGTGACATGCTGCATCAGAGATCATTTTGCAATTAGAGATTTCCATTTAAATCAAGACGCATTTGTTAAATAAAAAAGTAGAACTACAGACAACTAAATAGAACTACAGACAACTAAATGAGCTCCCACATATATTGAGCTCTGCCACTGCTTCTCAGTTAATCATGGTGAAATGTGTAAGCTCCCTTAATTAGCATAGTCAGAGTGAACTGAATTTTGTTGCACATCGACTTTCTTTGGCCCTTACTTTTTCTGCAGTTCTTTTTATCAAAGCTCTGCAGTATACTAGCAGTCAAGTCTGTTCCACAGAGAATGTAACTTGACTATTCATTTGCAAGCTAATTCCAAAATAGATCATTCTAATGGATGGAATCTAAGTAGGGATCAGACCTGTTAGTGCCTGTGTTTATCAGTTTGGCTCTGTGGACGGCAGCAGACTCCACTGGTCCATGGCTAAACAGCACACACTACATTGCCACACCATTTGTTTCTCCAGCTGTTCAGCGTGCCCATGCTAACCAAACTCGGGGCTGAGAGACCAGTGCTGTTACTAAATATGGCTTTATTTACTGTACAAAACCCCAAGCTCCTTCTCGCAGGCCATCATACTACCTGATGCACACAGGCCATGATACGCCCAGTGCACCTTTCCAACCTTCCTCACAGCTCCCAGAGCAGAAAACCACAGAAAACTGAAGAAATGCTTATTGAAAAACAGAACCAAGCAGCTAATGCTTTGTCTGTTCACCTTTCCACGTAAACCTCTGCTTCAATTAAGATGTACTTATGGGAGAAGGCCTCAGCATCACTCAGTGTATCCCTGATATCCCAAATTCATCCAGCACCTCCAGACAGACACAAACTCCAACAGAGGGAAGAAAACTGGAAGAATAAGCCATATTTTTGCCATCTATTTTTCAGAGACAGCAGGAGGGAAATTTTTGGAGGTCAGACTATTCCCAACTCATGGATCTGCCTAAGGAATGGAGAGGTAAGGAGAGCACAGAGGCACAGAGCCTGACAGCTGCTGGTGGTGTCTCTGCTCCCCAAAGCCTTGTGGGTTTGTTTCTCAGGATGATGTTCATGGAGGGCAGAACATTTGCTAGCAAATATCCTGGTCCCAGGGAATGGCAGACAGCATGACACACACCTGTCATAGTGGTGAGGTGTCATGTGGTGGAACATGTCAGTTCACCCTCTCACTGAACACGTCGGGGTCATAGGATGAAAATAAACACGTCAGGGCTTATATCTGCTGCTTATAGTCACTGCATTATGGCACCACACAATGCATGTTTATGTTTGTAACAGGCCTCCTCTGAATAAATATTTCCTGTTAATATTCCAAGATGCATTTCCTGTTATGCATGTTGTGGGTCAGAGTGCTGAACTTGCTTTCTGCAGCACCTCACATACTGGATTCTAAACACGCTTGGCCTCTGTGCCTGTGTTAAGCTACACTTGTTTGCCTCTAGGTTTCTTCACTTGGCGTGGGAACCGTGTATTTTCCTGCTCCCCTGGAAGTTATAATATGAGACCACTCAGTCAAATGGCAACAACTGCTTGCACAGGTTTTAGGTTAGAGGGACTGGCTCCTTGAGGAATTCATTCCCCTTCAGGACTTTGCCCAGCAGCCCCACTGCAGAGCCTGGCATGTGCAGTCATCTCCACATCCCTTGGTGTGCCCTTGCAGCTGACGGGCCCTGAACACTGTTGAGGTTTTGTCCCTCTCCACCCCATCCTCAGTCCTGTTCCTGGGGGGTTCAGGAGGGGAAAGGATCTGACATTCCCTGTGGCTTTTTGCCTTTTGAACAGTTTATCCAGCCAGCAACCAGCAGTCTACACATGAGCCTGAGGCTACTGCAGAACATCCAGCTGGCCCTTTATTTGAAAGTCCTTCACATATAGATTGTATTCAAAATTGTTTATGATCTGTCATCAGCAAGATCTTCCTCTCCATGCACCTCCAGCCCTTTCCCTCTCCCTAGGCAGCCTGTGTGGAAGCTCCCAGCCCAAACAGGAACTACAGTCATTGCTGCAAGATCAAGCAAGCAATACAGCCCTGTGCAGAAAGCAGTTCCACTGCACAAATTCATATTTTACATCACATCAGGAGAACAAAAAAAGAGAGAAAAAAGGAAATGGAGAGGACTGCAGTTAGAGCCATTAATGTTTCATGAAACCTCTCACATCCTTGCTACAACTGACAGGATAAAAAAGATACAGTCATTAAAATTCAGATAACAGGATACTGCCTTGGTGTTCTTTATATTAAAATTCTGGGCTGAATTATTGCTTTGCAGAAATATGTGTCTCTCTCTCTATTCTCTTACATCAGTGTCTCCAGAAAGACCTAATACTTCAGCATCAGCAACAAGAGCCTGTATTGCTCATGTAGTGCAGATTGTTGCCTTATGGGGAAAGGTTTTTGTTATACTACAGGAAGGTGACTGTGGAGCAAAACACACATGTACATTTCAAGGTCATTTTTTCCCTTTTGTTAACAAGAACTGTTAACAAATGTAAACACCAAAGCTGGAGAAAAAGACTTAAATACTCATAGGTAAAGTTTCCCCCTACATCTGCAGGTTCTAGGAGATGTTTTGCAAAGGAGAAATTTAAGAACTGCAATTGGGACCCACACTTCCACTGTGCTATTCTGCATAAAGTAGTGTTTCCAAGGTGACAAAGAGGCAATGTAAATAAAAATCAGAATTTCCAAGCAGAACTTAAAACTTTTGAAGCTTTAATTTAATCTAGCTTTTATGAAAATATTAAGGTTTGGTTTGGGTTTGTTTTTGCACTATTCCCTTATGAAAGAGAAGGAGAAAAAGTAAATGCTTTCTCACCATATTCAAAAAGCTTTACATAGCATTCATATTTAAAAGAGAAACAGATCATGAACTAAGAAAGGGTTTTACAAAACTTATCTGGTGAAAATAGCTTTCAGACTTTGTTAAAAGCAAAGCAACATTAAATTTTCCCATCCCTACTTTCTGGAGATAACTAGAATCTCTTTCTTTCTTAAGCACAGGGTTTGGGTAGAATGCTATAGAACAGAACAACACCACAATATTTACATTCAGCTGGAGCCCATGATTTATCCCACAGATGAAAAGCCCAAGCTGATTAATTACCCTCCTCCTAATCATCACACAACCCAGGCTCACACACCTGGCAGTGATGGCTTTTCTAGTCAAGCATGAGAAGGAAGAAGGAAGAAAGGAAAAATTGTTTCATGAAGAACCAAGTGCACTTTGCCTAAAGATATAGAAGGAAATAATGGGGGAAAACCCCCAGATTTTTCAGAAATTTGCCTTTCTTTATAAAAAGTATAATTATTTGTTAGCCTGTGCAGCCTGCTTTGTTTTAGATACAGGATAGATACAATTTTACTTGGCTCCAGTGGAAATCCTAAAGAGATACCAAAAGGAAAAGATCTTCAGTTAGGTTTCCATATGCAACTCTTCAATTGTATGTTGTCAACACTGAAGAAGGACACGTGCAATTTTAAGGTCACTGTCTGTAGCAAAAAGCCTTTGGAACTAAGTGTGCACCTTTGAGCTGTCTGCATTTCCTCCACTGGTGGCTCAAACAATACAGCTTGTTTGTACAGCAAGCAACAAATCCTATAAACAAACTCCAAAATAACAACAAAAGCAAACCACTTGTGTGACTTATGGCTGTTTCCTGCTGATGAACACGGCACAGGTCACTGGTTCAGAAAGCTTATGAAAAGCACTGCCAAGCTCTCAGCACATGAAGTTCAGGCAGGAGAGATGAGGCAGGTCCTGCTGCTGAAGCCATTTCCCATCCTCAGAAAACACCACACCTCCTTCCAGCTCCGAGCTGGGAGCCAGCCCCCATTTGGGAGGGCAGGCAGCTGCTTTGCTCTCAGTCCTTACTCAGAGGCTGCTTACTTAGAAATTTATTTTCTTCTTTTACTTACAGTGCAATCTAGCATTAGGACCATCCTAAAAAAAGCTAGAATGATAAATGTGTCTTTAGATTTGTGAAAGCCAATACGAACACAAACACTTGCAAACACTTGGTCTGATTTAAGGGTCAGTAAAGAGTATAACATTTTCTCTATGTACCTTCCCCTCCCTTTAAGGGTTTAGATGAATTCTGAGTTGTAATCAGGGAAATTTATATTCTGTGCAATTCATATTTCCCTGAAAAGTGTATCTGAAAACATTTTAAAGTGTGCCTCTGAATATATGAGAGTAAAAAAATTTTTCCCTTATACTATGCATGTTATGTAGTTTATGCTATTAAAAAGGAAACTAACATTTGATAGGACATTAAATGTTTGAATTATTGAGAATGAAAAGCCTATTATTAAAATATAAAGTTATTGTTTCTTAAAGAAGTATGGCATCAATACACATTGAAAATAAAGTTTAACTTCTTGTTTACAGTAACCTGACATTTCTAGACTGTCCTTACTCCACAGCCAGGCTCAGGCACCAATGCACACTTGGAGGAAGTTTGCATTACCTTGAAAAAAACTTTCTGAGACTATCAGAGTCTTCCTCTATCTTCGGAAAACACTTGTGTTAAATCAGTGACAATGGCAATACCTTTCTATTAACTTCTGTAAGATGTGTGAAGAGACACAAAACCACACTCAGACAATTCCATGCTTTGTCTCTCAAGATTGCACTCCTCTTCTGCATTTTTCTTCAAATCTCAGCTCACCCTCTATTTTTGCCAGTGCAATCTTCCAAGAATACATAATAAAGCTTACTGCTGTGAACCTTTAAAAACCAGAAACTAAAAATGTTTTATCTGGAGATTGCAGCAACTTCAAAATTGACATATATTAAAATGATACATTTAAGTCTACACATAGGGATCAAAGAGAGTTTGAATTATCATCATTTCCTTGGAAGTTGTATAGAAGTAATAGATTAATTTCTTGTGCCAAAACCAAAGATCTGGTGAGGTCTTCAGGAGTTCCTGGGCTCCACAGCTGCACGCTGGCCACAGGGACAGCACTGGAACTGTCAGCAGGACATGACATACCAATCACTAGCAAGGGGCTGAGACTATTGCTCCTCACAAAAGCTGGTTTTATCCGTGAAATGCAGTCAATAAATGCATATGTATTAATTTCTCTTTTGGAGGTTTGACAGGCACAAGTCTTTGCTATCCTTTTATCCTTAGGAGGATAACCCTAACTCCAAAGGACGGCAAAGGGATTTTGAAAGGATAACCCTTTAAAATTGCTCTATTTTTTGACCATGAATTTTTTTTTTAACAAGCTGTGCATATTCAGCTGATACTGAAGTGACGCTTAACTAATAATAATAAAGAAATTTCTCTCTGATCATTGGCTACAGATCCCTGCCAGGACTCATGTTCTGTGTTTTAGAAACAACAAATTATACTTATTAAATACATATTTATGGATCTCAGCCTGCACAGAGGGGCACATCCCTCAAGAGATGGCTGGGAGACTGCATGGTGTCTGTCCCAGGTGTCTTTCCATGTCCAAACTTCCTGAGCATTTCTTCTGCTCAGGCCAAACTCTGACCAAACTCCAAAACAGAAACAAAATGAAGAATATATTTTAGCCTAACATAGCTATCTCTTTCTTTCAGTTCAATTTTTATTGATTTCTCCTTTTTATCAATGTAAGGGTTTTGTTATGTGGCAGGGAAAAACATCAAAAAAGTCCAACCCTCTGCTTATTCTTGTGGAAGACAAACAAAGCACCAACACTCACTGTGAGACTCAGAAACAGGAGTGGTCACTTCACTGAAGTAAAACTTTTCCCTTTGCTTTTCTGTGCCCAAGAAAGTCACTAAGAACTGCCTCAGGATTTGACACAGCCTAAAAAATACAAAGTGCCTTTTTTTGTGTGCCTGTCAATATTTATGCGGACAGAAAAAGATGGAGAAGTCCAACCCTTGTGTATGGCCATGGATCATGCTGCTGTTGGGGGAAACAGAGAACTTTGAGGCAAAGGAAATTGGAGCTGAACAAGAAGGGAGTGAAAAGCGGTTCAGTCCACAAAATATGTTTACAGTGGAAGACTTGAGACTATAAAAATTTTATTTTAAAACTTCAGAAGAAAAATCTTCTTTCCATTTTTTTTCAAATTGAAACATTACAAGAGATCATCACAGGATTAGCACAATGATGCACGTACTAAGTAGGTATTTTCTGGCTTCCCAAGTTTTATAAAAATGCTGTGAAAGAGACACAGCTCTGTTAAAAA
Organism: Polioptila caerulea; assembly: GCA_013397295.1. Taxonomy (NCBI): domain Eukaryota; kingdom Metazoa; phylum Chordata; class Aves; order Passeriformes; family Certhiidae; genus Polioptila; species Polioptila caerulea. The sequence continues at coordinate 181,434 of VYXF01002926.1, read as the reverse complement.
CATTCCCATCATATCCCCTTGTATTGCCATGACATTCCTGGAGAAGAAAAACTAAATATCTGTACAAGTGATTCCCAGTCCTCTGTATTCTTAAAAGAAGGTTATAAAACTTCTTGATTGCAGCAACTACAAAGGAACATATATGATGTTTGTGAAAGTGGCAGTTTGTAAGGGACATATAAAACACTGTTAAAGAACAGAGACACATCCTCATGTGCTCTAAAAATACGAGACTTTGCATGTTGGCTGACTTCTGCAAAGCTTGAAGGCAAATTATTTAATTTCTTTTTTGAATGTCTACTTTTGCCAATTCAATAATACACACAAAATCCTCAGCTTTGGTAAAAATAACATTTCCTGAGCCCTGCCACTAGGCATTGGTGGGAAGCAGAATTAAAAGAACCAGACCAGTAAATTGCTCTCCTGCTTATCTGCAGGCTTGTCACCAAGCCCAGGTGTGCAGGTGTGTCAGAGTGTTTGTGGAGCAGACACACCTCAGCCCAAGGCACAGCTCTCTGGGCTCTGCTGCTGACACTGAGGAGAAAGGGGAAGGCAAAGGACTCCCACCTCGAGCCCCGGTATAACTAACCCTTCTTCTCATTTCCTTTCAAGTCAAAAGGACAGCAAATGGTGACATTTAAATGCCATTCTGCCTGTTTATAGGATATTTACCTTGCGCACAAGAAGGAAGAAAACAGAACTGTGAATAGGCAGGAATTGACAGAGTGTGTTTGAAAGCAGGATGTCTCTGTCTCCGGAGTCCTTAGGTCCCTGACTCTGTTCCCTGGTGCTTTCAGATTCCATGGCTTGTCTTTGCAGGGGTGTGACCACAGCAGCTCTGCTCCCACGGGCCAGCCAGCTCCGTGCCATCCCACACAGCCCAGTGGCCCTCAGCAGGGACTCAGGCAGCTGAGTGCACCTCTCAATTCAACCAAAAGCATCATCTGATCTCTCCACTCCTCAGATATGTGTTTACTTCAGAGACCCCCTAATCAACTCTCCCCAGTAACCCAGCAGTCTGAAAGAGATTTATCTTCCTGTCTCAAGTCCCCATCTGCCAACTCTAAAGTGCAGCCTGTCCATCTGTGACTCTCACTATTAGCTCAGTCAGACAGCCACTTATTTGGAAAAATACATCAAGACACTAGAGACAGGGAAAGAGAAATGTATCTTTAAAGAAACAAAATAACTAAGCAAAGCGTAAATACAACTGAGGTCAACAGCAGAGTAAGTGAAAATGCAAGCTTCATGTTCACTTCCCCAGAGAAAACTGGAAGAAGGAAAAAGAAGTGTAATCTATTACAGCAAATATCTAATATTGTCACCTCCTTCAGTGGAAGGAATGATCCAGCATTATCTTTCACAAGGTAAAAAATGAAGTAAGATCAGCTATTCATTCTTCCTCTAGAGTTTGAAATATCAGCTCTTTTTCACCAGTTGAACATCCACCACTGCTGGTTTTCTACCACTGAAGCTGCACTTTGAATGAAGCATTAAGGGTAACACAATCACCAGAACCAACTACTACTACAATCTTCAGCCATGCTACTGCTTCCCTATCAGAAACTGTGATGGAAAGGGTGCTGCACCAGGTCTCTTTGGGGTCTGGCCAAGTTCCTTCAATCTAGTTTGGCCAGCCCTCATTAATAGTCCTTTTATAGCCGTGGTTATTAGAGTTGAGTGGATTAGGGAGGTGATGGTGTATGTTCTTGGAACATAACTGCTGGTCTCTAGCCTCCCTGATAAATTTTAATCACCCAGTCCCAGGGCTCTTCCTCTCCAGTCTTTCAATTCTGGATTTATCCCCTAAAATTGCTTTCCTTGAGAATTTTACAGCTAGCTAATTGACTTTCTGTTCCTTCTCTTGCACTGTGCATGAATAAGGTCTCTTCAGAGTTCTGCTTGCAGCCCTTTCCTTTAATAAAAGTACTGTATTGTGTTCTTAAACCACCTGGGTGGAAGGTTCTCAGAAACCACAACAGTATTTAAAGGGGAATAATCATTGAACAAATACTGAGCATCTTTATAAGAACAGAATTTAATATGAAAATACCTGAGACATATGGCTAGGGAGGAATGGACTGTCATATGTTGAAATGGCAAAGCTTTAGGAAAAATTGCAAGAAATATATTCTTTTCTTTTTCTCCTTTTCTCTCTCTTTTAAATCTTTTCTTCTCTGTTTTAGTATTTGATTGTGCTTCCATAAAAACTTCAAATTTTTTTCCCACCTCAATTTATTTTACACATAAATTTGCATTTTGCAAATTTTCTAGAAGTTAACATTGATTATTAGAAGAATTTTGATCACAGGTAGATTTTTTATTTTGTGGTTATAGATAAAGAGGTGAGTGTTCAGGATTCAAAAAAGCATCCTGATGCTTTCTTGCTATGGATAAGAATCTTGATATGGAGTGGACTTCTGTGGGGAGAAAGGGAATGGAACAGTAAAAGCAACCCATGCTGCAGGCCATCTTGTTTCTGCATATGCATCCAGCAATGAAAAACTATAAAAATGCAAATTATTCATTGACAATTACACAGTCATCGTTATGTTTCAGAGCCAGAGATGAAGTGAGGCCATTCTTTCTGCCTTTCCAAAACTTACTTCATTGAATGTCATATTCTATTTTGGACACCACCTCTGCATCCACAAAAGCTGGGCACCACTGCCATACTTGGCATCAGACACACTCTGTGTGTGTACACATGTTTTTATGTAAGGTATGAAAGTACTTTTAATCTGGAATATTGTTCTAGAGCTATGTTTTAATTCTGTGACTATAAAATAGATTTTCCTCATGGATTTTCTCTTGGCATTTTTTTTTTTTCTTCCACTGATCTCAGAATTACATAAACCCAACATTTTGTGTGGCATTTGGGCCTTTTTACATCTTACCATCATTCAAAAGAAGAAATTTAAATCGCATGTGATGGAAAGGTGAACAACTGAGAATAAGCTCTGCTGCTGCCCCACAGAGGTGCCTACACTGCTGCTCCTGCTCTCTGTTAAATCCAAAGGAATGGCTGAGCTGGATCTTACTGGCATTTGCTTCTAATATTGCCATTCAAAATGAGGTCTGACACCGATTTTAGTCTGGGAGAAAATTGTACCTCTGGCACCAAGTTCTCAGTTCAGAACATCTGTGCAAAGGCTTATGAGCTCTGCAGGGGCATCTGAGTTATTTCTAATGACCATTTAAGTGCCCAACAGTTTTCCATTACAGTTGTTTTCTCTGAACACCTGAACTGACCATGAGGTTTCCAGGGAACTAGATACTGACAGATTACTTTTTTTCCCTCTAGTAATAGTTTGTAATGCCTCTGGAGTCAGGAAACTTGTCTGCTTACACACTGAGGTGACAGATTTGTTTTTCAAAGAGCGTGGTCACTGCAAGGCTCAAAAAAAAATCTCAAAAATGCCTTCAATATGCAGATACAACAAAGCTCAGTGACAGAGAATAGCTCTGCTTGCTGTCAAGTGGGAGAGTGGACACCTCCTTGGGAACAGGACTCTGCTCAGTGCTGGATGGGAGACAGCACATTGACCAGGAGGTGGGGAAGCAAAGGGAACAGACTGATTGAGGTATGCACAGGTGTGAAGATGCTGTCCCTGTTCTCCTGCCTCCCAGCCCCTCAGGCATCAGGCAGATACAGAGGAGGCAGCTGTAAATTGTCCAGATAATCTCAAAATGCCTTTGTGCCAGCAAAAAGGGTTCGGGTACGTTTTTTCTTTAAATAGGTAGGTATTTACTTTAAAAAGACAGTGCTCCACACTGCTTCCCCCCACATCCCCCCAGTATCAGAAGGACTTTTAAGCCTTTTTTTCATTTATGTGCTGCTATTTTAGTAATTAATGTATCTACCATAGCAACACATTTCAAGCTTGAATACATATAGTACATTTATTGTTCTTGGAAGCACTCTCAGACAGTTCAACTACTTGTTTTTCCTATATCCTATTCACAACAGATGTTTTTCCCCTTGTACAATAATTACTTGTACTCTGTTCCCATTAGGTATGCACTGAGAGAAAAATTATATGATTACTCTTTAGTCACTTTTAGCATGAGTAGCCTGGAGGGTTATATTTTATGATACATTTCTCAGCACTGTACCATGATAAAATGATACAGAACAAGTCTAGAGTTGCACCTAACCATCTACCTATGGACAGAATTTTTGTCAATTTGATGTTCAATCACTGCTCTGGAAGTCAGCATTGATATCCTGATCCCTTTCTTGCTAGAGGGATAAGTAAAGTTAAATAATTGAGCTATTTTGGGTTATTAAAAGAGTCTCAGGAGGAATTAAAACTACAAAATGGTCTGTCAAAAACAAGTTCTGTCAAATTTGTACCAGTCAACTTTTTCTGAGCTCGTCATTCCCTCCTCAGCAGTCTGAAGGGGCTGCACAGGATTTCCTAACTACTGCAGTGCTCTCGGATGTTGAACCCCTCCCTTTCCAGCTCCTCTAGCTGGGCACATTTAGGCCACACCTTTGCTACCTGTTTCACTGTAAGACCCTACATGCCAGATGTTTAGGGTGGGTGTCTTGTCACATGTGTGTGTGTGGGCCCTGGAGTGGCCCTGCAGTGCAACCAGCACCACAGCTTCACTAGAAATCAAACTCAGCTGAAGCTCTGTACGAGACCCACTCACACCTTGGCCAGTTTTTCAGTCAGGACACACACTGCATCCCACATCATACAAAAGAAGCTTCCAGTGTCTGCTTTCACCTCAGCTTATTTGTGTAGAGATGTTTCTCCAGTAACATAGGTGTGAGTCATATCTTACTTTTATCATGAGGGACCTGCATCAGCATAAAAAGGGAAGACCTTACTTGACATTGCTGATTTCTGGAAGAGAAAAGAATGAAAGCTAAAAGGTTTCTTTCCTTGCAGAAAAAAAAATAATAAACACAAGCACACTTTTGGCATATGTCAGAAAGAGCAAATAAAAGGAAAACGTGTTCTTTTTCCCTAGAGTATCTAAGAGAAGGGTGATGATTGTGTTGGAACTTACAGCACAGAGGAGAGAAGGGTTGCTAATGTTAGAACAAGTTATGGCAGTTCAGAGTCCCTGAATGCATGGGAGAAAAATAGCAGTGACATCATTCAAATGTGTTGCAAGTTCTTCAGGAAACTTTACTCAGCCTTTCACCCTGGGATGAAAATCTACAGCTAAAACCTTGGCTAGGTACTGCGTGGGGCGTGCATCCAGTTCATGTGAGCAGGTCCGGGTAACACACCCTCCTCTTGGGGGATGGAATCAATGAGACACATCCACCCTCACTTCTGAGACAGAAAAGGGATGAGAGAGATGTTCCAGCTCATGAAATATTGCAGACTCCAAAGGAATACCTGTGGATGTCAGAAAATTCCAAGAAAGGAGGCACGCTCAGACTCTGAACTCTCAAAGTAATTTTGGCAGTTTGGGAGCTCTTGACTTCCACAAACTGCTCCTGAATGCCTGCTCTCCTCAGGCAAAACAGGGTAGGTCATATAATGGAAACCACCTGACACTTTTCCACGTGCTCTGGAAATGAGCATAACTTTTGATACCACTCAAATCATGAGGTATTTAGCAAGGACCTGGTTACTAGAAAGTATGGTCAGAGGAACAGAAAACATCTTGAAAAATTGGGTGTTGGTTTAGAAAATACAGACTGGTAGGGAGAAATAAAGATGCAAACTGTCCACATACCTGCATGTCTCACTCTTTGCAAAGAAAGAACATCCCACAGATTCATTTATTCTAGGGCTACTGTCAATGGCTACA
>VYXF01002926.1:155106-167596 GCA_013397295.1 Polioptila caerulea | reverse complement strand
TATAAGATTTTATTTTATTTTTCTCCCCCCTCCCCCCCCTTATTATCTTTGTCTTTTGAAGCAATGTTTAGCTGATATTCCTGCAAGAGCCTCCTCCAGCTCCCAAGCACAGCCCCTCGGGCACATCAGCATTTGCTCTGTGAGGCCACATCCTAATTTCTGCTGTCTGAACCAGTCAAACCCATCAGCCTGCAAAAGAAGGGAAGCTACAGATTATGAGGCTACTGTGTCAAAAAGTTCCTACAAGTTAAAGGGTGAAATATTAGGTGAATAGCCAGGTGAATTCCCATAATTCAATTTTGCCCCTGTATTCTGGACTGTTTCAGTGATGCTGTTCTCATCCTAACACAGGAGAAATACATCCTGCCATTCTTAGCTACACTCAAATCTGAATTTAGGGATAAGAAGAAAAGAAAAATGGGCTGAAGAAAAGTGGCTGAGATGTGGAGAGCAGCAAGGAGGGTATGAAGGTGCTCTCACATCTGTGCTGTCATTTCTGCCTCAATTGCAGAAGGAACATACCCAATGAAATCACATACAGTCAGCTAAGACTTCACTTAGGGAATAAGTGTCACCACCAGAGGGGACTGGCAATTCTCCATCAACCCTGAGTCATTTTTCATTGGGTTTGGAGTGACATTGACTTTACATCACATTGATTTGAATGAGGAGCCTTTGCCCTCCCAATGAATCCTCATCATTACACAGAAGAAATCTCACAGGAAAAAAGATGAAGGTGAAAACACTATGGCCAAAATTTGTTTTGTAATAAAATAATACTAAGCTTCTGATGGGGCACAATCTCATATTCTGTGAAGGAGTTTAATGAAATCTTTTAAGAACAATAAATGAGCTACTTCGAAGCAGTATTAACTTGAGAATGCTTTTCTCCTGCTAAGTCTGCTAATTATGGCATTTTTCCAATAACTGAGAATGTAAAGTCCCCAAAACCAACATTGAATCAATTATCTGAACTGCAGTAGCCCTTCAGAAGTGCAGCACTATCAGAGTGCTCTCACTTTGCAGTGAACACACTGGCAAAGGGCAGGATTTCTGTGTCTGACTGTGGATTCCTTCCCTGACAAAATGTTTTCAGGAGTGACCAAGCCTCTGCCACCCATTTTCTGCTAAAAAGGATCAACCTGGGCATTTCAATTTCCACAATAGCACTGCAAGTAAAGCAGTGTAAAGGTATGAGAATGGATCATTAGCCAGCTGCTAGGGGTTATGGCTTATTCTAGGTTTCATCTTATGAGTATTTGAAGCAGCAAAATTCAGAAGTAACTTATCTAAAGAAGCTACACAGGCAAAGTAAACTGTGTTATCTGTGTTAATCCCTAATGAGAAAAACTGCCCCATACCATCACATTAAATATTTAAAACCACCTCCCCACGATAAATTTACAAGTCCAAAGGATAACATGTCACTCCTGAGAGTTTGTCACCAAAACCCAACAAACAGGTTTGCACTTCCTCATCTATTCTTAGCCCTCTTGTTTATTTATTCTTACATGTATAAAGATGTCTACAAATCTGAACCCACTCTGTCAACCAGACTTGTATCTACAGGATACATGCAAAGCTAACTTCAAAATGAATTTTTAATCATTTCTTTTTAAGGCTGAGAACAGAATGGATCAAACATTGAATATGTTGTAATTTTCCAAGTTCTTCTGGTAGGTTTTTTGACTCTGAAGTGAAGAAATAGGATATTTCTCAGCCCTTAGTTTTTCATCTTCAAAAATATGAAATTCTCCTTGAGAGAAGAGTTGTTTTGCTACAGGGTTAAAAAAAAATATATCCCTCCCCAAAAAAACAACTCAAGTGCAGTTCTCTTTTCAGAAATACAAAATATGATACACTATAATCATTACTTTCTGCTGATCTTGAAGCAGCATGTGGGCTGCCACTTTCATTTCAGGAATAGGGTAAAGAGACAGAGCAGTTTCTCCTGATTTAGTTTATGTATTTCCTTTAGAAAACACGGTGACCACCAGAAGACATAACTGAGGCTCCTGGTGACTTCTTGAAACCATGAAACTCTAGGTATGAGAAAATGGCCACCTTGCCTCTCATCAAGTTAAGAGCACACAATAGAGAACAAGAAAAATATATCCTGACCATTCTTTTCCTGGCAGAGAGTGCAAGACAGACTTTGTGCTGCCAAAACTTCCTGTTTTGGGGTGATACTTAGATTATAAGAATATGAAGTAATATTAAATTATTTCTCATGTCCTTAGAGATACAGCATAGCTCTGAAAGTATACACAGTCAGTCACTTATGAATATTTAAATAAGACATTACCTTGCTTGTTTATTTTATATTTTAATGTTAAATGATGTGCAAAGAAATCCCTAATATAGCATACCTTAAAAATATATATCTTCTAAAGTAAACTCAAACAAAGTCGAAATTGTGCCTATGATAAGATTATTTCAGCTTGCTCTCCCTACAGGTTACTCAACATGCTTGTTTATATAAATCTATTGTTTATTTTCAATGTATTTAAATTATTTGCAATAGGACACCCTATTAAATAAATTGTATTGAGTTTGAGGGGAGAATAAGCTCTATTCTGGTATTTTATTTCTAAACTAACAAAAGAGTAAGAGAAACATGGGGCTTTTTCAGCCTCCTGAGATTTCTGATAAATTATTTGATGGGTGTTTTGGGGTTTTTTTTTTTTGTTTGTTTGTTTTTTGTTTGTTTTTTTTTTGTTTCCCTCTCTAACAAATAGACAGAAACACAGAAAATATCTTCCAGGAACAGTTGATTGAACTGGCCAGACACTGATGATAAAAATGAATCTACCAACAGGAAACTGGTGAATTTAAAAATGAGGGATTATCAATGTAGTAATTATGATTTCAAGGAAAAGAAACAAAGAACGATTCCCTCATGTTGTGGAACCAAGAAGTAAAATATTTAGATAATTTAGATTCAAACAAATGTTTCCAGTTCTACTGTCATTGTTAAATTTCTGATTTTTTAATCTAAAGACACCTTAGTGGAACTTGAATACAATAAGAAATAAGAAATTGAGGATTTTCTTAAAGGGGAAACAATGATTTTGCATCTCCCAGATGAAATGGAAAAGACAGAGAAACACTTTGAAATGATGTACAGAATGCAATCAGTTCAGAAAGACTTTGACTCAGGATTGTAGTTAGGAAAGGACAGAGGATGAGATTAATAGCTCTGTCTATGGAAATTCAGATATTCAAGTTCTTAAACGCTAGAATTCCTTTTTCCAACTCTCCATGATGGATAACAAATGTTAATACTGGGATTTAATGAAAGAAACCAAAGCCCAGAGTGGAACTTTACAGAATTGTTGATGTTTAGAAGCTCTCAGCTCCTAGGCAGGGCAGCCCATGGTGTCCAAAAGGCAGGAGAAAAGCAGTGCACAAGCTCCACAGCCCTGCTCTATACCCATGACTGAGATTTTCTAAAATGGCACAAACAATATTTGACATTAGCAGGGTAATGCAGTGAGCTTTTCCCAGACTGAGATTTTACAGCCTTGGCACGGGATGCCAAAGAATTCCAGAGACAAAGAGCCCCTGAGGTCAGTGGCCAGTGGTGAATCCCGTGGTGTCGCCGTCTGCCCTCTCTTCAGAAACACTTCTTCATGGGGCCAGTCACAGAAGGGCCCTCAAATCAAATCAAAGCCCTTTTCCTTTCTAAACAGGGCTGAAATATTCAAGCAAAAATACCTTTCTCCCAGCTATCCCAGGCTGGGATTTATGACCTTTACATGATTGCTGATCCTAAAAGGGTTTGTGGGAACTTTGCTGAGCTCCCCATCCAGTGATGCCTGTGGCAATGCTCTACTGCTGAGGGAGCTCTGAGATGGGGTTTGCCATGGTGAACTGAGCTCTCACCATTCCTGCAGGAAATAATTTCATTCCCATTACTGGCACTGACAGCATAGCTGTAGGAAATTATTCATTTTGGGGTTACAGCTATGGGAAAGAACTGTAAGTCCCCATCTCTAAGGAAGAGGTGGATTGGTGTGCTCCTCACACTCCCTGTCAGCAGCCAGCCCCCTCTCAGTGCCCAGTCTCCACCAGGGAAACCTGAATTCATTGAACCCTTGCCATGCAGGGCTGCTTTGTACATCACACAGATGTACAGGAGTGAAAAGAAAACTGCAGAAATTCCTAGTACTAGAACCAGAGGAAAATACTCTGTCGGTGAGTCACACGTTTGTCACTGTCTGGTGGTAAAGCCCCTCACCTTCTGGCCAAGACTTTCCTCAGCATGTGGCAGTAAACAAGTCTGAATATGAAATTGCTGATTCATATGTTCCCCACTTATGTCTTTTCCCATCAAACTGAGCTCTGAACAAAACATCTGTGAGAGAATTTTTTTCCGAGAAGTGTGAAAGAACATTAAAAAATCAGTGATTTTTTTATTGCCAATGTGTGAAGGAAACAGATCTCAAGCTCCTCTCCTCTTCTGATAATATACTGCTAGTCAGTGGTCTGAAATAATATGTGTATATTACTCAAGCCAGAACTTAAGTTTTGAGAGATGTGATGATTCTGTTGATAAGTCAAGATTCATGTTCTCCCATGTATGGCTGACAGGTTCAGCCAAGAAGCCTCTCCCCCTCCAGTGTTTGGTACTGTCTGAGGAAATAAAAGAACTTGAAAAATAATTATGGCATTCTTGTCTGAAATGTCTTTACAATGAGGCAGCAGATGATGTGAGAAAATTTAAGATTTTCGCTAGTCGAGTAATTTATTTAAAATGAGTGGTGACAGGCCCAGTATGGTATAGGAAAAGACACCAATTAAATATTACTCATTTTTACTTGAGTTTTAAATGATAAAGTTTCATAAAGTTTGCATAGCCACTAAGATAAGCAAGTAATAAAATCCTAGAGATGCTGGTCTATGGAGCAAGCCCTACTAAAGTAACATTCTTGCCTTAATTTTCCTTCTACGTCTTGCAGAACTGAATCTCTTTATGAAAGATACTGATACCTTGAAAGTCTGATTCCCTGGGTCTGTATTGAGTCTTGAAAGGCCTAATGATTTCCGTCGAATCATTGATTTTTGTTGTTGTTGTTGCTTTTTTACCCCAATCTGAAAAGATTTTAACAGGTGGATTGTCAGATATAATTGTTTCATGAGAATGAGCAGCCATTAGGATGTTTTCTGTATAAGTTGACTCCCTGACTTCTCCTGAAAGAAGAAGGAAAAGTGGCCCTGTTGAGCTGTTGAAAGCTTCCAAGCCACTGTCGCCCTGATTCTTCCAAGTTTCTGATGCACTTTCTAACTCAATGTTTTCATAGCTTCTAGTCCGTTTCCCATGTGGAGATGCTATAATTAGAAGTTTGTTTATGTTAAGACAAGGTTGCGAGAAATTCCTTTTCTTGGGAGTAGAAAGTGACTGATGGACAATTGCCTTGACCAATGGGATGGGAGAGGTGTCCAGCTTCTCCTCCAATCCCTGGTCCGTGTGGAAATACTGTATAATATGGAGTCAGATAATTAATAAAGTTCTTTCAGCCTTCTCTTGAGAACGTGTGTCGTGTGTGTCCTTGGAAATTTGTGACCCACAAATTTCCCACAAAAAACCTTGAAATGTGACCCACAGCGACAAAGCCACCAGCTTGCCTTCATACAAATTCCTTCATCAGCTCCACAAGAGCAATTCCTTTGGGAATTCCTCATGGGAGTTGGAAGGCTTAGAATCATGGCTAAAATACATTGTGAATGTTTAAAATGGCAATTCACAGAGTCTGCATGCTGCTTGGAATGAGGAATTCTGCACATCCTTCTGGCCAAGACATGAACAGGTTGGACTTGATGATCTCAAAGGTCTTTCCCAACCTAGCTAATTCTGTATTATTCATTCCGTCACCCTCCTGGGGTCTCCAACTGACTGCAACACGTAGTGAACACACCCTGCTACCTGTCTCAGGACTGAATAGCCACAGGTCACCCAGAATGTAAGAAAACATCATGCATGGGTGTGTGGAGATGGATCTCCTCACCGTTTTTTCCTCTCATTCAGCTGCAAGGACCCCATGTGGAAAGCAGTGACCTGAAGAATGCTGGCCCCTCGTCAAGGCTGAGGGGAAATGGGCTGACAAAGGAGCAAAAAGCAGCAGCGGCTTCCTGGCTGTCTGGGAGGTGCAACCAAGGCATAAACAGCACAACTGCAGGATCAGACAGACTTTGCAATTCCAAACTTGTTGAATAGATGTGAGTAGTGAGACAGAACAAGAGTCCAGCTGCTCTCACTAGCTACAGTGTTTTTTGGAGCCATCACAGAACTAATTCCTTATTTACCTCCACTGTTGTTCGTCCCTGAAAGACCAGTGGGAGATGCTGTGTTTATTGAATTGCAGACTGATCTGCTGGGAAAGTCAGCTCTGCCCAGGCTTCAGCTGGGAAGCCCACAGGCTGCACTGACATAAAGAACTGGACATTATGAGCCCAAACAGAGCCCTCTGAGGCCAGAGTTCCACAGCACGTGGTTCTAGCACAGGTTTTAGCACGTAACTTCTTTAGGTCACACTGAAAAGGCTTTATCAATCCTGCCTTTGACTGTAATAGAGCCCTGCCTAAAGCTCTGTCTTCAAATGGGAAAACTGTTTATAAAGGATCACACATTTGAAGTTCTTTTAATGAACTGTTTGTCTCCAAAAAAAAAAAGATCCTCACTACTATACAACTTTCATAAAATTGAAACCATGGGGATAAAAATGCTTTCTTCTACATAATTCCAAATAAAACCTCTAAGAAGAACCTCAAAGAACTGGTATCTTGTTCAGGAAACACATCTAGGCTAACACCTAGCACAGGAGAAATGTTTTATTTTGGTGTCTCAGGCTTTTCAGGAGTCCAGAGGAGAGCAGAATTAATAGTTTCATGGTGTTTTTCTTCTGAGGACATGAAAAAACAAATTCCACCCTTCTCAAAGCTCTCACTGAAGCCAGGTGTAGAAGGTACCTTCTGCAGTCTTCTAGGCAATTACAATATTTCAATACGAAATTAAAAGACAACCAAAACTGAAACAAAGAAAAAAACCAAAACCAAAACAAACAAAGAAAATTTGAATAAAACAAATAATATCTATGTTTTTAGTTAATCAGTAAGTACCAGAAGTGAAGAAAACTTTTCTGGTACACCTTCATCAACTGTGGATTACTCATAAGTTCAAACATTTGCAAAGGAGGTTATTTTGAAACTTGGATTACTGCAGAAGCATAGCCTTATCTAAATTAGTTCTGCCTACACTCTCAGACAATAAATTTTTCCACCTGTTTATATATTGATTTTTTCCCATCTTTATTTATTTCAGCTTTGAAGAGAAAAAAAAGTCTATTAAGAAGCTAACAGGAAGTATGTGTTCAAAAAGGTTATTCTTTTGTTGTTATCAAATGTCTCCTGAGCTAGATCACCTTACAAATGTAAATTAAAAAGTTTAAAATGTTGTGATCCAGTGTAGAATTCTAATTTAACTTATACAACACATTTTCTCACTCAAAACACAATGTATTATTTCTGTGTTGTAACACCCTGCTGATCTGGATCAGAACCGATGAGCTCTCAGCTCTCTCCTGAGAAGTAGAAAGAAGAATTGCCTAAAGGCTCTTTATTCTATTTTTCTAGTCCATCCATTTTGCTTCCCTTTTTCTGAAACAAATAAAGCTGTGCAACATATATTTAGCAGCCCCACGGACACTCACAAGAAAGTGTGAGAGTTAATAATCAACAGCAGCTTGTGAGATTTCACAGATGGATAATTAAAAAGTCTGTGTTTAATACTTCATGTTCCCTCTGGTTTAAGATGTGGACAGATTTGCATTTCTGTGACACTCATGGCCAGGGCACTTCACCTCTGATACTACAATGGAATGGTTCTGCTTCTTGAGGCTTCTCAGATGCTCACAAATTACCTCTGCTGATTTCACCCCGAGCATTTGATCTCATCCAAAGGTATGGCTTTTCTGAGAGGCCAACAGTGTTATACAATTAAATGAATACTTAGATAGGAATACTCATTTATCTGCTCATTTACAGCACTTGGTGATTAGATGAAGCTGTAGTCTCACAGAAGTTTTCAGAACAAAAAGTATTAGAGCATTTACTGTTCCTTGGAGACTCAGTTCCCCTGAGCCTGCTCTGGAGAACCAGTTGGGAGACCCATACCTGCCTGAAAGGACAAGGCAGACAATTCCTAGTGTGGAATCAATGTATGCTGGGCAAATTTCTGCTGACAAGCAAGGGCTAAGTGAGCTGTGCAGAAACAGGAGTGCAGCCAGTGCCTCTGGTCCCTTGGAAAAGGCAGAACCCTTCAGCACAGCCACCCACACACTCCTACTGTGGTCTCACTGCTGAGTGCATGAATGTTATAAATGCAGATTATAAAGTTGGCTTTTCACAAATATTGAAGGGAATGCTGTGTGTGTAGTGTGGAGAAACTTCGTCGTGTTAGTGTCGTTTCTTTCATTTCTGCTATTGGCAAAACTTGGAAATAGTGGTGGGATGTGAGGAGCTTTGGTGGCTGTCTCAGAGGGTGGTGAAGGGATGGTCAGGAAATTCTTCGTGTTCTGGGATTATCCTATTTGGATGAAGAAGACACCAGACCCCCACGGAAGGAATTGATTGATCATCTGTTATCAGAAGGTCTGCAACAGTCTAAAACGAAAAGAAATGAAGAGAGACAGTTTGGGGAACTCAAATAAATGTTTTTAAATAATGCATGAGGGTCTATGAATGTGCAACATGTTGGTAGATTTAAAACAGTGTGGTCTAAGTAGGGGGTGCTCTTGGCTCACTGCCAGAGACACCCCAGCCATGTATTTTGCTTTACTGCCTTGTCCTTATTGTCTTCTATTAAACCTTTTACATTCTACCAAGAAAGTGAACCTGGTTTTTCCCAAAGAATTTAGGCAAAAGTACAGAATGCCAGTACAGAGTGGTCCATAGCTGAGGCACAGCAACTTGACTACATAAAAATAGTCAATTCCAAAAAGAAGTGCATGAATACGTAAAGAGCAAAGCTTACCTAGGAACAGACACCTTCCAGAGGTAAGAAAAGATGCAGATACTATAAAAATAAAATCCCACCCTCACATAGTGGCTGCTCTACAGCAGGTTTGCTGGTTTTGATTGACCTATTCAAAACCAGTGTTTTGTCCAAATATCCTTTCTTTGAGGACCTCCTCCCACCACTAGCTGCAGAGAAAAATGCAACAGATTCAGAGAAAAGGGTTAGCATAGACACCTGCATTTAATTAAACCCAATGCTCTAGTGGTTGGGCTCCAAGACAAATTATATGGCTTTGTTTTCTCATATTCAATAAACATTTTCAACAATCTGTGTAATTTTAGCACTTCGTAAATGGCTGCAAGTGTATTAATCGTAAGAGAGACATATGAGAAACCCTTCCAGTTGTCTTCCACTACCTTGTGTAGAAAAATTAGGAGAAACCAGAATAACTTTATAACCCACAAGTGTCTTTTGGAAGCACAGAAAGTTTTCTAAAATCGACTTTACATTGTGTCACTGATTACAAGGCTCTCAATAAGTCCTGCTACAGCTTTAATTCATTGACCTGGCAAGGCTCATTGGTTGTCACAGAGCTCTGAAGTGCTGCTTCAAGGTGTTTGCTGGGTAGAGATTTCATTTTAGACAGGACAGGATCAAGGATCAAGAAACTTAGGTCAAAGCATTTAAGCCACTGAATAATGAAGCCAGAGCAGCAGCATCTTACAGCTGCAATGAATATCATTATTGGCTACAAAAGAAAAATAGTCAGCAAAGAGCTCACTGAGCTGAGTTCCCTGTTGTATTAGGCAATTGGATCAGGCTATGGTATCATACCTGCCTTTTAGGATGACTGATTCCAGCAGCAAGCTTATTGTTTTTGGTCTAGTGCCCACTGCTCCAGCACATCACCCTTCTGCTCTGAGGGTTGAGCGTTCACTGTGCTTTGAGAGAATGGCTTTTATTTCAAAGTAAACCAGGCAGCAGGTCCACACCCAGCCTCCCAGGGCAGCCCAGCTCACATCCTGGGACTCACTTGCAAGTCTGAGCTCAATGCCCTCATTCAGAGCTGGTTTCTAGCACATTACAAAGTCACTACAGAAATTCCCTGCCTTCTTTGCTGCGATTTGTTCTGGGGTTTCTTCTACCTTGAATGCATTTTCATCTCATCAGGTACCTGGTTTTGTTCTCAGGGTCAATAATCTCTCCCTTGCTGAAAACAGGCATTTTATTTTGGGGCCATGGGTAACCTCTGCAGCCCCCTCTTCTTTTCCATATGTGTCACCTATAAGGTTTTTGCTCTTCTTAAGCCACACTGGTGTCCAGATCTATGTGATAAAAAGTAATTATCACCTTGTCCTGACTTTTTGTGCCGTAGCTTAATGTTCTGGTTAGATTCTTCAGCGTTACTTTAACTCATAACTCCTGATTTCATTTCAGTGATTTCATAACCCTTTTGAACACACAGCCCTTTGCCTTGAAGGCTTTTTCTGTTGTTCCTAAAATAAACTCCAGATGATTTTTCTACCTGTAACTTGAGGACACTGCTAGTATTTAAATGCTTTGGAGTAGCTGACATCTTTTCAAAGCTATTTTGAACTCAACAGCCTTAATACAATGGGCACTGCCCTAGGTTTATAAATCATTCCTCCTTTCCCCAACAGCAATGCCACAGAGCCTCAGCTACTCAGCCCTACAATAACAGAGCAATCCCAAAGAGTCCTCAAACATCCTTCTGAGCCCTGCTAATTTTTTGTTCTTAACCCATGACTAAGAGAGGCACGTAACTGTGTCCAGGCACATCCACCACTGCACAAACTGAGGCATTTCTGCAACATGAAATTCCCTCCTCAGCCCCTTGAAAGTTTCCCTGCCATTCCCACACTGCCCTCCCAGCTCTGCTACTGTCAGCCAGGCCATTTTTTTCTCAGTCAACTCTTACAATGGCCTCTAAAATATTTTCCTCTTGTCCTAAAATACTTTGCTCCTCCCTTTGAGCTGCCAGCTCCCCAAATCCCCATCTCCCACAGAGGCTGACCCTGCTCCCAGCCATCCCTCTTCAAGTGCTGCCTTGGTGGAGAGAGCAGGGCAGCCCCGCTCAAGGTCCTTTTCTCAGCTCTCTAGTGCAGGGTTTCCAATTCAATCAGACTTATTTACACACCTATTTTTATCCTTCTCTTTTAATTCTCCTTAACTTGTAGTTGATAAAAATTTTAGTGTAGTTTGTACCTGAAAACTACTTTGACATTTTTGCCCTAAGCAGCCCAGAAGTTTCTATTTCAGCTGTGCTTTGCCATCTTGCTTCTATTCAATTACAAGTGTTTTCTGTTTCTCCTGATTTGCACAGGCCCATCAGTTTTGAAATTGCAATTAAATCTTTTATTCCACTGTGGTTTTTGCCATCCTAGATATCCACCCTCAGGTTCTGCCCCAAAAGCTCCCATTTCTCCACTTTTCCCCATGCCCCTGTCACTAACACAATGGGCACTGCAGTGCTGGCTCATTAATCACACTCATTCTCTCTTCAGTCTTTAGGCCCACAATTTCCTCAGCTGCATCCCTTATCTTACTACAGCTCTCACTAGTTTTTTCATCTCATTCCTTGTTGTCTACCATAGTATCCTTTTTAATCTGCATTTTTTTTTCCATTTGCTTATGAAAAAATATCTGGAAGGCATTAATGTTTCAGCACAACTAAAATAGAAGTCCCCTCTTACATCATCTATTCTGATTGCTGTACTCAGGAGGTTAAATACAGGCTTCAGGTGGTAATAAAAGTAATACATGATTCCAAAATTCATCAGTGCTTTGTTGCTATTTTACATGTTCCTCTCTAAAACAGGTGTCCAAATTAGAATAAATTAAATCTATTTATTTCTTTTTAATAATAAAGTGTATATTTGACAGTAATAGTAAAACTACTTGCTACATTGTTTTTCTGTGACTCATTTTAAGCATATGCTTTGCAGCCACTGCCAGGGCCAATGTTAATTGTGCCTTGCACTGGATCTTGAACCCTCCTTGAAGCAGTGCAAATGTTTAGGTAGGCTAGATTTTCTCTCTAACTTGCCTTCTAGCTTCAAAAAAATTTAATAAGGTCACCTAAAAGAGACAATGAGGTGTGTGGCACCTTCTTCTCTCATGCCTTCTGAAAGAGGTGATTAAATTTCCTTTCCTTCCTGCTGTTTCTTCCACCACAAAATACACAGCAGTGTCTCTCTTTTCTACCTTGTCTCAAAACCAGAAGCTGTTACACGTCTGCAGTAAAGCAGAAGCAACATGAGATAGACCCAGAGGCCAGCATCCAAGGGGCCATGTAGGCTGGGTTACAGGAGTGGAGAGCCTGATGGTTTGCTATTCAAATCACAATCAAACCAATCGTCACCAAAGGAAAAAAAAAAAAAAAAAAAAAAAAAAAAACCCAAAATTTCATAAAAATTGGTATCTGTTCCAGATACCAGAATTACCAGATTGAGG
>VYXF01002926.1:138271-155091 GCA_013397295.1 Polioptila caerulea | reverse complement strand
AAACAAAAAAAAAAACCCCAACATTTCATAGAAATTGGTATCTGTTCCAGATACCAGAATTACCAGATTGAGGAGAGCTGTAAAACACAATTTCAGAAACTACATAGTGCAAAAGTGCTGATTAAATTCCCCATGATTTTTGAAGCTCTTGATAAGATTTCTATGCTCATTTCACATGAACATTGAAAAAGAAAAAAAAAAGAAAAACTGGAACATTAAATATTTGCTCTGGAAAGTCTTCAGAGATTCTTCCAGCTGAAAATGGTTTGTCTGAGCCTGTTACTACTGTATCTAGAGATAAGCAGTAGATACAAAAATATGCCCATAAACCTCACCTTTTGCTGATTTAGAGATTTCTGGAAACGTCTGTTGTGATGACATTTCATTCCTTTGAGGCTCACAGTCAGAACTAACAAAAGACAGAGAGAAAACAGTCAACTTTCTCAAACCAGTTTTGCTTTTTAAATTCTCACTCTTCCAGGTGTGTTTCCTTTAAGCTGATGCAGGTCACCTGCTGACATCCCTCCTTCTTCATGTTACTGGAAATTGCCAGTTGATAAAATCACCCAGTCAAGAAGATGGAGTAGGAACCCATTTTGCATGAACACAGAGTGTTTTACCTTCCAAAGCCAAACAAATCATTATTTTCTCACAGGTTTTGTTGTTGATCCAAGTTATTTGCAGAAATGTAGAAATCAGTGGAAAAGTAAGTTACAGGGTTTTTGGATAAGGACTTAAAAGAAATGTTCCAAAGGTGACAGATCCATTACTCGGAAAACACCTAGGTTAGATTAGAAATTTTTCATCTAAGTTATTTTTTAAAGGTAAACTAACTTTTGACTGAAATCACTGAGCAGAACTGCAGAAATGTTTGATACCAGGTCGAAATTTATCAGAGGTTTAATTACTTGGTAAAAATATGGAAGGGTTTCCTGGTTTATTTAAGAAATACTGTCTGCAGGGATGAACAAAAAAGATTTTTATTTGTCTGTTCTAACAACTGGAAAAACCTGTGAAAGGTTAAAGATATTTCATCTTCATTTTGTATATATCCAAGCAAGCTGAAAAAAATTAATTTATATAGGAGAGAAACTGTTTTTGTCCTAGGATGAAACCCCAAAAGACATTTTAATATAAAAAGGAATACATTTGGTGTATCAACTGATTTTATTCTTTTTTTAAAAGATGGCGTGGGTATTGCCAGGAGTCTACACCCCATTAAAAATAGCAGCAAAAGCATTTGTGATTGTCTGCATATAGCAACATTCTACCATATCAGCCCTTTGCAGAGATTCAAACAAGTATTCTTGTAATTGTCTTTTTGCCCTTGTGTCAGAAATAGTCAAAATTTTGCTCAGCCTTTCCCAGCTCTTATTTTAATGCATTATGCGGCTTCTCCAGGAACAGAATCGTAGTTCAGCTCTGACAGTGTGAGTTCACACTGCAGGAAGGCTTCTGTGCCAGGGCTGCTTCAGCCACAATGCAGCATTTTCCTCCCTGAAGACCTCATATCTGTGAGCACAAATTGGAAAGATAAACTCCTTACCATGGCCACGGCAGAACTTATAAATGCCTGACGAGGACGGATTCCCTGCCACAACACACACAGACCCCAGCCTGCCACAGCTGCTTTGCTGCCTGTGAAATCTTTGGTACAGGGAACAGCCTGCATCTGACACTTCCCCAGGAAAGACAGGCTTGGTTTAATTCCATCCATTTTTTACATGCAAAGCGGGGATGTTTGATTTATACCACAAAATGTCCTGCAAGTGACAACAGAATAAGAGTGAAGCAGCTTTCATTGGCACAGTGCTGAGAGTGAGTGGAAGCCAGCCACAGGCTGCTTTCTACCAGCAAGAGGAGATGTCTGGAAGGAAATGCAAGTGAACATGGATCCTTTACGAGGAAAGAATTTAATTCAGGATCTATGGCTTATCTATTTACACGGGAGCATGTATTTTATAATCCAGCTTGTTTCTTTGTGACCAGTTACTCCGGGATTTTTATTACAGCTGTTTTATAGGTACTGCAAAAGGAAAATATTTTAGAATTGAATTATACTCATCTCTTTCAGAAAACATTTTTATTTAGAAATATATCCTCGCCTTTTCTACAGGGATTAGTTATAAAACAAAAATATTTTATGTACCTGTTTAGGTGTGGATCAATAAAACTTGTTTTCATGGCCATTGTGTTGATGCAGTAGTGACTGCTGAATTTGCCTCACTCTGTCTGCAACCCATAACACTTAATTCAGAAAAGTCCATCCTGCTGTAAACTATAATGCTACAAGTTGGGGATTTAAGTGGACATAGAAAACACAGTGAACCCGACACACAGAAAGCTATACTCTGAATGCAGGATTTGTTTGATTTAAAATCAAATTATCAAATAAAAAAATGAAAGCACAATACTACAGAAGCTTCTTTGGAATGCTCTATTTAGAAAAGATACAGCATTTCTCAAGTTGCTTTGTTTCATGTTGGTCTCATTATTAGTAACCATTCTGAATCATTCCATAAAACAGAACAAAAAATAAATTTGGTGTGGACCATAGGAAATTTTCATTCATTCACCTCTGCTTTACAAATTCACTCATCAGTTTAGTGTCACAACCTTCAAACTAGCAGAGTGGATGCTGATACCTGGCCTGCCCTGTGGCTTCAGAAGCTGCAGGGAAAAGTGTGAGTTGTGGGGAGAGTTGCCAAGCCCAATGGAAATGCTCATCTCTGTTTCCCATTGTGAGAGAGCAACTTGAGGATCAAAATCTGTGAAGTTTAGAACTTTGATAGATAAATGTCCTGTTAGCCACAAATGGAGCTCCCAGTACTGAGAAATATCAGAGTTACGTTTGCACAAAGTTAACGCTGCCCTCTGGTGAGGTCTACGATAATTTGGCCTTCAATTAGTCCCAATAATTGATTTTTGGGACTTCCATGGGACTCCACAACTGATCTAGCAGCTCCCAACGGAGGAATGAGCTATTCAGTGGACTGTGAGCATCATTTTTTGGCTGCATCCAGCCCCATCTCCTCCTCACATCTGCAGGCTCCTGCCCTGCCATTCCCATGGCTCACTGACTCAGGCTGGGACAAGGGAGTGCCCCCACAGCCACAGTCACCACCCCCACACCGAAGGGACACTGTCACTCATTCACCTTCCTAAAAAACACCTGTGTTTCCTTTCTGAGGAGAACACTGTAGCACTGCCCCTTTAACCAAGAGATACAAAAATCAAGTGGAAAAACTGGAAAAATATTGACTTTCTGACTGCCATGGTTTTGGTTTGTGACTGATGATGTTTTGCAAGAGCTTCCTTTTCTCATTTCTCTTAAAAGCAGGAAACAAATAAATGCTACAGAAAAACTGTGACAAAAATAAAAAAAAAAACTTGCTTAGGTGGAACTATTTGCTTAACACGACACAGAAATCCACCTCCCTCCAGCCTTACTCCTTCCTCCTCAAAGAGCTACACCAGTGTCCTACTCCCAGGGAAAGACAGCAGTCACTAGAAACTGGAACCCCACTCTACCTCAAAAAAGTAATAAAAAATCACCTTTATAAAGTGGAAACTCACAGCTTCCTTTAGCCCTCACATACATCAGCACAGCTCTGTTTAAAGGGAAGAAAAACAAACTCCTGGAAAAATTCATACATTGTGGTGGTGATGGAGCAGATCACCAGGGCACTGTAAATTTTAGTTAAGTAATAAAGGTGAGTGATACTTAAAAAGAAAGAAAAAAAAAAAGAAAGGAAAAAAAAGACACCAAGAGTAGCATCAGCAAAGGCAAAACCAACAGAAAAACCCCTGCAACATCTCAGCTTTCCTGTTAATGACTGAATAAGAGGAAATAGAACACAGGTCAGAAACATTCCAAAATATTCACCAATATGTTTGAAAAGTTTCCAGAAGATGCCAGTGAGTGCTGGAGCAGGGCAAATCCACTTGCATGTTTCTAGTGCAGAGGCAGTCATGTTCATGGCAGATGTTTGTCAGACACACTTTACATGCCCCAAAAGAGATATATTGCCCAATTAAACAAAAAATGCATTTAGGGCAACTCTTGGTCACATCTGGCTAAGAGCAGCTGTGTTGGAACTAAGGTAGACAAATTCCCCTGTTATGTAAGAAGCATAACCTTCCATGAAACCTTAAGATGGAAAATTTATTAAATTAATTGTGATTTGGTTTCTTCTCTCTTCTCAGAAAGATATTAATTCACTTATCAAGCAAGGATTGTCTTCAGTTTGGTTTAGGAATTTTTCCCTTCCTGATTTAGCCTAAAGTAAGATGTCAGGACTGGATTATTAAAGGAAAATGAACCTTTCAGCTGCCTACAAAGGTGACAAAGGTGACAAAGGAAAGAAAAAAAGAAACAAAGGTATGAAGCTAAAACTGAAACAGAGAAAGAAGCCAGGGTAAAAATTAATTTGATCATTACATTTCCTTAAAAATTCAGAAAATAAGTTTTAGTTAGCTGCTACTATTAAATTGAGAATGACAAGAACGTGGTAGAGTTAAAAGGGCCAATCATAGTCCAATATTTACAAACAGAGACTTCTGAGCATTGCACACACCAAGCCTCCATTTCTGCAGTGTGTGAACACAGGGCTCTGGAGTCAGGAATGCCAGGGCAAGCAAGGGGTGCTCGAGGTGTCAGGGACTTCTCTGTTTACTGAAGAATTCATTACAGATGGGCTGAAACTGAAGTTTCATTACAAAGCATGAAGCCCTGGCAGTGCTGGCTGTCTGGACTAAACCAACCTCTACACCTTTGACAGCCAAAGGACAAGAAAGAATTCAAAGTTTCTACCCCAACTCCTGTCTTGGTCTATATGAAAAATCCAGGGCTGGAGGAAGAATAGGGGTTGCATCTCCCAGCTGCCTAGTAAAACTGGATTCCTCCCTTCCCATTTAGGAGAGGAATGGGATAGTTGTCTTCATGTAATTGGTCCAGTTGCAGAAGGCCCCCATCTCAAATGTAAAGTGGCTGTAAAACGGGTCTTACCTTTGCATATTCTGAAGATTTAGATTGGAAAATAGTGCAAAAAATCAATTTCTCTAACTATAAGTCTGACAGCAGATGAGGGGGTCAAAAGACTGGTCAGACAGGGTTCAGGGAGTGCCTCAAGGATTGCTTTAATTGACAGATGTATTCGATTAAAAAAATGCACAATTTGCTTTTACTGACACACAGTTGTCTTTTCTCGCTGTAAACAGCTACTAAAAAGGGGCTGAATACAGCAGATGAACTTGTTAGTGTTTGTTAATTAAATGCCTGCAGTCACTTCGTTTACCATGTTTAAAAGTTTAGAAACACAAAGGTAAAACATAAAACTGCTGGATGAGGCTAAGTCAGAGAACTGAAATCATAAAGTACAGCTGAACCCAAAACTTCAGCCTTTACTGCTCAAGAGCTGCTTCAGGTTGTGGTCAGAAACAAGAAACCAGAGTACCCTCTAACAGAGGGATGAGAGTCAGGAATTTCAAAAAGTCTCCACAAAATGCTTCCTTTCTGCCTTAAACTTGCCATCAGCTGCTTCCTTCCTCCTACACTCATCTGCAAATCTCATCCCCTTAGTACAAAGAAAAGAACAGAAATCTGTGCTTGTATTTTGCCTTTGGCTGGAATGAGAAAAACTCTTGATAGCAGAAACCCCCTAATTTTTAATCATTATAATTTGTAATTATTATGGCCACATGCTAATATATCCCTAAACATCCAAATGAAAGAGAAATTATTTGAAAAAGACTGGAAGGCAGATGCCACCAGCCTAGCAGGTCAATGAAATCAGCTAGTAATTAAAGTTTTCTAAAGAACTCATTCTTTCTGATTTCTTTTCAGCTGTTTGTAAAGACAACACAGAGGGGGTCCTTCCTTTAAACACAATGCTATTCATCAAATCCATTTGTAAATATTAGTTCAGTTAAAACAACACATAAGATATAAAATGTAATTAAGTTCTGTATAGATTTCACTTTCATGGAAGACTAAGAACAGCAAGGAAGAAATGATGTTATTCTGTTTCTAGAGCTCATAGGAACCACTAATGATTTCAAAAGCCCACGACTCATCAGCTGCAATTAAAACAATTGCAATGACAGTGACCTCAACAGAAGACAAAATATAATTGCATAGGCAGCAAACAATACAGAGAAATGAAACTGGAATACAGATGTTACTGATTCGTGGGATGCCTAAAAGAATAATTCTCCTGCTGGTGTATTTGTGAGTACTTCCTACCACAGAGGAACAGCAAGGATGGCTGGCCAGAAAACAGCAACTCCAAAGCATTGCACATCTCTGGTGGAGGATTTGACTTCTGCTTTGGAAAAAGACATCAGTGTAGACTGTTACTGGAGGGAAAGTAACACAGCTCAGAAGCACAGACCCTGCCAGCAGGTGAGCCATGTGCTGCACACAGCCAGCCTTGGGATGGAACATCTCACGTGTGTTTGCTCATGTACTTTTAATTTTAAGTAATAATGAGCAAGGACATGCTCATCTCAACAGAATACCTTCCACTGGAAAGAACAGCTTTGTACAGTTTTCTCAGTTGTAGCCCTGATGGGCAGCTAGTTTGATTAACTGGCAAGATGAGCAAAATGTTCAATATTAAAGAACAGTAGAATTTAAAAAAAAAAAAGTTTGTTCGTCACTTTCCAGCCATTATTCTCAACTCCTGTCTTTTTCCCATTTCCTCCCTCAAAATCTTTGCTCTCAATATCATCATCTTGTGCAGGTCCAGTGTCCTCTCTGCACTTGATGACTAACCACAGCACAAACTTTGATACTCTTAAACATTATTTTTTTCAGAGCTTGGACAAGTTATCTGTGTTTCCATCGTTCTCCTCTCCTCCTTCAGTCTCACATTTGTAGCTCCTTTTCTCAGAGCATCATTACTGCCTTCCCCAATGGGATGTTTAGACCATATGGGCATTTTCTCTTTTCCTGCTAGGCCTCCAATGAAAATGATTGCTCTCTTTAATACACAGAAAGAGCAGGAAAGCCATACAAAATGGCTACATCCCATTTAGGATGTTACTTGAGAACAAAAAAAACTAAAAAATCACCCAGTTAAATAGCTTTGTGCCCAAAAGAGCTTGAAAAAATGCCTTCTAAAAGTCACTATACCTTGTATCTGGCTGCTAAACTGCCAGCATCATCATCCCCTCAGCAATCTCATTTAAAATGAGCCATGTTTGCAAAACCCTACTGTTGCAGCAAACTTGGCTTATCCAACCAGAGCAAGTCAGCTGGCAGGGCTAGTCCTCCTTTGGGATGCAGTTCTGGGCAGCTCACAACCCACAGAGGACCCATGATCCAAAACCCACTCCCCCTGATCCTCTCTGAGCCTACCTGTTTGCAGGTAAGCCTGACTTGATTAAAACATTCTCTGCATTCCATGTGTCCCCTCCTATTTACCTGCCATGTTTTCCTAAGTGCCAGAGTACACTGGCTTGTACTGGAAGTGAAAGTAGTGGGCACATTTAAAGCATAAAATATGAGAGAATCTCTAATGTCCTTTTTCTTTTTGTTTTATTTTGTTCTCTGATAAATTTGACACTTGTCTTTCTAGTTTGGCCTGAATAATCTTTACTGTTGGTGATAATCAAGGAGAGGAAAAAAACCCTAAACCCTTAAGCTTGTTTTAAAGATTTTAGACTGGAAATTAATAAATAAATAAAATCCAATAACCATACCTTATGGACATATGATATGAAAAACAGTGAGAGATAAACCATTCTCTGAACAGAAAACTAGACAATAAATCACAGGTAATACAAAGACTTCACCAAAAGAAATTCTGGGAAAGAAAAAAATGTATTTCTCCCTGTTGATATTTCTTGTGGTTTGGACCTTTGTTTGAAATCTGGCTGTTACCTCATGAAAGGTATCTTCCCTGACACCTTTCTAAATAATATAAGAGCTGGATGTCCAAATGGGTATTTTGAAAAGATGCTTCTAAATTCCTTACTCTCTAAAAGTTTTAAAATCTCAGACTAGACCAGAGAAAATGAAAGCTTTTCTGACACTTATAAACAATATTTTTCAACCAGGCCAAACTTTCTGTAAGCAGAAAGAGAGCTGATGAATCAAACACCCATGAGATCACAATGGTCTTTGTTCTCCAAGTCTCTTTTATAGAGCAGATGTACAGATACTGGAGGGATGAGGGGCAAAAAAACCCTAAAAGATATATTCCCACAGTTCCTTGATATCTCAAGGCAGCTGTGAAAAGTCACAACTAACATCTACTTCCATAAATACTTTTTTGTTTACAGATAAGCCCTGCAGTCTATCAGCAGGAAGACAACCCCAATTTTAAGCCTGTGTTCTATTCATCTTCAGCAAAGGAAAAAAGAAAAATCTTACAGTTAGGTTTGTCATTCCAGGTCTCCATTTGGGAGACACATACCAGTTCATAAACTGAACTGGTGCTCTGGTGAGTGCTGAGAAGAGAACTGAGGGACTGAAAAAAGGGATTGCACTAGAAGAGGAAGGATATAGTTGTGTCCATCCCCTGCCAGATGCTGTGCCAGAATTTGGCAATCTGCTGCTCAAGTTTGAAATTCTCCCTGCTTGGTGCTTAATGACACATCCCGGATAGCCAGCATACAAAAACATGAAAAAATTCTGTTACATTAGAATGGTTACAAGGGAAAAATAAGACAGCTTGTGGCACACACACTGGAAAGCCACGAATTCTTTACTGTGTTTTGATAAAGAAAGAAAAAAGAACTAAGGCTTCTTTGAAGCTGGCCATTTTGTTAGCTTTTGCCTGTAGCTGTATTTCCTAGTCAGGAACAACAACAGAAACTTTAGATAGTATTTATGTACCTACTTGCAAGAAAAACCTCCATAGTTATTTGTATAATGAAAGAGATGCCGCCTTTAGATCCAATTAGATAAATTTATCCTGTGAATAAATGGACTTTCTAAATGCACAATAAAAACAAAAAGGCTGATTATGGGGGTAGTATTTTAATCCATGAAGGGAAAAACTGAACAAAGTTCCTAACCAGAAAGAATTTTGGATTAGGAAACACACACATGTTTGTTTTGGTTTTTTTACTTATGGAATCAGCCTCTATATTTAAGAATTTATTGTGAAGGGAATTGTGGAGCAACTTGAGAAGCAAATGCAGCAAAGATTTCATTCTATTGTGGTTTTAGTCAAAATGTTCCTATTGATTTGAGTCAGCTACAGATCAGAGTCTTAAAGTGGGAAATACAGAGCTGTGCACTGTGAAATGGAGGAGAACTATGCTCAGGGTACATAAGGAAAGGTGGTACAGGGCTATTGAAATCTGCTGGCTTCTCTTTCTTCACCAAGGTGGATTAAGCAGCTTCTTCCCGTGTCAGGGCAGGATGTGTGTCACAGAGCCAGCACGTGTGCCAGGTCAGTGCTGCCCAAAAGCAGCAGCCTTAGTGCACAGGAGAACAGAGTCCTTTAGAGTTTGTGTTGTGCACCGTGTCCCTACACTCCCCATGTGGCTGTTACCCTGCTGACCTGGGGGTTCTGAGCAAGTCCCTGTCCTTTGGCCCAGAGCACCAGCACTCCCTGTGGAGTTTAGAAACCTGAAGGGTTTCTAAACTAGTGCAGAAATCCTCTGCCTCTTTGTGACCCCAGTGCAGGACCCAGGTGGAAATCACCTGATACGGCCAAGACACAGCCAGGCTCTCCTTAGTCAAGCCCAGCAAGACAAACAGCTCTTCCTAGAGCCTTGTTAATCTCATTTGGTGGCTGACACTGACATAGGCCAGATGAGTTGTCTCTGAAGGGGAATTTGGGCTAATTGCATGGGAGCAGATAAGCAGTTTCCTAGCTCTAGGTGAGGTGATTCCTGCCCCAGCCCCCAGCTTAACTTCAGATCCCTCATTCTTGCTATGGCTATCATCCTCTGCAACACTGCACTGTCATGTATTTTTGCTATAGATGCCTCCTCCCTTCCCTCCTCCTTCTCCTCTTTTTGAGAGAGGCTGCAGTGGTGTCCTAGAGTTCAAACAACCTACAGTGCCTTGGACACATCTTTCCAAAACCAACATTTACAATTCATCAGTTTGCCCTGCCCTAGCAGTACACCCATTTTGAACCAAAGCTGCTTTGTTCAAAACACCTATCAGCTCAGCACTGCATAAAAGAGGAGAAGAAAAAAAAAACCTTCCTCCTGATACAGCCTGTAGAAAGTAGGTAAATGATGAGAGCAGTGAACACAGCACTGGCATATTAAAACTCACAAAAGAGCAGACCTAAATGGCCATGTTGGTACAGGAAACTTTTGGTTTTCCCAAGGCAGGCACGTTAAATATGACAAGGAATATTGGCTTTTCTATTTGACTTCAGAACAGCAAGAAACACATCCTTAGTGGGAGCCAACTGCTTGGCACAATAGAACAGCTGGCTAAATTCTTTTGGCCTACAAAGCTTTTACATTAAAAACTCTACTCAAATTGAGGAAAATGTCATACCAGCAAAGAAAATTTTGAATACTGCTAACATTTCCGGGGTTCATTTCCCTTCTGTGCCCTGGTTCATGTTATGGTGACACTGGCATTAGCCAGAAAGGGAACACATGAGGCTGAGCCAGTGCCCTGCTGGTGCTCCTTCAAGCATTTTGGCACAGAAAAGATGCCACACTCTAGCATCACTTGCTGTGGACCACCAATGGGGCAGAGCTAAAAGCTCATACCCAGCAGAATCCCTAAGACAGCTCTCATTTAAAGCACAGGAGTAACTTTACCTGGCACCAGGAGAGAGCCTGCCCAGGCCCAGGTAACCATGGGGGAACACCTCATTCCCTTTGAGGGCAGGGTGTGTCTGCAGCCCTGGTTTAGAAGAGAGAAGACCCAATCTAGAGTTAATGATGATGTAAGATTTTTCTTCTTTTTCTTCTGCAGCGTCTCTAGATGGTCACCCCTTGTTACAAAGGCTATGCATCCTGTCCTTCGTGTCACTAACATGGCCCTTCAAATCCTCCTTCCAGTGACTATTGTGAGTTTTATAGCACATTCTGTAGTTGAAAACCTCACAAATACACCCTCCTTACGCTGCATGGCTCACATGTCAGGGTAAGTCATTACTACCATCCTCATTTTAGAACGTAAGGACTTAAAATTCACAGAAATAGTGAGGCAGGCTGTAGAGCAAGTCATAGTCCTAGGCAAGACCACCACACTGGTATTCCTCTCCCAGTCCCCATGCTCACATGGATTGATACCACAGACATAGCACAGCCTGAACACACGTGGCTCTGCACAGGAGCCCTGCTCTGCAGTCACTGGGGGGACACGAAATGTACATTTATTTACATTACTTCTCCCACTGAACTCAGCAGCATTGCAAGGTCAGGCAGAAAAGTACATTTTAAGAAATGAGCACATGTGGCGTTTTCACTGACTCAGAGCGCCGAAATTACTCCATCGATTCATTTCATATTTGGCAAGTGAGAGAAAGGTTTTCACTCCCCTAAACAGCCTCCCAAACACCCCCACTGCTCCCAACACCCCTGTAGTTAATTCATCCTGAGAGCCTGGCTACTATCAGAGCAAAAAACTCCCTTTGGAAACCTACAACATTCTTAGCACACTTCAAATCCCACCCACTCAACCGTGGACACAGCCCTGCATTCATATCACACACACACACATTCCCTGTCAGCATTTCCAACCCAAAAGGGACCCACAATGCAACAAGAAATAAAAATACCCTCTGAGTACTTTTCAGATTTTCAGTTTGCTTACATAATCACAGTTATTGTTTCTGTAGCTTTTCTCAGAAATATTTAATGTTAAATGATTATGAGAAAATCTTATTAGTACAAATTCATAGTGATATGATGACTAACTAGAAATATTTATCAAAGCTCTTGCCTTAAGAAAGAAAGAAAAATAATCTGTTACAACTACAGCATTTCAAAATGTTTGCTTTCCTAGCATTTTATTGTAAAAGCCAGATAAAGTAATTAATTTATTATCTTTTTTAATTAATAATTTTCTTTGGAGTGATTCTTCAACAGAGGTTTATCTGTTATACTAAGAAATGCTACAAATATTTAATAGAAAATGCATGTCTTAGCTGATGAAGCATTTCCAGTCCATTGTTTCATATTTGGACAATTCAAGAAAATAATTAATGCAGATGTGCTTGCAGAACTCAGCATGTGAAATGCAAATGAAAAGTGGGTTTAAGAATAGGTGGAAAATATTCCCAAGAATGGATGAAATGATCTAATGAAAGCCAGAAAATGAGCCATTAAGCCCCTAGTCTTTCCCACTGTATATTTTTAGATTTGAGGAAATGTGCAGAACTTCCCTGATGGGTAGTAAAACCCTTCTAGGATCTTTATTGCTCTGGCTGTTGTCTGATGGATTCTGACTGAAATTCCCAGCTCAGTGTATCCTGTGCCTTTTTTCCTGCTCCCAGACAACTGACTCCTCGTGCTCCATACATCCCACCAAGACACCTTGCCCAGGCTTGAGGCTGCCAAGTCAGGTGTGTAATTATTGTGTGCCACAATAAATATCCCAATGGGCCTGGCCTCAAGGTGCCAATTCCACCCTTGGTGGGAAGCTGAGGGATAAGGTAGGCAAAGCAAAATATAATCTGAGCTCGTGTTCAATCCCCAGGCTGAGGTTTGATGGAATGTTTATTCAAGCAGCTGGAATAGCAAGCACATGCATAAAAGGCAGTATTTGCCATTTATTGTAGCTGTCATTTCACACTAGCACAATCCTGAGCACAGAACACTGTACAAGCCTCTCAAGCCAAGGCTGGCCTCACATCCCTGTTTCCATGTATGATGTAAGAGGTGTGCACTGCCTCAAACATCTGACACATTTGCTTAAAAGGGTTGACCCAGACCAAGAAATGCATTCAGTGGAAGTTGTTTCTTCACTTGCCCTTGGCTTGATCCCTCCTCTGTTTGTTTTCCCCATCTGTTTGTCTGCTACAGATGTAGCAGCCTTCGAGTCGTCTTTTTCAACCTGCTCCATTTTTCATGCTTTAGAGTAAAAGACAGAGTGATAAAAGGTTTTCATTTTGCTATCTGCAAGGCTTTGAGAGAATCTGCTACCCTAGGGTTAAGCATGCTGTCCTTGGGTGCAATTGTGGGAGCAGGTCTGGCTTCTGCAGTGAACATTAGCCAAGAGCTGCACTGTTACTCTCTTTACCTATTGATGGTTCAGGTAACTGGTGGAAGAATACCAGTTTCCCTTTCTATAAAGCAGATAAAAGCCACACAGGCCTTTCCACAGACATGGTCACAGACACTCCTTCTCCACAGGCTTTTGCCTGGCACAGCTGCCAGCTGAGCATTGCTTGGACAGCCAAGCACGGGGGCAGCTCAGCTGAAGAGCAAAGCGAGATGAAAGTACAGAATATTTAGAAAGAAGCAAAGAAAGAAAACAAAGGGAAGAAGAATCCCCCTTCTCTTTATGCCTCACAGCACACCTTGCCAACACAGAGCCAGGATCATCTTCTGGCTCCAGAGCTACCACTAGGGCTGGAGGGACCCTCACTCCCCTGCAAAGGTTCTGGAGTGGACTTCAGCTCGGAAATGTGCTTTGTCTTATCATCTCTCAACAGACACCTCTTTCAGAAAAATTAGGTGTTTCTTTAACACCCACAAGTGAGCAGTCTTAATTTACTTTCCACATGATTACACATACTTTCCACTCCAAACGCAAATTAAGTAATAAATAAATAAATAAACAATCCAGAACTGACAAACCCTTTCATTTCTCCTACTTCCTTCCTTATTTTTTGGCTGGCATTTTGCACGATTGCTTTTAAATGGTTCGTCCATGGTGTGTTTTCAAATGCTACAAGCAAGAGTGCATTTGAAAAACAAGGAAGTTGTACAGTTGGAAAGCTGAAGTGCAATTGGCATACCAATAAATGCCTTGATAGCAACTTCAATACAACTGCACTGATGGGTCTTATTTGTAGAGCTTCTCTTTCTCACGATCTCATTTTTTGAAAAACCTTGGGCCCTGCACAGAGGATGAACCAGGAGTGGCCTCCAGTGTTACAAAAAAGGTGGTTAAAAGGGCAAAGACTGTGCAAAGCAATCGCTGATGTTGGAGATACCTTTACTGGTATTCTGGACTATGACTGTGTCTAATCCTCTTAAAACAGAGTAAATATCACCTGCCAAATGAGTGTTAAATACTGTGCTCCCAAGGGATTATCCCTACTGACTCCTTTCCTTTTTTGTTAGATCAGAGAAATGGCATCAGGAAGGAAAAATCAAAGGTTGTCTCATTACTCCATGATAAATGAACAGGGAAGAGTGACATCTGCATTTCCAAAAGTTGTGGTTTTATTATACAAGCACAGAAATCTCTGTTAAATATCTGAATTGCAGAGACATTTGAGCCTGTGTCTCTGCCAGCTCATATCCTGGTTTTGCTGCTCTTGGCCAAGACAGGAGCAGAGCAGTTCTTGCCATCCACAGTTCATCCTAGGGGTAAGAGTTCCCCTAGAGTTCCTCCAGGCAGCGCAGAAACTGCAGCCACTTTTCTGTACACCTTCTGAAGCACAGCCCATACCAGATGTCCACTCTACCCCAGCAGTTTGTTCCCTGTCACACAGCTCAGCCTCTCAGAAAAATCACATCTGCTCTGGGTCAAGCAACATTGAGGTTACCAGGGGATGCTCTAGCATGATGTCCGCTCTCCACAGCCGGGTAAACACAAAAAAGGAATAAACCAGCTCTTTCTATTTCTTCATAATTCTGTCTGGTATGATGCAGCTTTGGTGGCAGTGACAAATACATGAACTCTAACAAGGAATTCTGAGAGAGAAGACTAGAGAGAAAGCAATGGCATTCTTTTTTCACTTGGAAGGAGAGAACCAAGTCTAAAAGTTTGGACACAGACACCCATCCCTCGCTATAATCCAAGCCATAAGTCCCTGTTCACATATTCCTGTTTTCCAAACATCATCAGGTCATCAAATGGAGCAGGCACAAGGAGATGGAACATTCCCCAGGATGACGTTTGGTACACAGGTGTATTGCAAAGAGTTGAACATCTGGCACTGGTGTTTTTGAAAAATGTTATTTTCTTAAATAAAGGAGAGCAAGTGAAGAGGACTTATTCTTTTCAAGTAAGAAAATATTAAAAAAAAAGAAAAAGTTGCAGAAAAGTATTGTATTCTGGGGGAGACAAAAAAATAGGTTTTTGCGCTATGTGAGGTTGAGGTAAAGAAGGATTTAAACTGACCTTCAAATTTCCAGTTGTGTGTCAGTATTTTTTAGTTCTAACTTTTAGTGTTCCAACTTTTCTTTAAAAAGTAGCATTCCAGGAAAAAATATCTTCAAGAAAGACCTTGAAACCATAGGCAATTTCAACAAGCCCACAAGGATAAAGCCTAGGGCCTGACTCTTGAGCCCTGGTGAAACTCGCTGAAGTGTTTAAAGTGTTCCCACACCCTGCTGACCTCCCTGCTCCTTGGCTGACCTCCCGCACGCCTGAAGAAAAGCAGCAGAAGCCAATGTGTGCAAACATCTCAGCCATTCCCACTCACAGGCTCTCTTCCCAGTGTGATCTCACCTCTCTGGCCTAATTAGCCTGAAGAGTCAATGACAACGTGCTTGCAGTGATGCAGGAGCTGCTGCAGCCATTGCTGAGGTGCTGCATATGCTCCTCTCTACTGACCCTGCCACAGGCAGGGAGAGCTCAGGGCAGCCTGAGCTGAAAAAGCCAGGTTCAGCACTCAG
This sequence comes from Polioptila caerulea, assembly GCA_013397295.1. Lineage (NCBI taxonomy): Eukaryota > Metazoa > Chordata > Aves > Passeriformes > Certhiidae > Polioptila > Polioptila caerulea. Next base: position 139,365 of record VYXF01002926.1, on the reverse strand, counting down.
GTCCCTGGTCCTAGCCTGAACCACACGTGCATGACAGATTTTAACACCCAGAGCAAAGACACGGGTTTCACCTGGAGGAGGTGTGGGAAAGTTTGCAGAAGGAAATTGCCTTTTGCCTTTTCACAGATTTGCTGAGCTTGGCGATCATTTATCTTTCTGAAGTGCACTGCCCACTAATTGTTACTTGCTGTGAAGAGAGAGAATCCTAGAGTATGACTGGAGTGTCTGAGCTCCTTCACTCCAAACACTACCCTTGCAGAGGTTCATTGCACTGACAGGACAAAGGAAGTGCATCTGGAGGCCGAGTGGACAAACCCTCACAGTCCACTAAAGATGGCAAATTCCACCCTGACCCAGTATACAGCCCCCTACTGTCCCTGCTGGACCAGGTTCTGCCCAGGCATTCACCGAGGCAGAAGGCAAAGGAGAGCATCTCTGCAGCCTGGGGGGCTCAGCTGGGAGAGCACAGCAGGAGGGAAAGCTGGGATGCTCTGCAAGGCAGCAAGCCAGCCTGACTCTGGGACATGGGGCAGGGAAAACTTCGGTAGTTTTACTGGCTTTTCTAGAAAGAAATTTATGTAACATGAACAGCTGTCTCAAGGATCAGAAATGCTGCTCAAATGACTCAGTGATTGCTTGGCTAAAGGCTAAAACTCCAAGCTTTTCTTGGAAGCATTGGCTCCTGCCTGGATGCAGCACTGAAGTACAACCTTGATATTGGGCAACTGCTGGCCAGATTCAGTAAATAGAACTCTGCTTTCCACAGTTTATCCACAGAAAAAGTGTTTCCTCTCTTTTAAATCCACAGGTGTCTTTCAATTCCTTAGGGTTTAATACCTCTGTTAGCATTAAATCAATCTGTTTCTTTACAATAGTCTTTTCAACAGTAACTCTATCTCCCTTAAGTTAAGGCTCAGAAAAATTGACAGATCAAGAGATACTGTGCTGAGAGAATGCTGAAACCAAAAGAAAAAAGGGAAGAAAATTTGTACCTGTATCCAGAACTAATTAGATCAGGGGGGGATAATGGATTTTTTTTTTTTTTTTTTTTTTTTTTTTTTTTTTTTTTTTGGGGAGCAAAAATAAAAATTAAA
>VYXF01002926.1:0-129037 GCA_013397295.1 Polioptila caerulea | reverse complement strand
AAGATTAGATTAGATTAGATTAGATTAGATTAGATTAGATTAGATTAGATTAGATTAGATTAGATTAGATTAGATTATTGAGCCTGGTCCACTTGCTATTGTAGACAACCTATGAAATAAACTGTCCCATAAAACAGTCACATTCCTCCTCAAAAGCCGCATTCTGTCTCTACCATGTCAAACTTCCATCCTTTATGGATCAGAACATGCTCTGGTACAGTCTGTGTTTATTCATAGGCACCATACCTGCTCTTGGCTTTTGTGCCACACACTCCTTTCACCCACTCTCCTCTCTTCTGATGTATTTATAGGCTGCTTCTATATTGTCTCTCACCCTTCATTAGGCTCAAGTGAACAGACAAAGCCCTTCTAATCTCCTCTCATGAGGGTTGTCAATGCAGCAGACTGTGCCTGTGATGCTTCAGAGTCCTCTGCTTTGCACTGTGGGTGATAAGAGTTGCAGCCAGGATCCCAGATCATCTCTCCAGTGGTGGCAACACCTCCTTCTCTGCACAAGCAACACTTGTTCCCACTCAGACTAAGGCATCACTCACCCTCTTTAAGAGCTGTACAGGGCAGTCAAGCCCAGGGTGCCTGCTTCTCTTTAAGCTGCTTGTTTTCACTCTCTGTTTCTTCCTGAACCTATTATTCCAGACCTCAAGATAACTCTGCATGCAGAAGTGCCTTCTAAATATTTTTTTTTCCCCAGCATGTTTGCTGCTTGTCCTGGTCAGACCTTTTCCTCTTGCAGGTACAGCAGCCTGTCACATCAGATCCCCCTTTGTCACAGGGAGCAGTGCAAACCTGTCTTACCACAGCAGTCAGGAAAGGCTTCCTGTTCCTGAGACACTGCACACCTAAGGCACGACTTCTTCCTGATGAGCAATGCTACCACCAGCAAAAGCAACTCAGGCAAAGCAAGCATGACATCCTGAGAAACTGGGATATTGCAATGACAAAATCAGCAGGAACATGCTGGGTGTGTTTGGGTCTGAGGTAAATATCCCATATTCCAAAAGTCTGTATCAAACAGAAAAAATACTCTACATGCTGTTTAATACTATCTTGTGGACTGAAAGATGTTCAAGGAATCAGAAATAGGGGTAGCAATAAGTTGCCACACATCATATCAAAAGAAAAAGTGTCAAAGACTTTCTCCACCAAGTTATTAATTGTTGTGTCTTAGTTCTGTAGCAGAAATAGCAGAAACTTAATTTGAATTTGTTTTAAAAACAACTCAATTGAAGATTAATTGTAACTAAAAAGGTATTTTCTGAGAGAAAACTTTCATTGGTAGACATATGAAATCAGAATTTGATCTAGTATAGCATTTTCTACTTATCATGTCTATGATAGTCAGATATAAGGGAAAGAAAATGTCAGTAGATTGGAGCATTTTCAAGGGTGGAATTGGAACCCGTTCAACACTTCCAGAACTGGAAAGATGACTTCTTTTCCTTCACTTGTTCCATGAGGTCAGCAGACTTTTGTGGAGCTAAAACACTAATGAATATATTGAGCAACTGAGCATGGGATAAAGCTGGCAACTAGAACAAGACTTCAGGTACACCAAAAAATTCACTGTCATACTGTCACACTCTGCTCCTTTTATATTACCCAGCAAACTCTGTTTTAGCAATCTACTCTGTTGGATATAATCTTAACACCGAAGTTTCCAGCAGGTTCAGGGCAACTGGAGCTGCTCTCTCCTCTCGCTCAGCCCCAGGGAATGCACTGGGAGGGTGTAAATCCAATTGTTATCCCAGGCTGGAAACCCTTGAAATCTGCCATCAGCAGACACGAGTTAGAAGAAGCTCTCTTCTTTTTGGATAAGGGCTATGAAGAACACAGAGAATCTGAGAAGCAAATCTCTCTCTGTTGGAGACATGCACTTCTCTTCTGCACTCCAGGACAAAAGCAGACCAGTAGAACTGGCAGTGTGCATAAAAGTGGCCCCAGTTAATTAAACAGGTTGTAGCAGGTGACAAAAGGACTGGTGGCAGAAAGAAAATAATTGCACTTGATCTTGAAGTCTAACCTTGTCTGCAATGGGGATTTAACAACAATTCCACTCTTTAAGAAGCTGCTGGAGTGACACATGTTGAGATGCTGCTATCTGACACCCATCAAGTCAACACAGCATAATCAGAGGCAAAGCCCACTCCAGTTCCTCCCCCTTGCCCTCCCACCATGGCCTGACCCAGGGCAGGTGAGCAATGCAGAAAGCAGACAGCTCTGCCTCCCACACAGCCAGCTCTTGGCCTCCCTCTGACACATCCGTGGTGATGGGAGTGCGCCTGAAAATGTGAATTCTTGTCCCTGGGCCCAGTTACTTGCAAAGAGAAAACGTCATCCTATCATGTGAAAGGGAGATGTAAAAAGAAAGACACACAAAAAAAAGGCAAAATATTGAATCCCAATAACCCAAGGAGAAAGATGGTGGGACTACAGCCATTGGAACAGTACAGATGAAGACAAGCACTTCATTAGGAGGGACAGACTCCCAGCATGGGCCACAGCCAGAAGCAGACAAGGTGAAGTCAGATTCTGGGACTTCAATGCTCTTCAGTTTTGTGACTGTCAAAAAAAGCCAGACTAGAAGAAGAGCCACAGCATGAGAATATCTCAAGTCACAGGGATGTCAGCACTATCTGCAGTGCTACTGCTTGCAAACCTATCTTCAGTGGCCTGTTATGAATAATGAACAGAAACATCACCAAATGAACTCATTTGTCACCTACATTTAAACGCATCTCTCTACTCTTTTGAGGGGAATTAAAAATATTTTGATGAGCACTGTGCCTGTTCAAAACCAGTTCATCACAGGGAGAAACAAATTACTGCAAATAGCTCTTGTGACTGAAGTAGGATGCTTTGGAGAAGCCATCTGCATTGCTTCACCCCTCAAAAAAAAAAAAGTCTTAACATTTCCTGGGGAAAAAAAGATACAGCTGTGACTCTTTTACCCTACCCAGTGTGATGTTCTGTGGCACAGTCCCTGGATCAGGCATATGAACTCTTATGCTATGTCTTAACCATACAACTGATGCTTAAAATATGTTTTTTCAGTGATCTACTTTAAAAACATTTTCTTTTGAAATTTTCCTTAGCAACTTTTCTCCTGCAGAGATTTTCTTATATTTGCATCACTTTTTTAGCTTAATGGAAGCAAACTTCCTTGAATGTTTTGGTAATGCATGCATATTATTCCTACTGGATATTGTTTAGTGATGTCAAACTGTATCCTTACAGAACATGAACCAATTTCTAGTCTAACCTTATTTATACTATTATAGCAAAAATTCATTTTAGATATAAGAAATCTCAACTCTGAGAGAAAATAAAGCCTCAGAGTGAAAGGGAATATCAGTCCTTTTTACTTATCCAGTAAGGATATTGGAAAGCTGATACAGGTGACTAGTAGCATTTCCAACTTTCTAAAACTTCAAGTGATACTGAGGCTGGCACAGTGGCCTCCCTGCAGTTATAAGATGATGTAAGGAAGATGAATGCTGCCTGCCAGTGCTGCATGCACCACGCTCTGGGAAATGCACTGTGAAGCAGCAGGCTGAACGGAGTTTAAGAGACCACAGCATGTTCCTTCAGAGAAAAAACTTGTAGGCATTTTATTTTACGTGGAGAAAGCCTTGAGAGGTTTTCTCTGAAATGCTCTGCTCCAGCCAGGAGAGGTGCTTGGAGCAGCCCACTCCACTTGTGTCATACACACCACTGCACACCAGCAGCTCCCCTGTCCTGCTAAGCAGCACAGAGGAAACTCTCAGCACCTGAGCAGGGTGATCACCCCATTTCTTTTTCTTTCATTTATTTATAACACATGCCTGAACAAGGCTATCCCCACGTCTTTTAGCTGCTACTCTTTTATTGTCTTGAAGTCAAAATGGGCACATGCAGGCTGCACTTCTCACAAAGCCACAAAACATACTTTTATCTTCTCTTAATACAGATTAATTTGTTTTTCCTATTAATATTTGATACTATATCGGTTCTAATCGTTCCCCAGCTCCCAAAAAGATCCAAAGGCTAACTGAGCTGGAAGATAAAATATTTCTCTTTCTGCTACATCTGGATCTGCCTCTGGGCAGGGTGGTACGAGTGAGTCAGGCTCTACAACTGTGCCTGCTGTCTCTGCCATGGATATTCAACTGCTACCCCTCTAGCTGGCAGCTTCTGGCACTCCTGAATAAACCAGGGCTAGCTAAAATAAGACAACACAACTTTTCACTCAGTCTATCACTCACCTGCTTCCTGGTGGAGTTAGTATTTAATGTTTATTCTGGGTGAAGTTTAACCAGGATAAAATTGGGTAGAGGATATATGTCATCACAGAGGTAGCAAAGGATTTATTAGATCAAGCAATATTGATTTCTGCCACAGTCATTTTTTTTAATCAGAAAATAAGGCAGAAGATACCCTGAGCACCCTACATGGCTCACTCAACTTTATTTTTTTTCCCCTGAAGATATTTTTTAACCTATAGTAAGGGCAGTTAATTTTGTTTTTTTGAAAAAGGGTGACCACTGCCCTGATCCACAGACGCTCATATTTCAAAGACCAGATTTATGTATAAATATACTTAGCATTACAACCAGACAAAACCACCAAGCACTGTTTATGGAGGAAACTTTAACCAAAAGTAGAAAACTTTATAATTTTTTTTCATTAAAGCACAAATGTTTCCATTTTATTCTTTAAAATTTCTCCACTTATTTCTTTTTCATGCAGTCAGCCCAAGAAGTCTCCTAAGGATCACTCTAGACATTGTCTCAGACACAGGGACCAGGAGCTCAGCAGGTTCAAGTGGCTGTTGTAGAAACACTTAAATCTCAGCTAATGACCAGAAACTCCCTGGGAGTCAGCAGAAGGAAAGAGATGTTTTAGAACAGAATTTCATGAAAATACTTTAGGAGAGAGGACACAGGCCCTGGAAGTGTTTATTTCTTTCTGGTGGCTCTTAAGTGAGGCTTTGATGAGCCTGTGTTTGGTGACCTAAATCCAGCCCCTATGGCACTAATCAAAACCATGGATTACAGTGAAGGAAGAGAATTTGGGGAGTGCCAGAGGGGTTCTTGAGAATAAAATACTCCTAGATCCAAATGGCTGCAGTGGATGAGTAAATTATATTTACCTTCAAAAGAAAACTTTTCTATTGCCTGAATCTCATGTAGAACTTTTCCCCCTGGTTTTCAACTCAAAGTAAGTATAGATTTTCTAAGCTAAAATTAATTTCCTTGGCACTAGCTATTCAGTGACTTACTCTAGAGTATTTTAGGATTAATCACCACTGTTTTTGCATGATGTCAATATTCTGCAATGGAATATGTATGAGGGCAGCTTGACTCTTCTAGAAGTAGCTGCTTTGACCCAGAAAGTCTTAACCAGAGAACTAAATAGTTTTGAAAAGCAGAAGGGACAAAGAAACCTTCTTTTAAAAGTTGCATAAGGTCATTTAAAAAACAATATGGATTTTAACTTAGACCTGTTCCTAAAATATCCCTAAAGAAAATTAACCCATAACAATTAATTTAATCTTTTCCTTCTCAAGTTATTAATTTAATGACAGTTATGGTACAAAAAAATAAATGGTTCAAATCAGAATTTTACTTCAGCTGACTGTATCCCTACCAATTAAGCATGCAAGGAACTTAGTCTCTTGATTTCTGTCTCTTATTCTTGCACCTTTGAGCCCATAAATCAACGAGAAGCAAATTTAGGGCTGTGGCTTTCCACCCCTTGAGAGTAAGATCTGCACTTTTTGTTCTAGAACCTATGCAGCCTGGGGCACGTCATATTATGCTGTCTTAGGAAAACAAAACTGGAAAAGAAATCAAAAAACCAATCAAACAAACAAGACCACCAATAACTTGCTTTTGAGTGACCAGCTTGTGAGCCAGGAAAAATATTAAGATTGTGCATTTGAAGGAATCAATGCATTCATCTCTGTTTTCCTCAGAGCTGGAGTGCAGCCATCACCTTCCATGGCTAAAAATAGTGTCAGTAGGCAGCTCAGAACAATGCAAATTGCCTTCTTTGGTTTTATTTATTATCTCTCGAGTGAGGGACAATTCATTCCTTTGAGATGGTACAGAAAATTAGTGGAATTATACCAGCAGAGTGCAGATAAGAATCCAAGAAAATTACAAAGGATTAAGTATCATTAGTTTGAAAGAAAGCCACTTAAATGGCTTTTTCCTCCAGCCTTTCTTACCCCTACAATTTTAAAGACATGAAAAAGGTTCTGCTGGTCATTGACTATTAAACCCTTAGCCCCATATTTCAGGATAGTTTCTGTTTCCTCTTCAAAGCAGTGATTCCCATAAAAATTCTGTGTGTTAGATTATACCCAAGGTCAGCAGCAAAGTCTAAAAACGCTGTCAACACACTAATGAAATCCCCAAACTTTGCTTTCTCCTTTGTAATCACCAAGGGCTCATCTCCACATCCAGTCAGCAAGATAATTGAATATCATGGGTGAAAGAACACAGCCCTGCCAAGCTTCTGGACTGACCTTGAACTCTCTGGCCAGCTCACCACATACAACACCTCTTTGTGTAAGTCCCTGAAGAAGAAACTCTTGAGTAAGCAGATCAATTTCCAGCCATCTTTGTCGAGCATTGCATAGAAAGATTCAACAATCTGAGTTATACACTGCAGTGAAACTGGCCCAAAATAATAAGAGTTTGAAGTCAATTTTGATGTTATGTTTGTTAAATCTGAAGTACATCATCATCTAATGCCTGGACCTGTGTTGTACTAAGTATATATGATTAAATGTGTATATATATATTTGTATATTTTAGGAGAGTACAATAGAAACATACCTCAGGCAATATGTTTTTCTGTGACCCAGTTCTCAGATTTTCTTTATATGTCTATGAAAGTGTTATGGGCCTGCAGAATAAATATCATTAGGCTCTCATTCACTTTACTTTGCCAAAATTGTGACTAATACAAATATTATGGGCTCATTTATTAAGCAAGGTAGCTCATCATCCAGGAAGAAATTAGTAGCCAGTTGTTTTCACATTACTGTGCACAGTGATGAGTCTACAGCTGTGGGTCATGCCAGCTGAAAGGAAGGCAGACTGAGCAATGTGGTGCTCTCTGTTTCACACTGAGTGCTTCTGAGACACCCTCTATATCAAGAACCAATGTTTTCTTTGGAGAAAACAATGTAAGCAACTTATTCCCAGTGCTTTTTTATTTCTTTTTAGTGGGAAATTGCATTATTTCTACCGTCAGCCAGCTCAAGATGCACAAGATTGTCTGTTGTCATTTACTTCTGTTTGGGTTCCTCCCAGGACAGGGTGATGGCAAGGACTAGTAATCATGAGAACAGAAGCTTTATTATCTCTCAAAACACAACAGTCAGAGTTCAAAAGGCACTTTTAAGATACCCAGGCATAATCTGCGTGCTCCCCTTGAAAGCAGAATTTGTAATTAAAGCTGGCAGTTCTGAGCAGCCTGCTAGTGCTGGTCATCTTGCTAGCAAACAAAGGGGACATGCTTCCTGACAGTGGCACACAATCCGTGGGGAAGGGACGGTGCCACTCCTGCAGGAAGCACGCATGAGGGATGTGTGGATCTGGGATGGCCTAGAGGGAACCCAGCTGGAAGATGCTTGGGAAACAAAATGGTCATGTAGTCACAGCAGAGATTCTTTATATGTCTATGAAAGTGTTCTGGGCTTGAGGAGATGAAAAAAAGGAGATAAAGCAAGGGATTGAACATCACTGCTTCGCTTTCCCACAAGCTTCTGCTGTCACTTTGCCTTCCTTCCATTTTCTTCTATATAATGCACAGGAGCCAAATTATTTTTTAATTTTTTTTTTTTAATATTCTGAAAGTGAGAACTTGGAAAGCAAGATAACAAAAGAGTGACAGGATTGAATATTCAGAACAAAACTTCTGCATGGGAGATGGAATACAATTTGGTGCTCCAAAATCCTGTAATAAAAATTTAAGTAGAAAAATGCATCTGATTGTTATGCAGGCCATTTTCTCAGACATAAGGATGAAGCAAAACCAGCTTACTTTTCTTTTTTCTTTTTTTTTTTTTGCAATTTAAATAGGTTTTAAGTAGCATGGATATGGCTTTGGAGATCACAGACATATTTCAGGTCTCACATTTTATTACTCACACTGGGCTGTATTAAAAAGGACCTTGGGTAATCCAGTCACGTAAATTATTTCATGTTTTATTGAAAACCTCACCATCACGAGGAGATCTTAGAGCAGTCAAAAGGCATATACCATGCAGAATCAAATTTATATACAGTTAATTGCTTTGAAGAAGGAAGAACAAGTCGAACCCACTGAGATTCAAAAGTGTGCTACCACTAAGTGCGTTAATCTGTTCCACTTGGCTTCCCATCATGGGAAGGGGAATCAGCATCCACAATTCCTGTCCTCCTGGAGAGGTTTTCCAGGACAGATCATAGCACTGCACCTTGTTTCAAGCATTTGTCTGCAAACAAGCAAGAGGAAAGCACCACTGCAATTAACAGGGGTCAGATAGGCTGAAATGTGGGAATGCCCCTGGCATAGGAAACGCCTGCTAGGGCATTCTGGTGGCAGTCTGTAACACGCTAGGACTCCTCACATCCACCTACCCTCTCATATCTTCACAGGGGAGTAGAATAAAGGCAGGGTAGATGACCAGAAAATCCTTCTGTATTTGAAGAGCGATTTCTGCTAAGCATTTCTTACCAAGGCTACGTAACTATTTTATGCAAAATTTAAAAATAGATGAAGGCAAAACAGAGAGAAGACATTTCATAGTATGGAGCATTTGCTTGGAAAGAGATGATAGGTTCTTCTGTCTTAGTGAGATCTCTGAATTGTTACTATGACTCAGGAATGATGGATAAGGTGGTGAACAAAAGCACTGATGATGAGTGTGGACTTGAAGGTAATCAAAACCCCTTCAAGGGCTCTCCCCAAAAAATCAGTTTTGCACCACCAGGTTTCAGGAGGCAAATCAAATCCCTAAACAGAAGAAAAAGAAAGATACAGCATTTTGAAAGGGATGACATACAGCAAACCCGGGAAAGATAAACGGCAGAAAAACACAGGAACATGGATGAAAGAAAAAAATATCAGTGTTCAGATCTTAATACAGATAATATTCCTGTGACAAGTACTTCTGAAAAAGAATCAGTTTAGATCCAGCCAGGAGGGATGCTCAGACACACGTTCATCTGCTGTTCCACCTGGTGAGCAGAAACAGGGAGCCAGCACCAGGAGCACTGCCAGGCAGAGAAGGTAGAAATCACAGGGCTCCAGAGAGCAAACTCCTGCCTCTGTGCTTGCTCATAACCTATTAATCTGACAGAGATTCTGATTTAAACCCAGCTCTGCTGAGAGCAATCCTCCATGGGTCCACTGGCATAAGGAGACAGAGACAACTACTGTTGTAGCATGGTGTAGTATAAATTGTTAGAAGCTGCAATAAATAATGAAACCAGGAGACACAAATAAATGTAGCAATGGGGAATTAACAGCTTTTCTAAAGACAAGCAGCGTCACAAAGATGTGTTGCACTTTGGCTTTAAAGAGTCAGCATACATCAAGAAATTTTGGTGATTTTATACATCTACACTTTGAAAAAAAGTCCTCAACATGGAGCATTCCTGCTGCAAATAAGGGACAAAGCCCCTACACAGACAACTGCAAGTTGTTATTCTGGGTTTCTGAACAAGGCCGAGCATGATTATACACTCAATTCTCATGCTGTCAAAGGGCTGATGCATTTTGTCCAGCTTGCTTTTTTTGGTTACTATCATTTCCCTAGAACATCATATCCCTGAGGGACAAACCCATGTGGAGCAGTGGTGTACAAGAGAATCAGAACCCCAAAGTTGCCTACATTAGCACACCACACCTTCATTCTTTCACCCAAAGCAGGACTGCTTTCTGTGGCTGATTTCCAATCTCATTTTAAAAAAATCTCACCCAGTGTTATATCTCCCCTCGCCCCTGAAAGGCTCATTTCACTATTTATTAATGTCTTTCAAAAAGTTTTTCTGGCACATCATCTCCCTGCTCTCTATGATAAAACTTGTTGTACTAATTTCTCTTCCCCAGTGATGTTTATTCCCTCAAATATTTGCAGAACATTGCCAAGTCACCTTGCAATCACTGCTTGGAGCATTCCTATCTCATCTGCAGCCCTTCTGCACACAGCCAGCCAGTTCTTCCAGCCTCCTTTATCATTTGTCTTGTTCATCTTGTCAGTTCGTTTCACTGACCTCTCCTTTCACTTTGTTTCATTAATTTTTCAGCACACCCCTGCGAGGTAAGTGCAGATTAGCAGCCTGCCTCCATCCCTCCCCACGGTGGGACCAGGGAGGAGTTGATTCCTGTGGTCCCATGCCACGGGCAGGATGGTGCCTGTGCGAGGCACCTCCTTCCAAGGGAATTAAATGGTGCATTACAGCCCCTCACACAGCACCTGTGCTCACAACCAGACAGCTCTTCATGTCTCTTCAGAGCCTGAGTGACCACTGTGGGCATGGAGGATCAGAATTCCCCCAAAACACTTCTCCCAGGGCTGTGGATGCTGGCCCACGATGGGACACTGAGCTCATTCCCTTCACTGCTTTGCTTTCTTTCCTATGTGCTAGGTTGGATATTGCACATCCCCACACATACTTTTTCCTGAACAAAGGTATTATTTATGGGTGAGTGGAAGATAATGGAGTTTTCTGTCTCTGTGGGTATGGCATAGCCACTGCAGTGATTTTCCATTTCATTCATACGCTCTGTAGCTTCCTTCCTAGTCCTGCAAGAAAATAAAACACATCTATACTGATAGATACAGATATATCTGGGGTTTTGACAGACCTGGATGTTGCTGGCCTATATAAGATTACATTCATCCCAATTTATCAGAGTAGTGGCTACACATGCATAGTGAGGAACTCTATTATCCTGTCTTTAATTTACTCTCAAGGAGTTCATCTCTCACAAAATCCATATCAGAGCCCTCTTTCTCAATTATTTTAGCCAGGGAGGGGAGAGGTCTTTATCTGATCTGATAATGGAGCTATTTGGCTCAGCCCAGCCATTAATCCATCTGACAGCTTTCCTATGAAAAAGCAGAATTTTCATCCTACACTCCGATTTATTTCATCATCTGCACTTTGCTTCTCCAGCCCTGGTTGGTGGTAATAATGAGAACTGTCTAGAAAAATATATAAATATGGCACATGTGTGTAAATACAGATAAAGCAGGAGGCACAGATGTGAGAAGAAGTGAATTCTGCCTGTACCAGAATTTTTAGCTCAAACATTTATTTGCCTTATGAAAACTTAAACCAGTCACCAAAATTGAAAATATCCCAACACAAATTCCTGTTTATCTCAATAAACAAGCTCTTTATTTTGCTGTGTGTGGAGGGATTGTTTCCAGGGAGGGTGAGTGGGATTGATTTTGTTTTATTCTGGTTCTGTGTAAGCCCCTATCAGAGCAGTTCTCTAGTCTTAATGAAAAACGCTGTATTGTAATTCCAAAGTAAGATTTACTCATTGTGGTGACACTCCAGGTATCAAGGAGCAAATCTGGAAAAGCGACAAGCCTGCTACAAGGATGTGGAGCTCTCCTGTCTGACCTGCTCCCCTGCAATTATCCTTAGCTGACAGCATCTGACAAGGCTTAGAGTTGGACAAGCAGAAATCTCAGTGAAGAAGGGGTTTTCTTGGTTGTTTTTCTTTTTAAGCAAGAAAAACTTATATGTAAGGCATCTGCCAAAAGAATTTACATTTTACCCAGTATTAATAATATTTATGAAGTATTTTTTTATTTTAAAATGCCAAATTTATGAAATATTTAGCAAAATGTATTTTAAATAGAAAAAATGTTTTGAAATTAATTCCAAATTCTCTGTTTCTTTGGAAGAAAACTCCCAAAACTTTGGAAGTAGAAGATAATGTTTTTCAGGTTCAAAAGAGCATCTCATTTCCAAAGTTAGAGAATTCTATTAATAAATGTAGTCAACACTCAGGCACTCTCACCTACTGCCACTGTTCTTACAGGTGACAGTTCAGAAACATTTCAAATGAGGTCAGGAGAGGAAAAGAAAAAAGGATTTTTCCCATAATGACATGCTGAGCAAAAGACAAATCAGAGTTTGTACTTTTCCTGCTTCTATATCTACATTTTAGCTCCAAAGTCACTTACAGATAATTACCATGCAGGCAATTGAACACTTGCACTTTCATCAGGCTACTTCAATTTTTTAGTTGAAAATGAAAGTATGAAAATAGAAAACATCTTTGCCTTGCTGGGGCAACTCCTCTAGGATTTTGACAATCCTCTATTTTCTGGTTAGTTTTTTAGCCCTGTGATAACTGCAGATGATGAGACCTCATGGTGCAGTAGGTGAGTAAATGCCATAAACTCTTGGAGACACCTCAGTGGTGATGCCTGAATATTTAAATGAACCTTTCCACCTCCTGCCAAAGCACCACTGCTGCCACTGGCACATTCCCTCCTCTACTGTCAATACAGTTCCCTAGAGTAAAAGTGGCTTAGGATACAAGATGAGAAATAGAAATGCAACTGTAAACTGCCAAACTTCCCAAATAGCCTGAATATTCTGTCACTGATGACTATGGTTTAGCCATTTTACATTTTCCAAGCCCTTTTATTTTTGAGGCATCCTTTCCTGCTTTGTGCCAGTTCTATAACAAAAGAAAAGTACCATGGCTGGATTTTTTTTTTTTTTAAGATCCTAAGCAATGATGACTGCTTCCCACAACACTCTCAGCCATGTGAACAGACAGTCTCTCAAGTCCTGCTGTGACTGAGCTGCCCTGAAATTTTGCTACACAATTTATACTGCTTTCTATGCAAAACTTAAAGTCTCTACAGGTCTAGAAATGAGGATGGACTTCTGTTTTACAAGAGGGGCTAGGGGCTATACATCAATTTATCAGCGATTTCATAAAGGCAAACATTAATGAAGATGAAAACTAAAGATACATTTTCAATAATGCCTCCTGAGCCCAGCAAACACTTATAGCAAATTCTGGTCCCTTTCAGGTTCATCTGCTCATGTCTCTCTAATACATAATGTTTCTTCTGTACCCCTAACTGGGAAAAGGAGAACAATTGATGCTGTACAAAAAGAGGGACTCCCATCTGTTTATTTCTACAAACACTGCCTAAGTGCATTTCAAACTGAAGGCAGCTCACAGAAATTATTGGTGGCATAAAAATTGAAGTAAAAGGATTTACGTGGCTTGGATAAACTTTAAACTACTTTAAACATTTCCCTGAAGTAAATTTTCTTCCTTACAGAACAGTATTAAAAGAGGGAGGCAAGAAAAAAACAATTTAATTAACCATTCCGAGGAGTTTCCAGGACAAATTCTTAACTAGCTCTGAGATTTCCTACTTGTAACTCAAGCCTCTGTCCAACTAAGCTTCTTTGTGTAAATATTTCCATTAATGTAAAATCCTTTGAAATCAAATGATGAAAATGTGCCTTAACAGTTCTTTTGCAGAAGGACGTGCTTCTTGCAGTACCTGTTTGTTTCTTCCTGGCTTTGACAGGATGTGCTCTCTAACAGCTGAGCCTTGCACACCCTGCTCAGGCAAAAGGGGTGACAGATCATGGAAAGGAATGAAATGAAGATTTCTGAGAAAGCATCACACCAGCAGGGACTGATCCAGTCACAAAGGCTACATCACTGCCTGCAAGCCTCACATTCCTGCCTCTGGCAAGGGCTGCATGGGATATCCCTCTATAATAGGAAATTTAACTACCAGCAGCATTATTTTTTTTTTTGTTCATAGTCTCCCAACAGCTCCACAGTGAATAAAACCAAACAAAACCCTAGTGACATAAATGCCAACCTATTTTCAAGGCAAATAGTTTAAAAGCAATTCAGATGTTCAGAACAATGCCTGTATGCAAATGAGTTATAAACATTAACAGATTTTAAATGTGTTACTCATTTATAAAATACTTCCTCTTGACAGAGTTACTGCTTTCTTTCATGACTTTATTAAGCAGGTACCTATGCCCTGCAACAAACATACTTTTTATGCACTCAGCTCAAATCAAAGATAGCACTATCTGTTATCTAAAGAGATTGTATGACAAGCAGGGACTGCAACCAATGGTCCATAACTGATTTTGTCTTTAATCACTAGAGCATATCCCTCATTAACAGAAGAAAAACTAACAAAGTGGTTTAGATTGTGCTGGTGCCAAACCCAGCCTGTCCTGCCGTGGTGCCCTTCACATTGCATCTCCACTAGGGCCAGAACTGGGAGCTTTCAGAGCTTATGGCACACTCCATTTTCTTTCCACTTTGTGGTCTGGACCCTGCAGTCCTAAACTCATAGCTAACATAGATGCTTCACTAACTACTACAAATGCCTGCAAGTCCTGACAAGTATAAAACCTAAAAGCAGGATTTTTTTTTTTTTCTTTTTCCTAGTCTGAAAATTCTTTTTACTTCTTGGAAACAATTTCCTTCAAAAATCACTACCACTCTCAAGGGGACTTTCTAGCAGCTACCTCATTTTTGAGCTGCTGTATTACTCATCCTTCCTTTTTTCCTCCCCCCCTCACACTCTCTCCCCTTCCCATATCATGCATCATCAAATTTACAGAATGGAAACCATTTAAGACACCAAATTATTGCTGAAGGTGAACAGGACATGAAAGTCAAGTGCAGTGCTCTGCCTGCCTTTTGGGATTCCTCAGGTATCACATTCTGTATTTTACTCATCAAAGTGTCATGCTCAGAAAGTTACACGGCCTGAAGAATAGGGGAAACAACAGAAAGGAGAGGGGAAGAAAAGTCTTGACCCTCGTGCTATTGCTCATGTTTGCCTATAAAAAATTGGGAAAAGATTCCCGAGTCTGACAGCATTCACAGCCACCTCGACAGTGTCTAACGCATGAATAATGTGTTGTCAGCTCAAAAAAAACCCCTAACCTGCTTGTCTCCAAAGGCCATTTTACAGCTGGCGTATGTATCTGACATGAGGGAAAGAGAGATTGCATCATCTCAGATATATGACACTCGCTGGGAATGCAGCTGTTTGCTGAAGTGACTTCCATGATAAACATGTCACTTCTGCAGAAAATTGATGGCAGCCAGAATTGTCATTTCTCTAATTCATTTTTCCCAGTCACTTTGTCCTCCTGATTCCAACGTGCTTTGTGGACTGAGATTCAACACATCTATTGATTTGCTTAGTGCATAAAGGTAAAAATATTTTTAAAGTTTCTGATTGAACTGGGTCTAAAACACCTCAGTACTCTGATTATTTTTCCATTTCAATAAAATGAAATAAAGTTGAGGAAAGAAAGACGGAGACATGGAAACTTTGGAGACAAAAGCTTGGTTTTGATCAAATAAAGTATCTTTGGGAATAGTAAGTCCTGTTAACATACAGTTTAATACTACTTGGTTATAGCAATATTTTGTTTGTTCTTGCCTTTAAACAGAAACATAACCCAGTCTGTGCATAGAGATTTGTCTTCAGATGCTTGGGAGTAGTTAAAGTTTCTAACTGTGCCCAAATATAATCCTCATAACTCATAACAGTACTTAAATCTTTACAAAATGAAGGGATTTTTTCACAGGGTTATAGATTATTTGGGGTTTGGGCTATGAACATTCTGGGCTATGAACATGTCAGAATATCCCCTTTGATTGCTCTCATATGGAGTGGCACTCTGTGCCTACCAGGGTAATGCATCTCCTTAGGAATTTCTGTCTTTTCACTGGCCACCCCTGGTAACTAGCCAATATATCTGATTAAGTCAAGGTTAGTATTTTTAAAGAAAGAAAAAGAAACCTAACAAAATACACATGCACAGCTTTCTCCTAGTTTTTGTGCTTGTCTCTAGATCAGAGAAGCTTTGCTGCTCTGTTTATGGCATTGCTGACACTTCTGTGGCACAAAACAGATTTTGCAGAACCCCACTTCTGTGTGTCTGGCTTCCCTGCAGGAGAAGGCAGCAGCACAGCCAGGGTGAGGAGAGCTGGGCTGCTGCCTCCTCCCAAACCCAGGCCTGTCCTTGTGGCACTCTGTCCTATCCATACAGCAGCGTGGGGAGGGAGCAGGGACAGACTGCAGAGTGCCACACATTCAGCTCTGCAGCTCTTCACAGGCTGAGATAAAGTGCAGAGTAGCAGCTCTGCCCACAGGGGTTCCTTGTCAAGTCAGATCAGTGCAGGGCTCTGGGCTGGACCTCCACTAGTTATATAAAACACTGTCCACCAGACCTCCTGGGCAGTGCTGCAGAGCAAGGGCTGGGTTCAGCGAGATGACCACAGGTCCATTTCCCCCTGTTCTGTGGGGGGAAGAGATGTAGTACATCCTTCTGATTGCTCCCTAGCCTTCCCCAAATCATTGCCAGAGAGAAACCCACCTCTTTGCTGCATGCTTATGGGGAAAGCACTGGATATAAATTGCCAGTGTGACACAAAGTACGTCCTTTGCACTCTTTTCTTCACATTTTTCTTCCTGTGCTTGCCCCAGAGTGCGAGTCCTGCTTTCCTTTCCATGACAGTTACATCTGTCAAACCTGTCACATCTTGCATTTATTCACACAAGATGCAAAAGCTAAAGCAGGTGCTACAGATGCATCCTTGATTAGTGCAATGTGTTGATATTGTTTCTTGATATTTCACAAAGCAAAGAGAGGGAATGAAAGATATAAAGAGAGAGGGAGAACAGTGGCTGCATTAGATGAGATAAATGGCTTTAGAGTACCTTGTTCTGCTGTAATGGTTTCCATCAGACATGCCCAGCAAGGTAAAAGAGGCATTTTTTCAAACAGATGGTCTCAAAGCCTTTAGAGCATTACAGCTCAGAGTGGCAGCATAGCTCACTGCCACACGCTGGGGAGGAGCTGTGCCATGAAGGAGACACACTCAATTTACCTGCCTGCCTTAACAGCACCTGAATGCCTGCTCTGCTGAGGTGTCAAACTACACCTTAGTGAAAGGCAGCTGCTAGAGGGGCACAGCTGAGGGTATGGACAAGAAATAAAAGCCTTTTGTTGAGGCAATGGATTTGCATTTTGAGGACAGAGCAACAAACCATGTAATCTCTGTGACAAGGTTTATGCCACAGCACAGCTTGTGGGCAGTGTAACATTAGATCCAGCCACCTTCTCTTCCTAAAAATATGATGGAGGCAGCCAGCACATGATGGAAATTCACACTGCAGAAAGCTGGTTACATCCAAAGTTCTGCAAATAGTACATTGGTTGTGTGCTGCTGCATACACTTGTGGGTACATATATTGCATTCACTGGAGAGAAGCCTTTAGTCAGCACAGGAGACTCATTTCCAGCTGCCTAGACAGACAATAACTCTAAATTTGCAGCTTGTAGTAGGTCTGTTTGCTTTGCAAAAGATGGAGTAAATACAGCCTAGGCTTCTGTTCACTGTATGTAAAATGGAAATACCAAAGTAAAACATTATCTTTACCTTCCTCTTTCTTGTCTACTAAACTTGTAGTGCTTTAGAAGGAAAAGGAAATCTCATCAAAATGGATTTTTATTTTAAATGGCCAGCTGGATTCCAGACTCTTTAGGTTCCTTTATCCAGAAGCAGAAATTAGTGCATCAGTTGGACATGGTTTGGGTTGGTGCAGAGCATCTTGAGACAAGCAGATCTCCCGCACTAATGATTCTCTGATACTCTCAGCAGGCTTTGTTATCCAAGGATTTATTTTGCTTAAGGAAGAGGCTATACCTCTGTACCATTGCATCAGAAATGAGCCTTCATATCAGGTTCACCCCGGGCCATGAAAATAGAAAAAAACTTTTCCTGGAATTTGCCTAAATTGGCATGTTCTTTTCCAGCTGCTGTCCCTTACTTGAGTGGAGCTGGCAGATTTATGCATTCAGTATGTATTCACTTAAACTACTTCTACCTAATGATAAAGAAAATATTAATTTATAAATAACCCTAGGCAGTGGCAGGCCTGAAATGTGTACATTACTTACTTATATCTGTGTTCAGCAAGCAGAAAAATGACAGTGCCCCAGCAGTGCAGGCAGGCAAAGCATAAAGCGTTCAGCTCAGCGAGAGGAGAGGCCGCGCTGCGCCCTCGCACAGGCTGAGCTGGCAGGTCCTGGGGAAATTCCCACTGCAGATTAACCTGGCTGCATGAGCTGCCAGTGCCTGAGTCAGCAAAACAAGGTGAGACACGGCCTCCAAACTCACCTGGGTGCACGGGGCTGCCACAGAGATCCTGGCCCCTGGATCAGACACTGCTGGGTGTTGTTTTTTGCCCACCACCTCAGATATTTCCCCTGCTCTCCCACTGCAGGAGACAGAATATCTTATTTTCCATGGGGCAAGACATGCAGACACTATAATAGATTGATTTTTCTAGTTCTTCCTTATGAAGGTAAATCCCAGAGCTGCTGGGCTGGGCCACTTCCAAGTTTTGCAGTCAGGGATTTCCACAGAAAGAGCTGACAATGCAAATGGCTCCAGCAAAGGCTTTTTTCATGACCCTAGTGACCTTTTTATTTTGAACAGATAGCAGCTTTTATCTCTTTGCACCATTTGGTTATCATACTTTGATATTGCTGAGTGAACCTCTGATGCTGCTACCTGGGGAGAACAGGCACAAGAAACTCTTTCATATGGATTTGTAAAACACTTCCTTGCTGAGGCACAGCACCCCAGCTGTCCCAGGCTCGGGCACTCACATTAAGCTCTTCACTCTCACACTGCAGTGTCTCCTTTTAGTCCATTACTGAACGAGTAGAGCACCTCTACCGATAAAACAATGTTACACTTCAGTTGTGTTTCAACCATCACAGATTAATACCTCTGCTAACCAAAACACAGTCGTGCTAGTCTGTTTTCCTCTTAGTGAGCCCAGCCTCATTTCAACTCCAGCCTGGCACAGGTGAGAGTCTGAGAGAGAAAAGTTAGCAACAATCCTTTTCCTTACCTCACTCCTATTCAAACTATTTCCTTAAAAGAGACCAGCCTAGCAATTATTAGGGTTCATAACCTCTTTCTTAATTACCTACATAAAAAAATCAAAGCTCTGCAAAACACAGGAAGACTATGAATAAACTGCCTCATGTTTTCCAGAAACGTTTGCCTAATTATTAGTGTTTCTAAAATGTGATTACACATGAATAATAAAGAGAAAAATCCCTTTGCATTTTTGTATTTCCTCTATACAGTACATGGGCAAGCCTCCACTAATCAGATATTCCCTTCAGCAACAATGCAACCCATTATTTCTGAACTTTTGGTACTTTCATCCTGTAAGCTCTGGAGCAGTGTGACCAAGGAGACAATCAGCTCAAAGGTATTTGGATGCTAATGAACTACAGATATGCTGTTCAGTAAGCTGAGAATGATAGTGCCTTTAACTCCACCTTCAGCTACTCCGCAGTGAACACCAGAGCTGGGAAACAGCTAGGAAGAAAAGAGAAACATAGGATATAGTGTACACTAATCTGGCATCAATGCTTTGCATTTCTCTCTTCCAGGCAGAAGAGCAGAATGCCTAGATCCAGGATTTGGATTCTAAATGAAGGGACTGGTATTTCTCTGAGGTAACAGCCTCCCATCAGTACCTCCAGTTTCCACACAGCAGCACCAAACCTATGTTCTCATGTACCCTAATCTCAGGATTACCCTGGCCAAGGGATGGATAAACAAAGGAAAACGAAGGGCATGCCCAAAGGGTGTGTGGTGGCCAGAAGGCAGCTCAGGCTGCTGAAGGATTGCTGGAAGGGGCTGTGATCAGGCTGCAGGTGCGAGGGGAGCCAGCAGCCCTGCAGTGGGGTCCTGTGTGGGATGGGATGCTGCCCCTGCTGCCACGGGACAAGCCCGCTGAGAGGCACAGGGGGGCAAACGTGCAATGAGAGCTGTGCATGAAAGGGCCAAGTAAAGAATAGTTCTTTACTTGAAAAGTCACACTCCCCAGCTGAAGGAACAATATTTATCTGTGAAAATTTTGCCAGAAATCTTCCAAAAGATATATCTTGAAAGGTCACAGAAGGGCAGTGGGTACCTCAAACTCAAGTGGAAGGGAAATATTTAACAAAACAATGACAAGGTTTGGTTCATTATTTCAGCTTGGATTTTGAGACATGCTATCTTTTACCATTATTCATGGGGGTTTTTTTCCCAGACAGATGCTGTCAGTGCTGCAATTATTTATGCTGGTGCCAGCACTCAGCTTCTGGCACCAGCACCCCAAGGAGATTGAGACTGGCAACTGTTATGCTGCTTGACCCTCCACAAACAGGAAAAGGGACAAAATGCAGAGCCACACCACTTGACCAAGCTGCAAACTTTGCAAGTTTATCTTCTCCTTCTCCCTGCCTGTCCGAGCGTGCCAACTCGAAACTGCTGTAAGCAACACTGCGAGCAAACAAAACGTTGTTTGCAATTCATCTCTGACAAACACAAACATCGTATTACACCAGCGGAATCAAACTTTAATTTCACATTCAGATAGCTTTTAAACCAGCCAGCTGGTAACGTGCTTTGATGAGTTATTAACGCTTTTGAGAAGACCGATCTTCTGTCAATAGCATCGATTTAACAGTAATAGCTTTTTAAAATATCACCTCTTTCCAAACTAAGGTGCAGGGAATTTGTTGAGGCTGCAGAAAGCCAGGCAGGTAATGTGAACTGCACCACTGCTGCTACAGAATTTGTATTGTTCCGTGCCTCTCTTACACCTGCGTTTACTAATTGATAAAGATTCGAGACCACACCAAAGTGCTTGTCTCTCTCCAGTTCACCTAGCAGCTAATAAATGTTCCCAGGATTCCATCCTTTCATTACTGAGTCAATTGAGGGGAAAATTGGTTTGCTCCTTGAGTAAAAACATCCCTGGAGAATTTGAGGTGCTGTTTGCATCTCCTTAAAGATTGTATTCTCGTGGCATTTTTAAAGAGGACTGTGAATGCTTCTTAGAGAAACTTCCCTGGCCATTCATGTGCCTAAAGACAATGGTGCGAGATGTGCAGAACAATTCTGAGAGAAAACAGGAGAAAACCACAGATCAGCTAGATTTAGGGGGGGAAATACCCTTCTAAAATTCAATGTAGAGACACCACTCTTATGTAAGTTCATATTTGTGGTAAAAAAATTCCAGAAAATTGCTTAAAAGCAATTAAAGAGGATTATCATATTTCCCTATGACTAATGTTTGTTGCTTTTTCTTCCAAAATCCCCAATCATTTCGGTTTGTCTTTGAACAAGTATGTTTTTCCACAACCATACAGATGTAGCGACATTTTGAGGTAATTCACACTTGTTGCCAATACTTGATCAATCTTAATGATTTAAGGTTTAGCCCTTTTATCTTTGTTTATGCTCTCACACATTACTGATCTGGAGACAGTCAGGTGTCTTCCATTCACGGATCACAAGTGAGTATGATTCCATATTTACATGGTGAATTCTCTAAAAACCAAATTAGCTATTTACTCTGATTATTAAAAAAGCCCCAGAATTCGGAGTTTTGTGTCCAGAGACTGCAAAGCTGTTACTCTTCAGAATTCAGACTGAATGATGAGTTACATCATTTGGCCTGATCAGCTTTCCTCCCATGACTTAGTGAGGAATTGCCACAGATGGGTATATATCCATAAAGTTTACCAAAAAAAGCAAAAGAAAAGAGACTATTACAGAAACTGAAACAACGCAGCTGATGCTTTACAGGTTTTTTTTTTTCCAATTTTCAAAAGATAAAGTTTTAGGATTGCTGCTTTCTTTCTGGGTATTTTAACTCCTTTGCAAAAGAAATCACAGAGGTCTCAGGAATAAAGTAAATAAGCAGGGGAAAGCATGCACATTGCACAAGCAAAACTTATGTCTCTCTGGACTTCTGAGGGGAGGAAAAACATAGAAGACAAGAATACTGATCTCTGAAACAGGGAAGCCAGAAGAAAAATAGAGGAATTTTGGTTTCACTGACCAGAACATGTACACAAGGTTGAAAAGGAAGAAGAAAAACTCAGAAGAAATACCAAGAGCCCCAGGAAGAAGAAAGATGAGACACGTAACCAGGATTATCTGATCTGGCAGGCACTAGGAAGTAATCAATGGAAAATTGTAAAAATGAGAGTGCTGCTTTGAATCAGATTTTTGAACACTGACAAAGATTTCCCCTGGCATGGAGCAAGGGAATTGCTAGGATCTTAATAAACAATTTTGGAGATACAAAACCAGTTTTTTCCTATTAAAATAATCTTCTTGGGGCCTTTTTTGACTTGTGCTTTAAGCACTATCAAAGTTTGAGAACTCTGATCCTTTTTTAAAGCCCTTCTCCCTGCTTCTCCTATCCATGAGGTAGAGGTGGAAAAGGTTTCTCAAAAATTAAGGAGGCAGGTAGAAACAAAGTGCTTTTCCCATGGGATATTATAGCATTCATGCATTCCCATGAAAAACTTTTTCTTGATAGTTTCTCCTCCTGAAAGTAGCAGTGGAAAAAAGATTTCACCAGAGATTACAAAATAAACTCAGTGTAGTGTTTGAGGAAGTCTTTAATGTTTGTGCAAGCTGGGATTTCTAACAAAGAGTAGCAAAGGCAAGATCTGGACGGTTTTCCTCCAGCTGCCTGAATCTATCTTTAGTGATCATCCTTGCCTCAGGTTCCTCTTCTTGGCTCAGATCCAAAGCCTGTTCCAAACAGAAAGATCCTCTAAATCTATTTAGGTTTGGAGGAAGCTCCAGGCACTTCAGGCTTGCTTTGTGACACCCCCCTCTCCTCCCATTGCTGCGATGCTTTGTTGCAACCATTGCTGTGCAATTAATGCCAGACTGGTTTTGTGATATACACTGATAGGAAATCTAATGAAGTACTCATCTCCTTTTCACTAGGGAATTCAGCCAGGACAACTTGTTTCCCAATGGATATATGCCAAGGGCTGACAGAAGATGTGGCTCAGAGTGGAGCATAAATTATTTCCACTGTTTGCTTTGCTACCTCGTAGGAATGAGAAATCACCAAGAAATAGCACTCAGTCAAGCAGCCTATCTGCAAAAGCCAGGACTGCACCTGTACAAGCCCTGCTCCCAGGAGCTCGAGCTCTCAACACCTGCTGCCACAAAAATGGGGGGACCAGCCCACAGAAAGGTCCCTTAAACTTCTGCAGGAGACATGAAACACTAAGTAGGCATGAAGAGATAATTAGTCATTCGTTTTCAGCACACATGAAGCAGAAAGGGGACCATGGGCCAGCCAGTTTGAGGGAGTTCCCATTTCCTCTGCCCTTGGCAATAAGGAGCCTTTTTATAGGTGAGCCAGCAATCACCTGACCCACTCTCTTGGACACCTGGGAAGCCACCAGCAACAGCAGAACTTGATCCACCTTCCCCAAAAAGTCCTAATTACACCAGCTAGCCTGTTCCATGCTTAGATACATGAGTAGAGGCAGACCAGCTGCCACACACACACAGACTTCACTTCTCTTCTGCTGACACTTTCCAAAGCTTCCACAAATAAATGGCAGTTGTATGTTTCTAGCTAGATTTTCCAAGTCTCCCACCAAAATTTCTCTCCCAAATGTTTTCATTGTTTTAACTGTTGGTTTTCAAAATCCTGTACTAGATTGCTCTCTTCTCCTCTGCCTTTTCATTTAAGGTTACCAATACAGTGCCTTTGTACTGTACACAGTACCACGTGTGCTACTTTCCTACATGGAAGCAACTCTATCTATTTAAATTCTAAGAAGAGAAGTAGAATTACCTGTTTTCAACAAAGCTGTTCAACCAAACAATTGGCTCTGCAGCCTTCAGAGAACAAGGAGACATGGCTGCAATATTTCAGTCTGGAAAGCTTGCTGGTGGAGAAGAGGCTTTTTCCCTAGTTAACCTTCACAGAGAGAGTCAAACTACCAAAAAAAAAGAACAAATCAAAAACCCAGGCCCGAGGGCTCCTGTTGTTATTAGTCATATCCATCTCATGCTGCTTTTCTATTCCCTTTCTCTAATAAAGCAGTACAATGCCTTCTGGCGTGCCAGAGACCTCATGACTGTAGGGAAATCTATTTTCTTACTTCTTCCTGATAGAAAAGCCCTGTGTCCTGAGCAAAGATCCCCTGCCAGGCAGCAGAGCTACAAGACCCTGCTTCCCTCAGACACCAGAGACCATAAAGTTGCAATTAGATCCCACTTGCACTAGAGAGGAGTAATCACACCCTGAGGCAAGAAGGGTGAAGGGTCTTGGCAGTGGACATGCCATTTGCTGTTATTCATGTCCCCCAAAAATATCTTCTTGCGTGACTATGGTTTTGTTTCAGGCCTTGCACCACTCAGCACTGCATCTGGCAAGTGAAACTCTTGTTAGCAGTAGCAAGCAACCAGCAGAGGTAGGTCATTAGGTAAGGATTCTTGGCAGGGTTTTTTTCCTGTGGTATATGTTCCACTCCTAAGCTAACGAGGCAGCAACTACAGCCACAGCCAGGCAACCCATCTAGTGTATACAGACTAATGAAAACAAAACAACTAAAATGCTTTTAAGGGTGTCTAAAATGCAAATCATCATTAGAAAAGAGAATTGAACTGACAGGATGAAAGGAGTTAATTGTGGGAACAGCCACCATAGGCTTTTGGTAACAGCCATGCTAACTTATTTCTATATATTTACTCTCCAGTTTTGCATCTGGGAGTTCCCAGAATGAAGTATAGGGGCAGAGTGGAGAAGATTCACTGATAGCTTCACTGACAGCAAAAGGAGAGTCAGTCCTTTAAGACATTTTTCCAGGTACAACCAGCTTGTTTCTATTTCTAGACTTTATGCCAAGCTCACGTGTGACCTTAGGTTTTCACTCTCCTTCAGTCTGGGCAGTGTCCACACAGTGAGGAAAGAATGTTTTGAAGTGTTAACTTGCCACTGATTAACTGGTGAGTGAGGGAGCTGGCATCAGGGGGGTGCTGATGTCAGCAAAGAGAGATATCGCCTGTAATTCAAAAGTGCCCCAAAAAAACAACTGCTAATTTTGTCTAAAAGAGAATTACAAAAGCAAAATAATACTCCATGTGCATAAAGGTCTCTTATTCAACAAGGCAGCTCATGTCCTCCTGCTCTCTGTGCTGGCTTCAACGCTGTAGGTAACTAAAGCAAACCCTACTCTAATGGCACGTGCCTGGAGAATATTTTCACACACACAATGAAACCTATCCACATGCATGTGTGTTTGAGCACAAAAGAATACATTTTTAACTAAAAGAAGTTTTGAAAGGATATCAGGGTCCCATTGTGCAGGAAATGAAAACATATGCCATTGCTTAGGTTCCATTCCTTACGTATCTGTGCATTATGTCCTACCTAATCCTGCAGCGCCCATTCCCATGTGAGTGATGGCTCCTGAAACGAGGGAAGAAACAAAAGTATCAGGTAGAGCCATGCAGGCAGCCTTTGTGCAGCTCCAGTTGCCAGGGAGATGCTGTCCACTCTGTGTCCAAATCAGAACAGCTGTCTCATTTGTAAACTGACCTGCAGGCAACCACGAGCATGCTGTGGCCAGTGGTGAAAAAATGAGCAAAACTAGGGAAAAATAATTATGGGCACCAATAAAAATGCTAAAATATCAATCACCCCACCATGTTGCTAAAATAAAATATTTGAGCTAGCAAGATACTTCTAATGTAAGCTAATGAAGGACATGGTTTCTTTTCATGGGTGTTAAAGAGTGTGGTTTCCATAATTTCTAGTTTGTACATAAAAAAAACCCTCCCATCCAAAGACTGCTACAGCTCAGTGACTTTTTGGGGCAGACTTATTAAAAAATTAAGTCAGTATTTGAGAGTGACATTTTGCAACAAGCACCTGGACCTGTGCAGCTACAAGACTGAATTCTTGCCCAGGGTTCCTCCGTGACAGAGCCAGGCAAGCCAGAGCTCCCGCAGGTTACACCTCCTCCTGCCTCTCTTCTCTCAGGATCACCATTGCAAAGTCTGACAGGGACCAGTGCTGACTGCTTTTGCTGATGTTTAAGCTAAACATTGGTGTCACTGGGAAGAGCTCAGAACATCTGATTTGGGTTCAATAACTTAAAAAGTGGAGTGATGAAGTGATTTGGGAAACCGAATAAATCACTGTACAGGCGAAAGGCAGAATGTTCATGCACTAAAATTTAGTTGTCCCTGTTCATTTCAGGAGTCACTACAAGATGGAAATACCACCTTACAAGCACTCCTAACAACATTTTAAGTTTCCTATCTTTAAGTCAAACAAGTCAATGCACTTGCCCTTAAATCTCCTGCACCCTTTGTCTGACAGACATGCAAGCCTGCTCCAGCCTGAGCTTCCTTCCTTCTTTGCCACCAATCAAATTAAAGCTCTTCTACCATTCCAGATATAAATATCTTCATATACTGGGCAAGATTTCAAAATAATACATGTGTTCCTGAACTTAAGACAACCAGGCATGCACAAAACCAAAGAGAAATAGTTATTTTGAAAATGACATCACACCCTTCTATGTATTGCTGATGATGTCTAAGTTAAATAAGCGTTTTCATATGGCATCCTTGAAACTGCATTCAGAATTAGTCAGCTTGATTCTCTTTGCTCCCAACAGGTAATGTGTTCTGACTGCAGTGAAGGAGTTTGGGAGGGAGCCTGCCAATTTCAGTGAAGCTAACAGAGAAATTTCAAAGACCAAAGAGGACATTTTGTTCCAGCTTTCTCAGGTTCTATTAGGTGGATTACTTTATGTGAGCACAGGCACACTTAACTGTACAAGCACACACAATGCATACTGGCAGCATGTGTTGGATTAATTTCAGCAACTCCAGAAAGAAATATTTTGATGAATTCACTTATGTGTTTGCATACTCAAAACCCTAGAATTATATAATAAATATAGATATTAGATAAATATATGTAAAATATTTAATTCTTCCAATTTTTCATAATTTTAAGAACAGGATTTCAAACTCTTTATTTCTCTAGGTTTTCCTTTCAAACTTATTCTTCAGGATTCCTTTATTGTATATCACACTAAAACAAGAGTGATGTTTTCTGTACTACCCTACAATAAACAAATTGACTACATTTAACAGAGGGAAGTAACCATTTAAAAAATAAAAAACAAAATCAAAGTCACAACAGATTTGAATTTTAAGATCCTTAGAGTATTGTTATATAACGAACAGCCTGAGGGGAGATATTTTACAGATGATGGGAAAGTATCTTGACAGGTTCCTTTAAACTGAGATCCTGTTTTAAATTTATCTTTATCCTTAACAATCTGAATTTTAAGGGTCAAAAGCCAAGCAATTTACTAGCAAGTTTTCTACCTTTCTATGCTTGTTTAAACTCCCAAACTGTATTCCTAATGGTTTAGATATTATAAAATATTACAAATGTACTCAAGAGGCCGATGCCTTGGGGGGTTTCATTTTGGTCAGGTTTTTTGTGGGGATTGCTTTATTTTCTTTTAAGCACTCCTTTCTTTCACAAGGTCACTGGTTCACTGGACTGAAGAAACAAAGTGGATTATTAATGCTATGTAATCCCAAAAACTCTAAACAAATCTCTTGACCCCTGAAACTCACTGGTTGGTGAATCTGCAACTTGGATGCATCTGATAAGAGCAGAAGCAGAGGGGTAGGAGAGAGGAAAGGAGGCTGGAAAAACCATGACACAAGTAGGCCTTTCCTGAGAGCATCTTGAGAGTCTCTGCTTTTGGGCTTAGCTAGAAATTTACTATCTGGAATGATGTTCCTGGCATCTCTCTTGGCCTTATTTTTCGTTTTAATTTAATATTGTTGCTGCTTTCTATATTAGCCAAAGTGCTCCAGTTATTTCTGAAAAGAAGGCAAAGCTTTATCTATGTGTGCATTCTGCTTTCAAAAATACCTGCTGTGCCTCTGAAAAACTTTTCCTCTCCCACCAAACAGGGAAAAGGTTAGTGATCTCCACAAATCTTGATTATTCATTAAGCAAAATTAGCTGATTTTTATACCTGAATAAGCCATTAACAGTATCTTAGAGTGGTTTGGGTTGAAAGGACCACACGAAGTGCATCAGTCACTTACTACGTTTAGACTGTTTCTTCCTGGCCAAATGTTAAAAACTTATAGGCATTCTTGAAAAAACTTATGCTTTTAATTAATATTTAACCTGAAGAAGAAGCTAACTGAGTCATTTCTGCCCTAAGAAAACTACTGCCAAACAAAATAAGGGTACAAGAACCTGGAAAGGTAGCACTACAGGATAACATGCTCAGGTCTATTTCTGGAAGTCTTGCCAAAAGTCAAGTCCAAATTGTTTCTCAAATGTACAGTTACATACTCCTGTGAACAATGAGATAAAAAGAAAGGAAACCTGTGGGTCTGGATAAATGGGAATCAGCCATGCTATAACGTTGAATTATGGCAGGATTTCACAAACTGTGTCAGGCCTTGGTATCTCTTATCTCCTGAAACTTGCTCTCAGTGTCTAGAGAGCACAAAGCCACCTGAACTATGAGCTGTAGATTCAAATAATAAATAACATTCCTCACATACTGATCACTACACTACACGGTGCATCACAGAAGGAAGTCCTGCAGCATTTTTGACTGTCTGCTGAGTGGCCAAAGGAGAATTGAAATCTCGTTGTTTAATGCCTTCCAGAATATCTGACTAAGTGCCAGCAGCTGAATAGAACATAATAGAACACATAAGGTCCATTTAGACCCCAAAGGGGGAGTTGTTGATGTGCTGGACAGTGACCTGCAGTGTGACACAGCAGGTACATGTCCCATTCAGCAGTGCTTTCTGCAGCCCTGATAAATCCAGCAGAGGCACGGCTCAGAGCAGAAGCTGTTTCAGNGAGCAGGTACATGTCCCATTCAGCAGTGCTTTCTGCAGCACCAATAAATCCAGCAGAGCAGAAGCTGTTTCAACTGCTCGACAGCCCAATACATGCTGGTATCTTCAACAGTTCTTCAAGGAAGCAGTGTCTTCCTTTTCACCTAAGCTTAGAATAGAATCCAGAAAAACCTGAATAGCAGAAGGTTTCTTGGAAAAAAAAGAGAATCTGAAACTAATGCTGCATATTCAGAAACTTCTATGAAAATAATTCTCAGTAAACAGGAGATTGCCACTGCAGGTGATAGACACAGTAATTGTGTAGAGTACATCAAGTCATGACAACTCAAGGCTGAAACTGACTGACCTCTGGCCTTGTCTGGGTCACTTCAAAGCTATTTCTCACTCACAAGTCTTTTGGCCACCATTTGACAGCAGTTCCTGGCTTGTCACACCTCACTATCTAGAGCTGACAACACAACACAGGGAAAATGCTTTTAAGGCTGTGAATTACAGACTGGAAATTCCGCATTTACAACTAGCAAGGTGTCACCATCGAAAGCAAATAAAGCTTTTTTAAATTTCTTGCCCATGTAGAAGAAGCAAAGGACATCTCCTCTGGTGATATTTCAAATTGCTGTTTGATGAAGTTGTCAGATTGCACCAAGGAACCATTCTCTGCAAAGGCATATTCTGGGGATTTCATCGCCTGCCTGTCACTCCACAGGACAGCATGTTCCCATGTGTTTAGGTTTCTGTGCAAACCACTGGCTTATCTCAAAATGAATGCTCAGATTGGTAGATTTAGGACGCAGAGAAAGCAAGAGTGCATCACCCCATGTATTCCATCCAACTCTACCACACATGATGGAGAATGTGCTGAGTTTTTTAATTTGCCATGGATCAGAACTATTTCTTACTAAACCAATGACATTCTCTACAGATCCTCTGCTTCAAAAAGTAAGGCAGAGGGGAGAGGGGTGTAGCATGAAGGGAAGTAATTTCTCTCTCATTTACTGCCAAATGCACGCAGTGCATGTGCTTGCTGGATGAACTGCTCCCCAATGAACTGCTCCCCTACTATGCTTAATGGCCTGTAGGGGTTTGAGTGTGTTTTTGTTTTCACTCTTTTTAGATCTTGATTTGAGAAACTCTTCTTTCATCAATGTAAATCTAGACTTTTTGACCTACTGAGCTCTGGTACTCCATCACTCCCACTGTCTGCTTGGGCAGAGAAAAACAGACAAACTCTGGGGGCAACCTTGTGCTCACAGCAGCAATAATGCACACTCTGAGAAGGATGTGTGTGTTCCCAGGAGCACTATCTGCTTGTGACCAACACACCTGTGTTGGTCCACTCTTCCTGTTACATTTGATTCATTTCAGGCACCAGTCCAAGGCAGTCCACACCTTTGAGACTATCAGACAGAGTGAGACATCAGATGTAAAGGTACACACTCATCCCTGGCTACAAAGCTAAACCCTCCATTTAAAGAAATCAGCGAGTGCTATAAATAAGGAAAAATAGGCACAACTTCATTGCAAATATCTTCTGAAAACACACTTTTTTCCAGGTCATTTGCTACTTTTTCCCTTGCCTTTGACTTTGTGACCAGAATGGGTCTAAGTCCTGAGATACCTGTTAAGATGAGGTGGAGGGAATCTGCTGGCACACACACAAAAAGTTCAGTTGACAAAAACCATCAAATACATGAGGGGGGATCTGCCTCTGAGGATATTTTAATGTCTCTATCACAACTTTATTCCCATCTAAATCCCCCTGGAGCTTTCATTTCGTCTCAGAGTCCAAGAGGGTCCATTTCCAGCAGCCTCCAGACACCCTTTGTGTTTCTCTAGAGTCCAGCTAGAAAAACTTCACCCATCTCATCTCAGCAAGGACCTCAACATTCTTCCATCAACAGCTTCTACAGGTAGATACACATTCATCTCTAGGAGCAAGGCAGGGTGGCATTTTTGCTCTCCTGCTACATGGCTAAATAACTACTTTAATCCTGCAAAGTCATTTATCTACTTAATACATTGAATTATATAACTTGCCCTTCACAAGCAGTGAAGTGTAGAGTGGTCCTGGAGGGAATCAGCAACAGGCTGAGCCCACAGGAGTTCTGCTCTCCACCTCTGCACCCATCTGTCCCATCTGTCTTTGGGAGCATTCCTGGGATTGCTTGCAGAGGGCACTTTCTCATCAAGATAAAGCAAAATGATGCTGTCACAGTAGCTGCGACAGTACACTAAGCTCTGCTGGCTAGAGACACAAATCAGTGTTTATTAAGCAGGAAAAAGGACAACTTGGAGGAGAGAAAAGCTGTCAAGCACCTTGTAACTCACAGCAGAATGCCAATAAAAGCACTGTAAACATGACTTGATTGTGCTTTCTGAATAGCTCATTATGGTGTCGAAGCTGTGACAAATTTCATATGAATGTGAATTTAAATATTACAATCTATTTAGCATCTGAAGAACCCTTCTTGCAAACCATTTTTTAGTAAAGGGTGCAGAATGAGACAAAAATATTTGGGGATAATTAAGCTACTTGTGCTGATGCTTTCACCTCAGCAATGTCTAGACTTACACTCCCTATGTAACCAGGATAGCCTTCTTCCTTTAGATAAAAGTGGAGTTTTGCATAAACTGTGTAAACAGCAGCCACCCTACCTGGAGGACAAATCCTCTGCCTACCTATAATGCTATTACATTAAAATCCCCATATGGTGGATGGGAAATTAGTGGGCTAGGGGACCAAACTGCTGGCTCTACCATTTCACATACTCGGCAGACTTTTACTTACTTGAATAAGGAATTCTTCATAGAATAGCTTGGTCTGGCTTTCTTTAGCTATATTGTGTAGCAAAGAGCTTTTAGTCAGACTGACACTCAGAGCTTGGAGTGGTTCCCACAGATAAAACATAGCAAATAGCTATGCTGGGATATAGAATGAAGGATATATTTGTATATTGTTAATGCTTTTTTAATATACAGGCTTTCTTTCCATCTCCCTTCAAGATCAATGATGGTGACTATTGTTTAGACTGCCCACAAATAGTACCAACAGCCATTTTAAGAGAAATTGTGGAGTACAGGTAAGTGCTTCTGCAATTGTTTGATTTATCCTGTATCATTTCAACCTGAATTTCTCTTCGGGAACAAATCTTTGTTTCTTTCAAATTCTTGGCATACAGTGGCACAAATTCTCCTCACTTATTTCATATAGATTACGGAACACCACTAATTGAGCTTAGCAGCTTTTCAGTGACAGTTTCTTTGGAACACTCTGCACAGCAGGGTGTGGCAGTGAGAGATCTGAACAGCTCATAGTAGCAACACTCCCCCTTCAGAATCTCTAGATTTACACATTATGGAAGCCACATCATCTTAAAACTGGCTATAATGAGAACAGGCTCTGAAATGATGTGCAAGTTTGAAGAAGATAATTAATGTGTGAAAATTTGCCTTTTTTTTTTTTTTTTTTTTTTTTTTTTTTTCTTTTCCTCTCCCCTTGTGAGGAGGTGGTTTGAAGGGGATTTTGAAGCTTTGAAAAATTGGAAAAAATTGTGAGCAAATTATTTTTATAATACAGAGGTGTGTGCCAAGAAAAATGGCTTTCTGTCTTACCACATCCTCCTCGCTCCCAATTTTAATTACCACAGTTTGGCACCTGATCCTGCACACAGCCATATAAAAGCCACACAGGCCAGCTCTTTCCAGAAAGAGATAAAACGGAGGGAGGGAGGAATTAATTAAATCCTTTTCAAATCTTTCCTTCTAAAGTCACTCTTCTGGTTTCTGCATAGCTAGTACAATGACATATGGCCATAAATAACAAACAGTTCTTGCCTTCTCCTGTTGTCTCTCTTTTTCTACCCTCTGCAGAATCAAAACAAAACAGGCTTATAATTCTGGTATTATAAGCAAGCTAGTCAGGATCCAGAGCAAACAGGCAGCTGAGCATGTTTTCAATTCACAGCAGAGTGCAGAGCTTTTAAATGAGCTAGTTGATTCAGTCTTGCAGGTCCCTGCTACCAGGGGCTGCTTACTGATTACATCTCAGGCCCAGAACGGTGACATATGGTTACCAAACTAAGCTAAAACAAACCAAACTCAAATTGGGTAACTCTAGTTACCAAAACATAGTTTCTCTTTTTTTTTTTTTTTATTATGATTGCAATCTCGTGACTCTCCTCCCCTCCCAAAAGGAGCGTGTCACTTATTTCTGGGCTCCTCAGGAATAAGAAAGAAGGTTTCATGTTCAGATCCCAACCCCTGGGCTGCTCCCGGGTGCATTGAACAGGTCTGACTCCACTGACCTTCCCTGCCTGCAGCACGAGGACACAGGCAGTGAGGTGAATGCCTGCTCTCTTGGGATCTGGTGACATTGAGCACCATCAACACAAGCAGAGCCCTGAGAGGGCTCATGGTGGGGTCACTTGCCTTTGCACTAAATGATAAACCCTTTGACCAAACACAGCAAAGAGGACAGGATGGATTGCAGCAGGCTAGCAGCCTCCATGGTGAGCAGTTGCAGTTTTCCAGCTAAACTGAGGTGATTCTGAGAAAAGCAGCAGATCACATCATCAGGGCAACACTGGAGCGTACATGAGAAATGCTATGGTGTGCAACCCAGCATGTCAGGACAGGGATAAAAGACACATCCACTTCCAAGGTGTTTGTTTTCCATTTGAAGAGACTATTACCACACCTCTCCATGTCCCTGGCTCACAGTACCTGTGTCAGTGAGCCTGCCCACCTCAGGGAACAAGAAACACGCTACAGCATGAGGAACAAAACATCAGTCCAGAGAGCAACCTTTTTTGATTTTTTACTGCCCATCTGCTGATTTTTCATACATAGAATATAGAGCACAGACTATTTCAAGATGCCTTTTCTCTGGAAAAAAATAATAAAATAAAAATTCATAATTTAAGTTTCTTTTTGCAAGTTTAACCCAGATGCTCAGGAGAATCTGTAATCCCATTAAATTAAATAAAGTCTTTTCTTTCCTATCTCCTTTGTTGATACTGGGACGCTTCTAAGGGAAACGGTAAATTAATCAATTTTTAGCTTGTCAAACTTCCATTCTCTTTATTAAAAATGATGATGAACTTCTGTATGTGATTACTTCAGCTGAAAACAGCCTGGCTGCATTTGCAAGACAGAAGCTGCCTGAGCACTGAGCAGAGCTATCAGTGTTACAACTGGGGTACAGAGTTACAGGGATAATCCTGCAGCACAACACACCGAGCCACAGATGCTCTCTGCATCAGAACTAATCAAAATTCAGACCTTCAGTTCCCCAGAAAATTCTAACATTTTGAAATGTGTTCGGGTTTCAAAATAGAATGAAAACACACAAGCAAACTGTTAGATACAACTTCCAAATTATTCTGTTTGGATGTGTTAAGCTGTCCAGCTTCAATACCATGAAAATATTGAGCTAGGAATCCAGCTTACATTACAACATAAGAGAAAAATCCCTGGTTTTCCAGTTAGGATGACAGAAAGGTTTTGCTTCAAAACAGGCCAGGAGTGGAGAAGCCTGAGTCAGCTACAAAGCCCTTGGTGGATCTGCCTCATCCACCTGAGCTCCTCTGAGCATGGTGCTACACCCAACAGGAGAGGCTGATTTCTCCAGGAGCAACAGAGAACATTAAAAGCAAGACTCCTGTTGAGAATCCTGGTATTGATGCATTGGAAAAATCTATGACATTTGACAAATCATTTCTTAAAGAGCCTTTTAATCATTTAGTAAATCCTTCATAAAAATTGTGCTGGTGAAACCTTCCATGTAAACAAGAGTTTCATAAAAATTAATCAGTTTTCTGATTAATCAGTCAGTGAATAAAAGAAAATTGAGGAAATATGAAAGGATTTTAAGGCTCCAAGAGATGCAGAGATGAAGTTTAGGTCCACCATTAACAAGAGGAGCCTACTTTAGAACCAAATAAGAGCAGCAGGAAGGAGAACATGCTTTTCTCTAGGGTACCAGGTTCTCTCAGGAACTCAAAGGAGGGAGGAACTCAAAGCAAGAGCTTTAAAAGTTATTTAGAGAACACCAGGAAATTCCTAGAAAGCCTTAGGAAGGAAGGTCTGCCACACAGCCATCATAGAGGATTTGCAAGGGAAGATGATTTGCCCCACCTACCCTTTTATCTCCCTGAGCAGCCTTTCAGTAGTTGCAGTTGTCAGTGATGAATTAACCTCAAATGAGCAAAATAAATGTGAAGCCAAATTCGATATTTTGCCAAGTCAGTCCAGATCAACAAAATCTGAGGTGTTCCGAAACACTGAAGAAACAATTTTGACTTGACAAAAATAACCACAATGCTTATTAAGAAGAGAATAAAAATTGTGTGAGCATTTTGGATAAAGAAGGAAGAATTTCTGTTAGGCCTCAAAACTTTCCATCTATTTTGTTCACATTTGACTCTGCCTCAGGCTTCCTGGGCTCTCCAACATAGCCCAGCTAAGGAAAGCTCTTTATCATGACAGAGATTTCAATTAGTCAAATATCCACCACTAAATGAACAACGTGGCTGATACGTAAATCCCAGTTGAGCAGGAGAGAGTTTTCTTTGGTTTTATTTTATTTTTGTGTGTGACAATAGACATCTAGCTTGCTGGAAAGTATCTTTACAAATTGAACTGCACTATTTAAGTTAATTATATTATGGTGAAGGATGTTATGTGTGGCACCAGGAGGATCGTAGAAACAATAAGCACAAAAGTAGAATCTCATTCTTCTTTTGATTAGAAGACTGCCAAATTGGGAAAAAAAAAAAATCAATACAGAGAACAAGCCTGGACACTAGGAGAATATGTCTTACTACTGACAAAATTGTGTTTTCACCAAGACACCCAGCAGATTTTGAAAGAGAACAGGAACTCTGTGCCAATCTGGCCAGAGCCCACAGCCAAATTTGAAGCCTCTGATGCAGAATAAGCAGGGTCTAATAAGCCAGTGCTGCTATTCAGGCTCCCTGCACGTGCTTGAAAAGCAGCCTCTAGAGAAAGGAGACAGAAGATAGAGAAACTGAGAACTAATGTGGAAAAGCTCCTTAAAACAACCACATCTAGCCATGGTTCTCCAGAACATGTGACTTGTTTGCAGCACAAACACCATAAACATGCATGGATGGTACCACTTCCCACAGGATATTCAAGTATGCAACAAGGCAAAGTTCTCAAGCCCTGCTGTGATGGAGTCATGTGAAATCAAATGTTTAAAGTTCACTCAGAGTGGTGACTTCAGGAAAAAAAGGGAAAGAGAAAGCTGCAGGAAGCCAGTGCTCCCTCTAATGAAGGAGGGCAGAGAGCAGGGGAATTAGCTTTTACACCTTGCCCCTAACACCCCCAACCACTTAAATTAACTAGAAGCAGGAAAAAGACACCATCAAAGCAGAATGTCACCTTGAACCCCAAATAATCCTTTAAAGTTATTTCTTCAAGACTTAGCTAAATGTTGCTGAAAAAACTGCTGGGTAAAATGACAAGGACCATTCATCACTAGACTCTGCAGCATTGGCATCAGAGCTCTGTTGCCATAAAAATGCACCAGAATTTTCTAACAAGATTGGGAGAGGCAGAAACTCCAAGAATATTTGGAATCCTCCTTGCTTTACAGACCAGTGCAAATATTTGCTTTTTAAGAAGTCACCCCTCATTCCTTACTGTTTTGAATCGAATCTGTTCATCTTTAGGGTTTTTACAACATTCTGATTATACATAAAAAAGGGGAAAATCTCCTTTACTGAGTCCAAAGACTTGAAACACTCTTGCAAATGGACAGACTTGGACGGACTTCCTGACTTCAACAGAGCTTCACCAGTTTTTATCAGCACAACATTTGGTCCTCCCTATTGACTGTTATTATTGAGAGTATACATTGAGCGAGCAAACACCATAATAAAACATACAAATAACTTCTAAGTTGTCAGTTATCTCAGATTTCTCTTTTAATTAACAGGATTTAGTTCCATTCTTAGTTCTAGAAAAGCTGCAGATTTTAGGCTGCAGTTATTCTATTTAGTAAAAACGTGGGTACATGTAATATTGTAAAGTGCCTTCTGGATGGACTACTGATCCATGATCAGGGAAATCCTGTTTCCTTGGAAGTTAAAATTGTGTTTCAGGAGGAAAAAATAAAAAATATTAATTATTGGAATACACAGAATAAAAATCAGAAACAACATAAATCTGTTTGGGAGTGGGGGACTGTTGATCATTTGCCCCTGTTAGGTGTTCCTCTGTATGAGGAACTTGCTGGAAGTGATTAATAACTGCATTTGGTAGTTTGCTCAATAAATCTATCCATAGCCACAGATACATGCCCAATGACAGCTCCTACTAAGTTTGATCAGGAGTTTTCTAACAGATAATGAAAACTGTATGTTTCTCATCCAAGAAGAGTTCCCACCAATATCATGACATTTGATCTCAGGCAGCACCAATGAAACAGAAAAATGTGATCTAATTTTAAAAAGTCGTGGTTTGCTTAATGGTGGCTCCCATGTTTGTAATGAAAAAAAAAAAAAAAACAACAAACCACTTCCTCACCTTGGGAAGAGACAGCTTCTTGCTAATGCTTTACTCCACATAAACACAAGGTACCTGAAGTATTGAAACTGTTTACAAGAACCAGTCCACATTTTCATGCTTACACAACAGGCTGGGCAAATTCACAGTGATAACTTGAAAAAATAACTGTCTAATGCATACAGCTGAATGGAGATGCAACCTGCAGCTAAAATAATTTTGTCTCTCTATCTGAATACTGACAGAGCAGGACAGAAAAGTGCTAAAGAGCTGAGGAAGCTGTTATATATCACACATGTGAATTCATTTAGACCAAGTTCCATTTATTCCAGATGAAAGATTTCATCCTGTGTTCTTGAGCTATCTTTAACATAGAAGAGCTGTAGGCCTAGAGCTTTCTGATGGAAAAGACCTGCCTTAAACTGGTCCATTGTTACCAGTTGGTTGCAATTAGCATTTTGTTTGGCTTGGAAAGAAAGAGGGCTGTGTCTGGAGATAAGGCCCCAACACCTGAACTGAAGACTACAATGACTCCCACAGCTCAGTTGCCCTCTTAAAGCAAGAAAAGAAGCACACTCAAATTGAGGTGCCAGCATGAGGCATCTGTTCCTGATCTAAATGTTTTGCTTCACTCTATAATTAGCTTTCTGAATGCCTAATTTGAGATTTGGGTACAGATTGGATACTTCAGAACTAACATACTTGGAATTGTAAGTAATTATTAAAAGTCAAGCAGATGTCTGTTCAGCCCTCCTTCATTTGCACCACTAACACATTGTCTGCTCACACAAATACAGGCCCTACAGATTAAGAATTTAGGAGCTACATAGGGGAGGCCTGTGTTCTAAGAAGGCAGCACAAAAGAAATATCCCTGTTCTGAGTATAAAATTATGCCCCAGCACTTCTGGCTATGGGGTCCTTATGAACCAGCCACAGGAGAAATTTAGGAAGGTGCAAGAGATCTCCCTGAAGCTCTTTGCCTGCTTGTTCTCTTTATGGAGAGGAACACAGCAAAAGTTTTGAAAGCTGAGCCTGCATGAAAGAGACATTTGCTTTGCTAAACCTTCCAGCACACTGCCAGCACAACTGAGGAGGGCTGACTTCTGTCATCTGGGGCCAGGTGAGCAGTTGGTCTTGAATTCAAATACTGCCAGTGTTTTAGGACAGGCTATGCACAAAACTGTTATTATTATGCTGGAATCACAACAGCATTCCAGTGTAATATTTTTCATCAATGATTATAACTTTTCCTCACATACAATATCTATGACATTTTAAAAAGGAGTCTTTATGACTGCCTTCATATCCCTTCCCAGCAAACATATTAATTCCTCCTCTATCATCTTTTAAAGCATTATAGATTATGAGGTCCTTAATGGAAAGCACTTGAAACAATGATGGTTGTATGTAAATTACAGAGATTTCCATGTTTTCCATATTAAAACTACTTAGATCACCTAAGAAATGTAGGTCTAATGGCATTTTCTTTTGGCAGGGGAAATAATCATATTTGGAGGATAAAGCATATATTGCTTGAGATAGATCCATAATACTTGAGCTGTGGGCTGACAGGTTCCTCTGAGTGATGTAGGCATGAAAAGCCAGTTTATAATACACAGATGATAAACAGATGCAATGAGAGAGCATGTTATTTTCCATTTATGAAATTTCTCCAAGGATATTTCTGTTCTCTAAAAATCATTACCAGTGCCGACAGCCTTGTGGGAGACCCTCCTATAAATAGCAACAAAATAAACAAACTGTAGTGCATACAGAATGGAAGATAATATATAAGAAAACAAGTGCTGTCAGGTGCCAAATGGCGATTAAAAACAAGCATGGGGAAAACAGCTCTTCAAAAATCATGAGGCAAGTGAAGTCCCTGACAGAATATTTTAACACAAGAAAATGTCTGAAAAAATCACAAAAAAATTCCAGATACTAAAATGAGCTGGTGCTAGCAGGACATTGATAGCTGCATCCTGACTTCAGACAGTATTTGAAAACAAATCCACTTTTGTCTGTGAGAATATCAACTGCAAGTCAGAGGGATGTGGGTTGTTTTTCCCCCTTTTGAGGGCTTGTTGATGTTTAAATAATGTTCCATTCATGTGTCAGTGCACCTGGTGACACACACAGCTTTACCCAGAGCTGCCACACTGGTAGTTCTCAGACAAGAACCAAATCCACGCGTTCAGAGAAATCTCACTGCCTAATGTCGCTGTCAAAAAATCCTCTCTTATGTACACATTCCTTATGTGCCAGCTCTTCTAAACTATACTGATTTTCATCAGGCACTTCCAATTTACAGCCAGATCACAGATACTATCAAAGCAACCACCTTCCAATTTGCAAACCTAGTTTGGACTCTGTTTGGAAAGGACTGTGTCAATGAGCTACATTTTGAAGAACTAGTTCATTTAGGTGGAAATGCAAAAAAAAAAAAAATATTCCCTAATTACATCTGAGATAAGGCACAAAACAGAGGACGTGCTGCAAAGTACAAAGTATGAATGAATGCCATGAAATTGTATATGAACTGCAGGGAAATCAATACTTTTTTGACAAGTCACAAATCACAGCAGATATATTTTGTCCTGTGGTTCCTGCTGCTGCAAAGCCACAGCCAGAAATACTATCAAGTCTTCAAACTGTTTATAGACATGCAGTAGAAAATCATCTTAGCTAGGCCCAGTGGGTGTTTACAACAGCTGTAAATTCCCTTCAAACTTGCACAGCTACAATGACTTTTACATCCCTTCCCTAAAAAATGTAGGAAATTGTCTGCTGCTAAGATGCTCAGTTTGTTCTCTCTCCATCTCTACTTGCTTCCAGGAAGTTGGAGCCCACCCCTTCTTGGACAGACATCCACTCTCTTTGGTTTTGATCTTTTTTTCCTGCTCTAGAGCTGTTTGCTCTTGAAACATGGTTCACAATTAATTTCTTTTCTTGTCCTCACCAATGAGCAGGAACCTACATTCTTTCCAAGCATTTCCTTCTCTTCAGAAAATACTTATTTTTGTCCCTCTCCTGGTGCTTCATTCACTGTCATGGAGAAGAGGAGCAAAGGACATCTCTAATATGTGTGAGACTTTTATTAAGTTTGACTGGGACTGATGTTCTTCTGATGGTGTTCCCTACCCTCAATGAGGGTCACCCAAGTGTACAGGCCTCATCAGCCTCTACCTCACCCCCAAGAAAGTGCCTTAAGCCCACGTGGCCACTGAGCAGCTCTGTTCTTACAAGTCACTTGTATGATCTGTCCGTCAGGACATCAGCATCCTACTCTCAGAGCAAGCAGGATCTGGAACACTGGAGTCCTTACTCTGGGCTCTAAGACTGAAAAAGACCTTTCATGGTTATGCCATTCTTGAAACAGGAAGTCAACCACACAAACAAGCTCCTCACACATAAATCAAGACTGTCACTGAGAGAGCCTCTCATAGAAGG
Source organism: Polioptila caerulea (assembly GCA_013397295.1). Classification (NCBI taxonomy): domain Eukaryota; kingdom Metazoa; phylum Chordata; class Aves; order Passeriformes; family Certhiidae; genus Polioptila; species Polioptila caerulea. The sequence goes on along the minus strand of VYXF01002926.1, from coordinate 88,242 downwards.
CTTTTTATGGGAATGCCTCCTTATCTACCATGTATGACTGATGGCATAATTTACTGACCAAAACGCTGGGCCTAAAAATCACAATATCACAGATGAATACTCATCATCAAAGAACAGCAAAGGACTTTCAGGACATCTGGAGCTATAATGCTATCCAAGAGTGCCAACAGCACAATTCCAAGCAATTACAAACTAAGACACAATCATGACAGTTCTGCTCACTAATTGACTTTCCTCCTTTTAGGGGAGCAGGTCATGGGCTTTGGAGGGGATCAGGACATGTTTATATAACCAGCTGTTGGCACCACAGCATTTAATGTCTAGGCAAGTCCAGCTTCTGTTCTCTGGTAATAGCAACCATAAAGCCAGACCCTCTGTTGGCCTCTAAGTAGAAGTTTAAACATCCCACAGGGCTTCTTTGAAAAGAAGAGTGAATGACCCTGATGTCTAGACTAACATTAGTTTCATCTATAAAATTCAGGTCATAATGTAAAAAGCTGTGTGTGAACTATTGCTGAGAGCATAATGACCAAGTTAATTGCCTATATAATCATTCTCCAATCCAGTGAAGTACCCGGGGATAGTTTGAATGGGAAAAGGACCATTAAAAAATCCTTAGGCTAGGCTAAACTTTAATTACATGACACCTGCAAATGATAAACTGGGAAACAACTCAGGAAGACACACACATTGTAAAAAAAAAGTGCTCTGCTTGTGCCATCAATGGATAAAGGATCAGTTCCTAAGGAGTTCATTCTGAAAGCTGCAAATAGGTAGAATATGGCAGATTACCTATAGGAAAATCCTTGGGACATTCACCTGTAGTCCAAAAGCACAGATTAACCTTCCTCTTCCCCTAATGCCAATGATAATTTCATACAAGTCCAACTCGTAGAACTTCTCCTTTCATGATGTACCAAGGCAGGGTCTGAACATGCTGATGGCTGCAATAGCCTGGATAAGGGCTGGATGGCAAAAAAAATCTGATTTGTTTAAGAAGCAATATCAAACTCAAGCGTGTTTTGCTAAGACACAGGAAGGTTGGCAAACCAGATGAACTTGCAATCCTGTTTTATTCATGACGGGTACAGGAGACAGCTGTGAAGGTTAGGACATTTTCTTTTATAACAGCTACAGTTAGGCTAAAACAAGTAGTAGTAGCTGCAGCACTAATTGACTCAGCCAGTGCATTTCCTATTAAACCTTAAACATTAAGAATTCATAGGCAGACCCAGAAATAAACTGTGTGTGGGCGTGAAGGTACATGCAACGGTAAAAAGCTAAGCCTGCATGAAATTATATTAACTTCAGCTGAATAGGAAGATCCATATTTAGATTAGAAAACTGTTATTTTATTTGTTGGCTTTCAAGGAAGTTATTGTTAGCCTGTTTGGCTTTGTCATTACTGTTCTAGCTTTTAATGCAACATGGTTTTATCACATGCAACACGATGCCATTTCACATCATGTACCTAATAGGATAATGTCAGGCAGGATAACATCACGCCATTGGAAAGACATCAGGATCACACAGTACCCATCAGACATCCTCCCTGGCAGACTGTAGGAGCTCCCCCCGTGATTTAATCCAGAAGACTCTCCCTTTAACTTTGACTTGACATGCTGGTTTGAACAGTCAGTAGAGCCAAACACCAGCTCTTAAAGCAAGGCCATAGTTTCAGGGTCCTGTTCTGGTACTTGTCTGCTGGCAAAAATACTAGCAAAGTGGGAAAGGACAGAGGCAATTATCATAAATTAAACTAGCATTATGTTAAGAGAAAATTTATATATAAAGTAGCCCTCAAAGGAAATTCTGCTTGCATATAGTTGGCCCAAATACATCAAGCTGACCTCAGGGATGAGCCCTAAAAAATGTGTGCCTGAGGTCCAAACCTACTACTGATACCCATCTACGAACTGAGGTATTCCCCTAGGATGCAGATAACAACAGGAACATCAATCCTACTTTTCTAGTGAGGTAAGGAAGCCCAAATCATCAGACTTGCCAAGTTACTTGTCATATCACAGAAGTAAAATCAAGTTAAAATGCATTATTCCCTGGACCACATTTCATCTATTCAATCACAGGGCACCCTGGACAGAAGACTTGGTCATCTTCCCTTGTATTGGACTGATTGAAAGAAAAAGTTTACGTAGCCTAGTTAATAAGATTTTAGGACTCTCCCTGTCAGGAGATAAATACCAAAACATTCATAGGAGTCAAAAGATCCAGCTCACTTACAAACATACAACACAAATGTTCTAGGCACATCCAAAAAATTATATTATCTCTGCCCAGAGGATGTGATGGAAAATTCTGCTACTAATTTGTTCATGCAGTAATTCCAATCAACTGTTCATTGTTTTACTCCACTGAAGCTTCTCCAAATGTTCACCCTTGGCCTTAAAGTATCAGTCCTGTCTTTCTGAATGATTATTAAGAAGTGAGATAGCTTGCAGATATTTTATTTGTCTGCCTTATAGCAAACAGACTGTGCTATGAAGAGAACATCATGGAAGATGTTCTCTTCTTACCTTGCAGGCAAAAAAACCCAAACCCAGCAATCACACTGATGATAAAAAAGAAAGCTTAAAGTGTTTGTAAACTGTACAGCAAGTAAGAATGAAATTTTTTTTCAAAACATTTTTTAGGTTAAAAAAACCTTTTTATAAATAGAATTTTTAGAGACTAAATAGAAAAGACATTTAGGAAAAAGTTTAGAGTAAATAAAATACTTGATAATTAATTTTCCCCAGTTTCTACTCACAACTTCTCCATATAAACTTAGCACTTTATTTCCATGTTCTTCCCTAAAGAGAAGGATTTTTCATTCTTGACTGGCTTATCTGCCATTAATGAACACAGTAAGCATGTTAACTATCCAAACATGCTTACTTCCTTTGACTCCAGTTCAACCTCAGCAGTCTCTCAGCCCTTCACATGATTCCCAGCCAGCATGCTCAGCCCTTCACATGATTCCCAGCCAGCATAAGGAGTGAGGGAAACATTGTTCAAGTGTCCTCACAATGCATCTTCTACTCTGAATATCCTCTGTATATTTCCCTTGGAATATATAGCCAGGAAGAGACAGTCCTTGAATAGCTATAAAACAAAACTAGATCAAGACAACCACATTCATTTTAATTCACTGCCAAACAGACCTGAATTTGGGCTTGGAAACCATTTAATTATCTTCATTTAATGATGTCTCAATCTCAATCAAAAAAAAGTAACTAAGTGAATACTTTTAAAGTACTTAAAATTTTTTACTGGAATTATTCTGATAAAGAATGATGCCCCTCCCCTGCCTATGTTATGATAGAAAGGATGTTAAAACAGCCAAAGATTATTAATACTAGCAGATTATAATATCAGAAGCACAGGCACTACCTCACTGGTGATCAGCTCTCCAGTTAAAAATATTTTTACAGCAGCTGCCAGAGCTGACATTGACATGAAGCAAATGAATGATTAGGAACAAAAATACACTGAATATCCAGAAACTAACTAGCCAAGCACGCTGTATCTCCTCTCTTCCATGCAGGGAAATCTACTTGGCCCTTCCAGCTGCACTTTGCAAAGTCCACAGCTCCTGACTGCCTCTGTGAACTTCTCATCTGCTACTCTTTACAATTCACCATTTATGTGCTGCTTCACACAAGATGTAGGGTCTGTCCCACGCCTTTTACTTCTGCTACACCAAAGCACATTAGTGTTTTTATTAGACCATAAACCACTGTCTGAATCTAATGATCTAATCTTAGACTTTCAGATTTGGCAACCCACTGAAGAGTGTTGAGCTCTCGTGGTTTTTATCTTGCTTCAACTCTCCGAGTGGAGTCCCACATTTCTTCAGGAACACCTGACTTGTTTTGATTGCAATTCTCCTTCAGTGACTAATGGGTAACATATCCTACAAATCTCACCACCCTGCTGGTTCAGTTGTACCAACATCATGAAAATCTCATAAAATGGTCCCAATCACACTCAGCAGCTGCTGGCAGGAAGCCAGCTGCAGCCTTATTCCCTCAGTTTCTGCTCAGAGTGCATTGTTACCATTCTATTTCTATTTCAGGTGTCACTGAATGGAAGTCCACAGCAAGTTCCTGCTTATCCTGCCCAGCCCCAGTGTTCACAGAAGGGACAAACTGGCAGAGCCTTGCTCCATCTCTTCACCAGCTGTACCACTGGCTTACTACAGGGGAGCCTTGGTTGTGACTGAATGAGCTCTGGACGTGTTTTTGAGTTTAATTTTTCACCACTGCTTTGAAGGCTTCAATAACACACATGACATCAAGACTCATGTTGCATTATTTGCTCTTACCAACATGCTATGAAATGACTCAAGTGTAACTTCTTACTTCAGTAGCAAAACTCAGCAGAAAAAATGCAATCCATCAATATTGTGAATTAAATGCTCAATGCTTTCATATGTGTGCATAGCAATAGCACATAGGTGCTTGCTGTTCCAAACTTTGAAGCTAGCCTGCTTAAAATTTACTCAGTATGTCTTCCTCCTCTCTCTCCATCCACCTTCCTTTTAATCCCATTCTGTCAGTACAGCAGAGACAAGACTTGAATCATTAAAGAAATCCCAGTCAAAACAGCAGGTGCAAAACTCCCTTGTCTCCATCCTTCCTATCATTTCTCCTTCAACCAAATGGGCAAATCCATTCCTACCTTTCCCTTGAGTGTTCTGGCTAAAATCTGCCTCCTGTGAAAAGATCTCCACTGTACCCTGCACCCTCTGCTGTTCCTGAGCACCTCTCTCCTAAGTTTCCAGACCTGGCCAATGATTCTGCATAATCTCACTGACCAGGCTCATCAAGTGGGAAATAAGAGTGTCCTGTGGCTCAAGCTAAGAGCAGAGTTCAAAAATATTGCATGAACAGTAGCAATTTACAGGTTCTTGGCTCTCTATCACCTCTGTTATTTACTTCAGTGCAAAGGGAGCATAATACACTGAAATCTAAATGCATTTGCTACCTCATCACTAGTGGCACACGTAAGTCCTTCACAAAGGTGGGAAGCAATCACAGCCCAAGCACAGCAGCCTTCCTTCCAACTTTTTTCTTTTTTTTTTTTTTAATCCCTCTCACAGCTAGAGATTGAAGAGAGTCTTGAGAGACACACAGATAAGGGAAGCTGCCTTTAATACTCTGACATTTCACACAAGCTGAAGAGCTGCTCATCAAATGTTTACTTAAAATGCATGTGCTGGTAAATTCCAGTGGTCCACAGCAGACTCAGGATTTCTTCCACTCACTGAAATGATCATAGAAGACAGTTTAAACAGGTAACCAGCTCAGTCTTTAAAAATTTCATAATTAATTGAAAGCAGGTCTGGGGCTTTTTGCATTCAAGATTGTTACTGGCAATGATCCTGTCTGTGATATCATCACAATCCCTCCTTGGCATTATAGCTGAAGGAGTTTCTGCACACTCACAAGGCATGGTTCAGGAGTGGCTGCTGTGCTGTAAACTAGTTTGGGTTTCACCGTGGAGCCACAGATCCATGAGACAAAGCTGGAAATCAGTTGCAATACGAGCATATTAAGAAACCTCCCTTATAACAGGTTACATAGAAACATTTGGATTCATTAAAGCTTAGTATCAACATATGGGTTAATTTATGCACCTGCGTGCTTAACCAGCTCTGAAGTACACACAAGGATGGGTAAATTATCTTTTCCAGTGCTTCTGGTTGTTGGTTTACCCTCTGGTCCTGCCAGGAACTGTGTCCTGGCAGCTTCACCATGCTGAGATGGCCAGCACAGGACTGGCTCTGCCTTACAGCTTTCATTTTGAGAACAGCAATTGTAACAGCACTTTGTCTTCTATCTTCACTCACTGACACTGCCATAAATCTACCTATATTCTGTTCTTTCCTAGCCCGTTTCTATCAAATGCACTTTCCCCTACTTACTTCACAAGGTCAGAGGGAGAACCCTTTAATATGAATTGCCAGAATCTACCTCAGTTTACTCTAAAGAGCCGCTGTACAAGACTTGTCCTGGCCCATTTCTGCACCTGACCTCTTTCTTTTGACATCCATGGGACAAATAACAGATAGATCAATTCTAAGAGCAGCCTGTGTACTGAACTTACTGCAGGGAGGAGCAGGAACAGCTCTGTATGCAGAAGGATGATAAGAATTGGTCATAACAGGAAGAATCATCTCAAAATTGAAGCCAATACCTGGAATGACTCCTACAGCAAGAAGCCACGACACTTCTCACAGAGACAGCTGACAGAAGAACACAACAGTATTCTCCACAGCGTCTCAGCTGAGCCATGCCCTAACCCCACTCCTGTGTAGGTCACAGCTGTAGTTTAAGGAACTCCCTGTGAGCTGCAGATCTTTTGCTAGATGGCTTAGAGCAAACAGCACACCAACCCTGAGAAGGAACTGTACTAAAAAATTATTCCCAGTTCTGCAAGATCCTGGCTTTGACTTTATCCAGTCACTGCAGAGGGGACAATGCTGTCCTGCTGCACCATATTTTCAGGGCTTGCTAAGGTGGGGTGGGTCATTTTGAAGGTGAAGAAGCAGTAGGGAAAAGAGAAAGAAAAATATATTAAAATAGGCAGCAACATACAGCTGCTTCAACCAAAGGTAACAGAAAACATGTAGCTTTGCTTTGTCTTTAAAATAAGTAATTAGGAACATAACTGCAAGAGCAGCATTAACAAGCTTCCCATTTAGCTGGCTATTATTTTCTGCACATGGGTACTTTTTCTAACATAACCTCAGTTCCAAAAAGTCATATCCTGTTGTTAATTTACAGAAACTAAGCAGAGGCTCTGCAACAGAGGTTAATTTGGGTTTAAAACAAATGAAGTGCCACAGAATCACATACTGCTGATTAAGCTGACTAAAAGCAGTGCCTGGGACAAAGACTAATTTTTTCTGACAAATTTTTCATCACTGGACATAGCCTTTTGTGAACTGGGATTATATCTGCTCTAAGATCTGTCATCCAGGTCTCCTGTGTCAGGAGGTCCCTGAGACACATGGGAAGCACAAGGACAACCTCTCAGGATTAATTCTATATTCTATATAACCTCTATATTGCAGCTGCCTGCCTGAGATATGGCTCAATCCCAAGGGACTCACTGCCTAACTCTGCCACTGGATGCTGTAAACTCAAATTACCAGTAAACCTTAGAATTACTGAAATTTCAGCATATGCATGCAGATCTTACTGATAAAAAAAATAACTAAGTCTCTGACAAACGATTCTACCAAAACTTTAGTCCAAGCAGTGGCATATAAAAATTACTCTCATATCTTACTTTTTAACCTGAAAAATCCATGCAATTTCTTATCCTTATTCAAGGACTCAAGCATGGGGCACGGAGCTGTTCTGTCTAAATTAAGTTCATCAAATTTTAGCACAAAATTTTTTTCAGGGGAACATGAGACAGAAGATTGAAGCATTCAGTGCCTTTTCTGCAATAATGGTGAAGGCTGACACCTTTTCAGCATGGTATAATAGGCACTGACACAGGCTCATGCACAGATCTGTGAGATTTGCAGCTCTCAGGCTACATTCAGGGAGGAAAGCTGGGGAATGAGTGGGGAAGGCAGAAGGTTTGGCCTGGCAAGGCCATATCCCTCACAGAAAGCACTTTATTAGCAGCATCATTACAGCAGACTTATCTGTGAACCACAGAAGGGCAGAACAATTACCCTTAACCCTTGTAAAATATGTTTAGATCATTAGAACCCCTATACTAATTCAGCTAATTATTTCCCCCATGAGATACAATTTCTTCTACGCCTATGTTACATAAGTCTCCTATTCTAATCACTATGGTCTCTAACACCAAAAATGATGACATTACAGCTTTATCATAAAAAAAAAATTAAAAAAAAATCACATTAGGAAAAACCCACAAAACAACAGAGAACTCAGTGGTAAGGATAAAAAGACATTTGGCAGACTAGAACATATTAATTAGCCAAACTTTCCTCTTCCTGGACTCAGTCCTCTTTCAAGGACTGATGTGCTCATACTGCAGAATTGTAACATTGACCAAAACACATGAGATTCATGGGAGTCATGCTTGAGGAGCACTCAGAGCACTAGTGAAATTATCTAATTTCCCATGGGGCAGAGAGCACTTTTTGCAAATACATTCAATAATACAATAACAGATATTTCAATAAAACCCTACCAAAATATACTAATGCTAAATGAGTGAAATTTCATGGACCAAGGCATGCACTTTTCATGGAGACTATATCCATACTCAGTTCCAGCTGAAGGGAAGAGGAGATATAACTGGATGCAACAGTGCTCAGCACCACTGACTGCCACGAGAATTAGTGAAATGTGACTTCTGAGTCTGTATTTCCCAGCTGAATTCCTTCTACAAGTCCCCAGGATGTGCCTAACCAGACCTGCACAAACAAGGCATTTCCTGCTTCTTAGCACCTCTGCTGCCCTTCTCAGTGTTTGCTTTCCCTCTGCCATTTTCCAAGGAGTGGCCAGGGCTGCTGAGTTCACTGTGCAGAGAAAGCTGAGATTTATAGAAGGCATAAAGATGTTTTCTATTTTGTTCTCCCTTTTCCCCCTAATAATTTTTATGAGTCTATTTGCCTTTTCGGTGTGACTGAGCACACAGTTGATATTTGCAGTGAACTACACTCAGTGACCTTAAAGAAGGTCTTTCAGAATGGGAGAAGCTAAGGTAAAACTTACCATGGCATACACCTTAGAAGTTATTTTTGCTGGTATCATTATTTTACATTTATAAGCACTGGATTTCATCTGCCATTTTATCACCTAGTTATTCAGCACTGAATAATCATTTTGCAACTTTTCCTAAGCAGACTTATGTTGAACTATCCTGATCTTTTTCTTCAATTGTAAATTTTTTTTGGTTTAATCCTCAACCTCATTTTTTTTTATTCAGCTACGAATGCATGGAATGACATAATTCCCCCAGATCAGTAACCAACAGGGAAAAAAGGAGAGTGGGGGATAAATTAATGTAATCTACTACTCATAGATTTACCTTGGCTGGATTTAACTTTAGTGTCTCACTATCTTGAAGCTACACAACAACTGCCTAGGTAATAATTTAGTACATAATACTCCTGGGGATTACAGTGAAGAGGACCAGCTGCAAATTTACTCAAGTCCCTTTAAATAACTGAATACCATAATTCCTTTAGGAATTCATTAGCAATTGGCCTGTTTTTAAGTGCCTTAGGGTGACTTTCTTGGTCCTGTCCCTGTGGATTTACACTATTCTTTATTATTACATATATTTGACCTGCTTTGACTTTTGTCTTCTCATTAATCCCATTTTCATTAAATACATACCCAGTATAAGTAGGAATGACTTAAATCAAGACAGAAAGAATGTTTCATCCTTTTTTACTACATACTTAGGCTTGTATTTTCCTTTATTTTCCTTCTTTCTTTGAGTATATTACTAAAAATCTCAGTAGGTTTGTTTACATTTGTTTGGTTGGTTTTTAATTCTCTTTAGTCTTGGCCTTTCTGGTTGTCTCCCTCAGATTTTGCTTCTGAGTACTTTTAGTTATACATTCTTCTTTTCATTGGTGTGTGATTTCATTCCAACTTCCATGTTTAGGGCACACCTCCAGGACCACATGCATGTCCTGATTCCCCGTTCTAGTTCTGACTCTTTAGATAATTCTTCACTCATGTGATTCTTATTCCTTTTTTCCTTCTGACAGTAGAAACAGTATACTTTAAATATTAGAAAAACTAAAATGTCAGCATGGAGTATGGAAAATGTATTGCTTTGCATTTAAAATAGGAGTGTAGAAACATGAGTGAGACAAGGAAAGAAACTCTGAACCCTTTTCTGCACTATTTTTTTGATGCTTCATTACTTTTTCACTTTATTTCGTCCTTACAAGGTATTTCCACAAATCTTATTGTGAGGATCTGAGAACTCTCATTTCAAAGAGAACAAAATGATAAACCTGTTTCTGAAATTGCACTGGGACACTAAGAAAGCATCCCATCAATTTCTATGAGGCTGATGAGTGACCTGCTTTGGTATTAACACTGATCCCTGTACTGAAAAAAATTTACAGTGTTACCATATGCAAGTTCATTAGTTATTTTTTTTAGAAAAAAATAACTATTTAGTATTTGCACTGATAAAAACTATTTTTTTTCCAAGGAAAACAGATTGCAAACTCAGTCTCAATTAATTCCATTCTGTCAGACATTTGCCCATTTTTGGTATTTCATTCCAGGTCATGCTGATGCAAAATTCAGAGATGCCAACTGTCCTGCATGAGAGCTGTCAGACAGATTAGCACTCCTGCACTGACACAGCTCCTGCTTTGTCAGGACTGGGAATCAGTGTGTTGAAAAATGAAGCCTCAGCTGATGTGCCTATGGGAAGAGAGCAACTGGCACTATGTGGGGTTTGGTCCTATGGGGAGTCTTGGTGCTTCAAACCATGCTGTCCAAATTATATTCCCACTATTGTCTGACAGAAGGACCAAGACTTGTTAGCACTATAACTCTCCTGAATTCCCTGAGATCAGTTTATTCCTTCCCTCTATTAAACAAGACTACACACACCCCTTCATTTTCTTCTTTCACACAATATTTATGAAGTTTCTTTTTGCTTGCTCAGTTGAAACTGATTGTGATCCTTTCTTATTCCAAATGCTCCCTCCCCTCTGAATTGAGACTGTGCACTCTAGCAATCTTAGTTACAGATTGCTGTCTCACCTGTTGTTTCTGTCACATCTCTGTGCTCACATGCTGACAGTGTTGACATTTTCTCAGCTTTTTTCCCACCTTTTACCTACGTCACAGAATGCTCTCCAAGAATCGCCGTAGTAAGTCCTGTTGGACCCAGAGCAATTCAGACTCTGCAGCTCTACCATAAAGGAGAAGATCCTAAAGTTCTTGAAATATTTCTTGAGAATAATGGAATTCCAGGACTGTTATTCTGTAAGTAAGATGAGGAAGAAGGCACAGTTCCCCAGGACATAATTTTTAGCTCTCAGAGCTTCTTTCCTCATGCTGTGTTAACTTTTCAACGCACTCAAAAATTCAGACTGCTGAGGAACTGTGATTCTTGCTTATTCCACCTCAGATCTGGAATAAAACTAAAACCCAGAGAGTACACTTACAATGGGCCAGTTATTTTTGATTGGTATCAGAGTATGCAGATACAACCACACAACTCAAAATCAAGGCCCATTTCTTCGAGAGACTCTCTATGTGGAGAACTTGTTACACAGCGCACCACTAATATCTGCTGTAGAATCCAGGGGGCAAAACAAATCATTTTTCCCAATAGTGTTTATATTTCAGTCCAAAAATTCTATTTTTAAACCATTAGCATTAGTATTTTGGGGCACAGAAACAGAACTTCTGGGAAGAAATGGGAAGTATAATTAATACACAAGCAAATTATGCTACCAGCTGTATCTGTTTGCAAGTGTTACTTGCCTTAAACCTGGCATTGAGAAAATGTTCCCAAGAAGAAATTAAGAATGACATTTTAACACAAGAAATTCAGCATTCTTGGATTAATAATGCTTTATAGCACAGCAACTTGGATCTAGTGGGTTTTTTTTTATGTTCAGACCACTGTTTCTGTGTTGCCTTGTGTAGATATGCCTATTACTATGAAATTGTTGGTACTGCTGCTGTTGTGAAGCCCAAAGGGTTCCAGCATCAGATAAAATTTCCCAAGATAATGTCCTGGGCTACATGAATTGCATTTTAAATCTCATTTGATAACAAGTGTTTTAGAGAGGAAAAAAGTGCTTTCTGGCTTAATCACAAACCATGGCAAGTTAAGTGTGCATAACAAGATTTGTCCACTTATCCAGTGTGAATAGCTGGAAAGAATTGTTCTGTTCTGTGCTGACAGCTTTAGATGTGGTTGAGAAACGGAAAGGAAAATCCATTAAAAAATCATCCACATTCTTAAAGCTCACCAGTTATGGTGAAAATAACAACTTTTGGGGATCACCCAGCATCAGAGTATTTTGGTAGACTACTGCTATGCTGCTTAAGGAGTCCCAATTTCTGCTTGTGCACAGACGTTTCTCTTGCTCTGGTTGAAGTTCTGCTTCATTTAAACACAGGAGAATGTCACTGGCAATGAATGACAGAGACTGAACCAGTCAGTTGTGGCAATAAAGGTGGGGACAGGAGCGATGGAGTAGCCCGGAAAATAAATGGGTAAATAAAATAAAGATGCATCAACGGACAAGAAACCCCATACTGTGTAGGGCAACCTCCAAAGACCTTTTAATGTGGTAACAGAAACCATGTATAGCCAAGAGTCCAGCATAGCTAACCAAGGAACTAAAACATGACCATAAATGTAAAATGTTCTTACCCAATCATAAACAGGAACCAAGAGCATCACCTTGTAAGTATGGCAATATTAACAAAACCATCCCCATGAACTTTTCTTCTCACCCTGGCTCACCATAACTTAACAAGATGTTTCCCATGGCCTTAAGTGAATGCTCATTACATTGCTGATCAGGGCCAATTCACTGTCTGTCCCTGGCTGCCCAACTCCCACAGGAAAACTCACCTGAGTTCAGTATGCAAAAATGGGAATTTTCAGAATTCTGTCCTGTTTTACCTTCAGCTGTGTCCCTGGCAGCCTGTGAGTCAGGTTTAAGAAGGCATAACACAAAGAGCTCAGTCACACAATCTCCTCAGCCACCCCTCTCCAGTCTGTTCTTAGAAACCACACACGAGGGCAGGAGGCAACCAAAGTGTGACCATTCCTGTGGCACATCAGAAAGGGATTTTCTGCTTGACATCAGCAAGGGAATGACAATTCTAATGACAGCAGCAAGGGAAACACAAAGCACATAAATGAATGAAGGTACAGTGCACAAGCCAAAGAGGGCAGCTCCTTGGATTTTCCACCAGGGCTATGTTTCAAACCACCACCCACTCTGGGCCTGCCAGGTTGCAACTGGATAAAAAGGACAAACAAAATGTTCAGTTTTTGCACTAAAGGATGCTCACCCTTCCTGCAGTAGGCATACTGTGACTACCTGGACTGGTTTCAATGTTAATGATCAGAAACACATTTACTGCAAATTTTAAGTGCTAAATGATCCCTCTTCAACCTCAACCTAAACTGAGTATAATCTCAAAATTAAATGGCACATAAATCTGGAAGAATATGATAAAGATTACCAAAGTAACTATGAAAATGTCAGGTTGACTAAGGACACAACCTTTCTGTGGAGCAAGGTGTCTTGTCAGCCCACAGAATGAGAAGGCTTCAGTTCTCCTGCTGCCCCAGGGAGTCCTGTGGGCACTGGCCAGATCCTGCTTTGACTAATACCTGCAAATGGTGAGGCAGTTTGACAAAATGCCTCTGCCAGAAATATTCACCATTTACACAAATAACAAAGCTCATTTTTCTGTTCACAAATTCATCACGAGCACAAAACATTGCTAACAATTGGATACTGAGAGTTATTCCATTAACAACCAACACAGACAAAGATTTGCTGAAACAATCCACTGCAACTAATATTTCAAACAACATCTATTCGTGCTATTTGTGATCTATTTTTCAGACTGATCACCTGAGCTGTCACTGCTTCTGCTTCCTAACTGGCTGGCTGTAGCTCTCTAAACAGAAGCAGAGCACAACCAACACGCTGCAGACATCTCATTCCTTTCCCAGGCACTCTCACAGGCACTTACTCTCATAGTTTTAAAGACTCCTGCTTTGCTGTGAGCATTCTTCCACACTTGGAAATGATGTATTTCTGTTCCTGGCTACTCAGTGGAAGAAAACATCAACAAAACTGAATTGAATGTGTTGGTATTATGTCAATGAATGCCTGACAGTATTTCAGTGAAGAAGGCACCCAGGCTGTATGCTGTGTAGGCTGCCTTCTCTCAGCTCACTCCCAACACTAAAACATTGAAAGAGAAGCCTTCACTCTACCTCAGATTCAACTATAGGGAGTATTAAACAGGTAGATATCTAAACCAAATTCACATTAGTCATGAAGAACACTGCATGGAAGTGTTGAAGTACTTCCAAAACTGCAAGGAGACCCACACATGTCTGTAAACCAAGGATCTGCCCAAGGATCCAAAGCCCTAAGTAACACTGGGACACAACACTCCCTGCCCTCCCCCTGCCTTTTTCCTTCCATCACTAGTCCACAGAGCTACCCAGAGCTGTGCAGACTCTGGGAGAGGGTTTACTCCCATCTCACCATCAGGTGTTCTCCATAACCTCTTCCCAGGCAAGTCCTTGTTCACTGCTACAGCTTTAGTAGAAAGGGGAGGATTTTGCGTCAAATACTGTTAGATAATCTCATTCTTCTCTTCATTCCAGTGATTAGAAAAGAAAACAAACAAAAAATCAGCCCTAATGCAATGCAGCAAGCTGCTGAACAGCCCTGAGAGGCCAGCTAGGTGGATAAAGTGAATAGTACTTTCTGGGGACAAGGATTCAACAGCACGTTTTAGTTCAGTGTAGCACAGCACCAAATTGCAATTTCCAAATATACTTACATTTTTCTATCCTGTTTTTTGTAAGCACAAATCACTGCAAACACATACCCCCTTCTCTCAGACTAAGCTCCTTCTCCCACTAAGTTGGTTCTTTCATGACTGATTGTCTCCATGGGTCAAGGCTATACTTAAACAAACCCTCAAACAATCCTGACTGAATAAAGAACTATTGCTTGCACTTTTGGTACTAAAAGCAACAGAAAAAGGAATAAAAGAACACGTATGAGGAGGAAGGAACACGTTTCTGATGCAATAATTTTGGTTCCCTGAAATTAGGACTGAGAGAGTCCTAACACATTCCCTGTTCACTGGGCTGATCTAAAATTAACACAGTGGACTTCACTCCTTTTAAATTTTTAAGGATACCTGAGAATTGAATTTTTCAATGTGTAAAAATACAGTTGTTTAATAATTGAAGGCTTCAGACTCAATCAAAATTCTGAGCCAAAAGAGCTGTGTTAGTTTACACCAACAAAAATCCTTTCTGAAATCACAGGTCCAAGGGTGTTTGAGCACTGTCAATTTGACCAGCTGGTATCAATGAGCTGTGGAGGAGCACTCAAGTGCAGTGCAGTTATTTCCATCAAAGGAAATCACATGACTGTGAATGGTGTTACTCATATGCCTGCCTCTGTGGGACCTTCACACTGCAGAGGAACAAAATACCTGGTAAGACCCAGACACATCCACATATCACCAAAGATGATTAAAATATATTTAACCCTTCTTCCATATAGTTTCATTACACAGAGCCTGAATTCTTAGTGCTGTAGTTCTTACACTCAGCAGTCAGTATAAAATTACAAAACCAAATGCATCAGAAGTGAACATCTGAGCTTTATCTCATGTCTCAGCCCTTACTCTGACAAAGTGCTTGTGACCTTCTCATTATGTTGTGCTTGTGCATATCTAAGTGTGCCAGAAAGGGTGAACAATAAAAAAATATTGCTCAGTGAGACAAAATTAGTGTCCACATACAGGAAAGGGTACAAGGGAATAGCAGTTTTAATTGGCTCCCTGTTTAGGAAATGCAGCAGTGCATAGAATGTATCACCAGGAGCTTATAGTAAAACGTTTTCTTCTCTGTCAAGATAAAGGTGGGTGCTAATGACTGTGACTAAATCTTGACAGGCAAATGATCTCCTTGTAAGAGTCTGCCGTGTAATGAGCAATCAGAGCAGCTGAGCAGTAATTACACACATTCACTTGCACTAAAAGCCTTTCTGACCGACTGAAGGGTTCTGCAGCAGAAACATGATATAATCATTTTCCTCACCTTTACATTGGACATGAAAATAAAATATTTCCTGTATGTTTTCAGGAGCAGGTCCTTTTTCTGCTTTGTTATTGTTTTTTTCCTCTCTTTTTTTAATTAAACCAAAACACAGAAGCTTTAAAGTTTCTTTTAACTTAAAGTATTCTTCCCTGCTTTTAATTAACACTTAATTAGCTTGAGACAGAAGACAGGCATTACATAATACATATTTCTTGTGTATTTTTAGGGCAAGCCCTTGAAGCATGGAGAATGATGCAGGCTTTCATGTGATCAGGATCTGATGTGGAAGAGCAACCAAGTGCCAGTACACATAGCAGTACCTAAAGCTTTTGATTAAGCTGAACCAGACAAAGTGTGAGAAACCTTCATGTAGTTCTAACATGTTCTCTGAAAACTTGTGAGAAGAAAGAAAGAAAAAATTTCCAAGGTGGAACAGGGATTTGGACACTTATTCAAGCTGATAATTTTCTGAATTTCCAATGGATGAAGTGATGGGCAGAACAAGATTGTTGAAGCATAGATAATGTTCAGTCTCCAGACTGTCTGATCTTTCCAGATCAACAAGTCCTTCCAATACTAATTGATGTGCTGGTCTATTTATGACCACAAATCCAGTTTTAAAGTCTGCTAAATTAATACAAAAAGATAATGCTTCAGTGTCAATTAAGATACTATTTCAAGTATGGAGACAGATTTATCAAAACAGTGCTCAAAAGCAACAGAAGAGAAGATGATTTATAAGTCCTTTGCACCTTCTACCTGAATGCTGTTTGTATATATATATATATATGTTTGGGGTTTTTTTATCACAAAGTCCAAAAGCCTATCTGAACACTCCAAGCTGCACTTGCCATCAGCAACCTATTGCTCTGGATTAAAAATTTATGCTATATTCACACAGAAAGCTCACAAATATATAACACTTGTGCATAAGTCCAGTTTCTGAATTCCAGCCCTCAAATACCACAGCACAACTTAAAGCAATATATGAGGTGAACAGAGCCATCACACCCTCTGGTCTCCTGTAGCTCTGATGTGCTTCTCTGGCACATGATTAATTCAAGTTCTATAAAGGTTTGGGAAGGCTCTCTGGAATCATTACAAACCCCAATTTGCACTGCACAGTATTGCCAAATGTCATAACTTTATATCATGGATATCTATTTCCCTGCAGTGCTCTCACTCCTTCAAAATATTCCCTGTCCTCTAATTCTCCAATAACCTTGCTACTTATCCTACATCTCACTTCACAGAAGCTGCTTCCCTGAGCATTACAAGATTTGGGAAGGTGTGGCTTTTCCCTTGGAATAAAGAGGATTTTGTTGTTGTTTTTTTTTTTTTTTTATTTCAGCACTTACTTTTGTTCACATAATTTCTGGTCTTTCACTTCTTGAGGGAAGTGTTCATAAAAATCAAATCTGCTACTTTTCATCATGAGTGCATAGACTGTGCACAAAGATATTGGTGGTATATATTTTAGTGGCTAATATTTTCATATAATGCAAATATAGACATCTATGTACATATAAAAATCCTGTAACTGCATGTGATTTTCCCAACTTCCCTTCTATTCTACATAATTACATCTGTATATTTGTTTTATAGAAATTATAAAAACATTGTATTTTGCAACAAGAGCAGCTGCAGGTCTACCAGCTCTGTGATAACTTGAATGTTGGTCAATTTATATGGTTCCATATTTATTTTCCTAGACTTGAAAATCTCCTGTCTGTTTATGGAGGTTAAAATTGATGGTGGAAAAGGTAAAAAGGAGAACTTAATATCTAGCCTTCCATGGAAGAGTAGCTGTGAGGATTATCCATCAAACAGCAAAACTTGCAGGGGCTGTCAAGTTCCAAAAGGAAAACTCATACTGGCGAGTAATGGATGCCTCTCCCTGTGCATATTCTTCAAAATCAAAGTTTTGGCAATTTCATCAAAATTTCACTCCTTTAATCTAGAAAAAAAAAGAGTTTTCTTGGGGTTTTATTTTGTTTTGTTTTTAAATAGACAGAATTTTCAAGCATTAAGTTGAATTGTCACCATGGCACATAAATTAAACAGAACAAAAAATAGGGACACAGATAAGCAAGTTTCTCCAAAGCCAAAAATGCAAGTTCTATTGTTTTAACAAATTCAGTTTTGACTTCAAAACTCCTGTGCTACACTTACATGTTTTTATTTATGTAGGACATAGTTAAAAAAAAATAAAAATTAGGTATTTGAGCACACTTGTACATGTTTCTGTAAAACATAAAATGCTAATTACAGTACAACTAGAGCACTACTTTGCTGATCTGATGAAATGAACCACAGAATTAATTGGGACCACTTTACTAATCTTTTCTCCATCAGATAAAGATTATTTGACCCAACCAACTTTTACCTGCCAATTAGAGCACTTTTCTGTATTTAGATTTCTGCTATTGAAAGTCAAGAGGATTCATAGCATTTTCCTTCAATATGATTAAGGCATTTTTAAATTTTTTTTTGAGTAACACAATCACTTGCACACATCAGAGAGAGAAAAGGAAATGGAGAGATAATGAAAAGAAGAAGAGGCAAAGGGAGAAAGCACTGTGATCCATATGGCACCCAAGCAGATTTGATACTAATTAATAAGGCTTTATCTGTAATCTGTTTAACTCCCCATTCTGGCAAATTGCCCAAGTAATTTGTTTTGATCTCTAATTTCACACTTACTAAGTAGTTTTTTATTTCTTCTGGTCTCCAAAATTAATAATCTATATTGCAGGAGAGAGTATTTTTTGAAGAAAAAGACAGAGGCCACTATTGCAAACAGCAAAAACCCAGGAATATTTCCCGGCTTTGGGGTCTTAATTTCCTGTCAAAAGGTGGTTACCTGCTGCCCAGAACATCTGGTTTCCATTGGGAAACTTGGGCAGGGAAACTGAGTCCTCCAGAGGGCTCCAGGCAGTGTGAGCATGGAGGCAGGACAAAGTGAACTGTGTCTCCAGCATATGCATGGCCTTCCTTCACCAAATCTCTGAAGAGCAGGGCCCCCCCGAGGCTCTTAGAAAGGCAAAACAGCTGAGATGGAAGATAAAATAGGGTCTAAGGAGCCATCAGAGTTGGCCTAGTTTTATTCCATTACCAGAGACAAGAAGGCAAGAAAAGTGAAAAATTCAGCTCTTGTTCTCTCTACTGTTTGCTTTTGGCAGAATTTTTTTCCACTCTTTCAACAAAGCTGAACCAGCCCAGTCAGAGGAAAAACAACTCATCTCACAAAAATAATTAAAAAAAAAAAACCCTGAACACATCATCAATCCAGCTGGGTCCTCCACCACAGACAAGACTCCTCTTACTCAGGGCAGAACTTTAAGCAAACTTGTCTTACTGCTATCAGAGAGAGACCTATTCCAAAATCAAAGAGAAATTAATTCATTTTCACATCAAGTTCTTGTGGCACCACTAGGACTTATGGCAGTCAGTATTTTGTTCTGTACACACACACAGAGACCAGCCTACCTCTCCAGACTCCCCAACTCCTGCTTAGCTGCCTAGTTCATACATATGGGGCTGAAAAAGCTGCCAGTGCTGGACTCACCTTTTTCCTTTATTCCATTTTTTTTTTGGAGAGGGAGGGAGCCAGGAAGGAAAGAGGGGTGCACCTTTCCAAACATGTGTGGGGCAATTTGGCAGTACAGACAGCCAATGCACTGTACTGCCTTGAAACAACAGGCAAAGAGAACCACAACTCTGAACAGAACAAACCTGGGGATTTAGGGGACACATTTCTGCAGGGAGATAAAGATGCAGGCTTCTGTAGAACACCATCAATCTGCACTTCAGATGGGAAGCAGGAATTAGAGGGTGTGAATCACTTTTGTACTGACACACACCCAATGAACAATCAAAACATTTAATAGAAAACATGAGCCTGATAATCTAAAATCTCCTTGTGTACATGCCATGAGTAATAATCTATACAGTTGGTAGATACATGCTTCCTACTCCCACATACTTCACACAGTCCTCGTGGCTATTGCAGTCTCTAAATCTAACTCTCCTGCACTAAATAACCATAATTGCTTCCCCCAGAGGTAACAGGCAGCTCAGAGGCACCAAGATTTTGTTGCTGGAACTTTGCCAAGGGTGCCATATAAGAACTGCACAATACATTACTCATGGATACCAACGTTCATTTATCTGTTCTGGTGTATTTATTTTTGTACTTGGAGCAATAACTTCAAGGAACAGATGATTAATTCTAGGTTATAGTGAAGGACTGTTTACAGTATACCAGCCAACTTTGCAGTAGTAAAACTAGCCCCAAAACCTGTTTATTGAAAATGGTATTTAATAATGCATTTAGCTACCTCATCAGTCCCAAACAGGTTTTAGTAGGTATATCTCTAATTTCTTCCCCTTCTGACCCATGCTGCTCTTGGATCAACATAAACACAGTCCTCATCAATACTTTCAGTCAAGCAGATGCAAACACCTCTCCCCTCATGTTGTTTGGCTTTATATATTGATCACTTACCATTCACAGTTAAGCAACTCATTAGTGCAAACTTTGAGTAGCTTATTATTGCAAACTTTTGCTGACAATTGGAATACAGCAAGGCTGTATTAGTGTACAAGGCTTGCCATAGTGTTTGGCTGGACTGATCTGAGCCACGTGTGCTGAAGCATTGAATAGCAAGCAGTGAGCACAGGGAGAGGAGGCAGCTGAACTTCAATATTTCCTGTTGGGACTCTGAGGAGTTTTTTGTCTTGGGTTTGCTTCATTTATGGTTGCCTAGCACAGATAGTTTTCCATCTTGATGAAAATTATCCAGTTCCAGATGCTCCCTTGCTTGATAAGGATCCAGACTTCATGCTCAACATGCCATGCTAAATAGCATCTTCCATAACGTTCACTCTTCAGTTTTAAAAGACACACAATGGGATCATGATTTGGGATCAAACCCACAATATTTCTCTTAGACTGTCATTTCACCGTTACAAGTTGGCAGTTCTGGGAACAATTTGACAGGAAAGAGATTCACCAAGGAACCCGTGTGTTATGGCAGCTCATGTGTGACCACAGTGACGGGAATACAGCAGCTCTCCTCCAGCCAGCAGGGAGACTGCTGTGGGTTTGTTCCCCACTGCCCTGACAGCAGGCAAAGCAAAGCAGGGAGCTGACTGACCCACTGTCACACCACCTGGCTCTCAGCCATGCCATCACTCCTTGTGCTGAGCCTTCACTCACCAAAAATAGGAGGTACAAAATGGGAAAGAGGTGTAATCTGAGTGTCTCATTTTTATGTGGCCTGCACTAATACAGTAGATGTCAAAGGTAGGTTTAATTAGAACAGTAAAATCCATTTTGGCGAAGCTGTAAACTGTTTAAGCATTACAGTCAATTAAACAAAGTTTTTTTTAACAATATAAAGGGCTTTTTAAAAATAGAGGGAAAAAATCTTAGTTGACAGTGAATAGTTAAAAACTATTAGCTGGGTGGCTCCTCTCTTTAAAATGTTATAGATCCAGAAATGGAGATGCTCAATACTTTTGAGAAATGTAAAATGCACCACAGGATTAAAATCTAATGCCAAAATTTCCTTTTCCACATGTTTTTTCCTCCTCAGCAGCTAATATATACTGCTCATTCTATTTACTATTGCACACAGAGGATTAGTTCTGCATTTGATTGTCCCATTTGGTGTAAAGATAATAGATTTATATTTCATTATATCTTGACTATCTGGCTCTACAGTGGGTAATTTTGTTAAATTCTATTACATTTACAGTTTAATGGCTTTAATAAAAAAAAAAAAGAGCAAGCTAAGTAGTCTTATTTACTTTTTTTAGGCAGCAAGAACTGGAACCAAACCTCCTCCTTCTGGAACCAACTTAAAACAGGTAATCCAACTTTTTTTTTTTTTTTTTTGCATTTTCAGCCTTTTAGAAATTTCATCTTCTTTCCTTCTTAAAACAAGTGAAAAGAATGTTGGCATATGGCTGAATAAAAACAACCACCATAATAAGGGCTTCCTTCCTATGACCAGGGAAAACTTGCTGCCAGATTTGGATCATTGAAGAATCTCTTCATAGAAAGAAGAGACTGAAGCTTTAGCACAAGCATGGTCACTACAGCCAACAGAACACTGTTCTGCCACAGAAAACCAACACAATTTGAGGTCAATACAATTTCAAGAAGTTTTCAAATGTCCACAATACTTGCATCTTTTTCAAGCTCATTCCTGGAGGTTACTATTAGGCCTCACTCTCAGTGTAAATCCACACATCTCCTCTCATATGAATTGCTTAGCTCACCATTCAGACAAAAATTTGGCTAAAAATGAACATGAGAAGCATTTGCCTTCCATTAGGCACAGTAAAATCACCAGCCCTGCAGTCAGCTAATGCACTGATGGGCCAGAAAGGTGATATAGATTATAAAAGACAAACAATATTACTGAGTCAGATACAATAAATACAAGTACACAGGATCTAAGAAACACAGAACCCCAGAAAAACATATAAATTCTTTAGTGACACCATGAAAGATACTGAGAAATTGCAACAAATCTGTCTCTTAAAAATTGTTAGAAGCAGCCTCAAATAGGTAGCATTGTTTTATTCTTTCAATAGCCAGCACACCATTTCAATATTTGCCATTTGTACAATGCCACATCACAATAGTGCTGCTGTTCAATTCACAGACAGATATAGTGCAGAAACAACTTTTTCCTTCTCTTCAATATTGTCTGCATGATGTCAAACACTTCCTACTGCCCCCATACACACAAAAGCCTCACATCCTAAATTGAGTGTGTGTCTGTAAGTATCACTTGGAATTTTTTTTCATAGTATTCAAGCCATGAAGACTGATCCTACTCCATTTCTTTTAAATTATTTCTACAAAGCACCTTTGTTTCTTTGGTTAGTTTCTTTTTTTTAAGCAATAATAAAAAAAGTAACACATTTATACTCCACTGAAGCACATTATCCAACTTAATGTCTACCTATTGTGAAGATCCAGATCTGAAACTAATGTTAAGAAGAAAATAATCTGACATTTTTGAACATATGTCAGTTCTGAAGCAATTGCATCCATATCACTTAAACTCCACTTCTGTTACATAACTAGAAAAGCAAGCAGTTAATAAACATTTCCACATAGACCTGGATATTACCTTTCAAAGAATAAACAATTACATGAAACATCCCATAATTGTTTTCAAAAGTGTCTAAATATCTGTAACTATAATTTTGATGCCACAAACACTTTTGAAGCCCCTGAACACTTATCCCAATGAAGACAGAGTGTAGAAATGTTTCTCACCACATCTGGATTTCAGAGGGTTTCACAAGCAAATGTTCAAATGCCTGGCACAACTTCTCAGAAGCTTTCTCTGCCCTCACCTGGGATAAAAAGCTGCCTCTGAAAATGAGACACTTCAAGTGAATTTCATTGCTCACTTCACTGCAAGACCACAGCATTGACAAGATATCCCAAACATTCTATGGAAGTTAACTGTTTCATCCTGAGACATTTTCTGGACATGGAGCTCCAGAAGAGAGGTTGCTCCCTTGAGGAGGCAGCAGTCTAAAGCAGTCCTGTGATAACTGAGGAGCTGGGCTGCATTGTAGGAGCTCTGCACTGGCAAATGCCAGTCAGCCAAGGGGCTCACTTCAGAAAATGCTTGCAGTAACTTTTTGCAAACGCCAGATTTGAAGGAGAACCATAACAACGAGTACATATAGCCCAATCTGAAGCCCTGTTGCAGCAAGGGCTATTGATGTTCTGTCATATTCAAG
The DNA here is from genome assembly GCA_013397295.1 of Polioptila caerulea. Taxonomy (NCBI): domain Eukaryota; kingdom Metazoa; phylum Chordata; class Aves; order Passeriformes; family Certhiidae; genus Polioptila; species Polioptila caerulea. Next base: position 64,659 of record VYXF01002926.1, on the reverse strand, counting down.
GCAGGGTCATAAAATTATCTGCAGCAGTGGGGGATTTTTTATAAGCAGTTTTAGTGCTCACTGACAGGGTAGCTCTGCTGAAGTGCAGGTTACACTGCACAGCTCAGTGAGCACAGACACTCTCACCACCCTCCGTGTGTTGCTCGTGCTTTCCCAGCTCTGTAGGTCCATTACTTGTCTCAAACAGGTGTCTCTCCCAAGAACAGCTTTCTGGGAAGGCAGCTTGTGGCTTCAAAAACAAGAAAGTGCATTACCTCATCCTGAAAATGTGTGCACATGCTTCTGCTTTTGTTTTCAGCCACCTGGAAGTATTAGAAAGCTGTTTTGCCTGCAAACAGATCTGACTAATATTCCAGCCACCGTCTGCCTTTGAGCTGTTGCTTGGTGCTATTGGATAAAATAGCAGGATGACACCTGGCAAAGCATTTAGAGCTTTCACCAGTCTTCAGGATTCCTTCCCTCTTTTCTCAAGCACAAAAGCTTAATATTACCAATATTCCTCCTATTCCTTTCCAGCTACTTTACCAAGAGATGAAATATCCTGATGAACTTATTCTCAGCTCCACTTATGGACAATTAAAGCTATACTTAAGCCTTTAGTCAGAAGCCTACTACAAGGATTACAGTGTACACTGCCAACACCAGTAGAATAATAGAGTAAAAAAAAGGAAATAAAAATAAGAAATTATTTTATTGTAGACAATAGCAGAGAAGCTCAAGCCTGCAACCACAATTTTTCCCCCAACTATTTCAGTGACTTTATTTCAGCACACCTCTCTCTGTCCTTCCCACTGTCACTCAGTAAGAATGATGTGCATTTGCAGATCTAAAACCAGACTCCAGTAGCAAACCCAAATATTACACAATTTTAATTGGATCTTTTACAGGATATCTAAAAGGTCCCTCTCTCACACCTTGGAGAGATGAAACAATTGCAAAAAGATATATATGGCAGGTAACAATCCATGGACCACAGAACGGAATGGACTGAGTTACCTCTTTTTTTCTGAAACAAAAATATAATAGAAACAAAACACTTATTCTGAAATCTTTGGAAGGCAGTGTCAGCTTTTTCTACAGAAGTGAAAAAAAACAATAAGGATTTATTTTTATTCAAAGTATCTTCTCTTGCAGCTAGCTAAGATCTCTGGAAAAACATTAGATGAATAAATCATTATCCAATAGAAAGCCTGCTTATGGAAATTAGATAACTTTATAGAAATTTTTCTGACAGCAGATTTGCACTTCAACAGAAGCATCCTGACTTTGATTTATTTAGGTAATATGTATTTATTAGCTTCTTGTGTTTTGCCATTTAAATGAAACAACAGCTCTAGCCACTTACACTCTCTGTATAAGGGAGGGTTTTCAGAAGCCCTTGACTTGAGCTTATTTTACTTTTGCTGTACCTAATATAAACTTTTCTCTAGCATGTAAGAATAGTTGAATATAGTTAGAAACCAGGATTATATCAAAGAGTATGCAACTTGCCATAAATCAATTTAAATCCATCCAATTATAATGCAATTATAGAGCTTTCAAAATGCAATTTTAACTGTTAAATTAGCATTGTTAACAGACTTTTTCAAGTGTAAATGCCAAAGTGGTTGCTTAATAAATATCTATTTTAAAATGTTCTCAATAAATTACCTGATTAAATGCTATCCATGAAATTGTTACCCTGAAGACTACAGGTGACTAAAAAGTGGAGAGATAAATAATGAATTGTCACAGAGAGACTGCAGACAATCAGCCTCTGACCCACGAGTGACAGGGGCACAACTCAGGAACACAAGGAGGGCAGGGATGAAGTTTAACATGAAACATGGACAAAGTGAGTTTTTTCATCCCTTGTCCCTGGCCTGGCAATCCTCAATCTGACACTAAAGAGGAAAAGAGCAAGTCTGAAAGGTGCAAAATTTACCATCAGAACTATTGATCTACTGTCTCATGCGTCTCCAAGTCCACTGGAATATCAAGCTGTCACTGAACCCAAAAGGATGCAATCAAATGGAGACAGAGAGAACAGATGGCATCACAATCCCCATCGTGTTTTGCCAAACTTTAATCACTGTATGAAACTCAAATCCCTGCCCACAAGTTTTTTTCAAATCTTCCTCCCTTGAGTTCCCTCTTTGCCTGCTTTCAAAAGGCTCTACCCAAGATTGTATCTTTTGAAATTCTGTTGTAAACCTGTGACCAAAACCACAGATACAGCAAATCTTTAAATATCTCATACAGTGATACAGTTTTCCAATGTCTTGAAGTTTTCTGATAACAGCAATGATTTGTGCCTATCTTTCTTTAGCAGTGAAGGTGCAGCTAAGGGCAGAATTTCCATAGCCAATTTACATCTATCAGACATTCAAAAATGGAAAACTGAGCACAGACTGCAACAGCTTGAAAGAGCTACACACTCTAAAGCAAAGAAACACTGAGATGTAATGAAGTATCTCAATCTTGTACTTGTCTACAGAAAAAGACCTGCAGGAACGCCACATACAGTTCTGATGCCCAGCTTTTAATAAGAATATGGAAAAAATTAAAGTATTTATAAAGCAACAACAACAAAACAATTACTTAGGATTCTGAACTAAAATTTCCAAAAGTTTTTTATCCTAGAGGTGTGGCCAGGGGAGGATTTCATTGTGGTGTAATAGGGATCTGCAGGAGACCAGAATTTGATGGCAGAGAAAGAAAGCTCTTCACAGTGTCCTAATTAAAGAGAGAACAAGGCTGAAATAACTGAACCTGAAGACAGGAATATTCAGATCAGAAATAAGAGATACATTTGTTATGGTGAGGTTCATTAATAGCTAACCCAGAATTCTCCTTCTCTGCACACCTTGAAATCACAGCTGAATAGGTTTAAACACAGCACCTGGTCTAATTCAAGCAAAGGTGTTGGATTGAAAACCAGCATGCAGGTGAGGTCAATGCTCACAAAAAAATCACAGTAGTCATTCACAGCCTTAATTTATACAAATCTGTGACTTATTTCTCACCTTCATTCTGAGACATGGTCAGAAGAGCTACAAACTAAATTAGCTCTTTTACATTCAATCACATGGCCATATGTCCCTGTGCTTTCCATGCCAAAAATGCAGCCATTTGCCCAAAAATCTGATTTCTAACTGTACTTACAAGCTAAATTATCCTCCATGCTGTATGTGCTCGTTCTAATTAACATCACAGAACATAAGTTATATCCATAAGAAAGGACCCTATATCAAGTCACAAGAAAACAGGGGTAAAATCAAAACAGGGACATAACAGTGTTTTATAAAGGCCATTTTTCATTACGCAAAAACAAAAAAATAAAAAAAAAATCAAAGAGACACATAGCTTTCCATAATTTTTGAGACATATAAAAGTTCATCTTAATATTCTATTTTGTAGTGAAGACTTAGGGAGTCTTTGGCATTCAGAAACATAAGAATTTTGTGGAAGAGATGAATAATGGAATAAGGAAATACATCCACTGATTGTTACTCTGGACTGTGCCTACAGATTTGCATCTCAATTTTGGAATAGATTATAAAAGGAATATCAACCATGATTTTTGTATTTTCTCTTTCAACTCCCAGCACTGTACTTGTTCTGAACACCAAGAGTGAATTAAATTAAACCTGCCTCCACATCCCCTCACCCTGAACTGCAGCCTTTTCTTTGTCTACATGCAGACAAGGTCAGTGTAGACTAAGACCACTTCAAGCTTGTACTGTCCAAAATCAGGTGAAAAAACCCAAAATGACAAAAGGTACTGACGTATTTAGTCATTTTCAGGTTCATAAGAATTGAATATAAATTTAAAGTTTGAAAAGTCTGAATTTAGTCACTCTTTTGGACCTCAAATCCTAAATCATGCTTGAAACCTACTGAGCCTGGGAAAGTCCTGGGGATGAATACAGACAAAGCCAGGAAAAAGGAATCTGAACACAGATTCCAAAGGCTACCTTGTGGCTTTAGCAAGTCAAAAACAAAATGGTTTATGCTGCCCACCCCCATGGCATTCTGCATCCTTCTACTGGTACTTTCAATTTAGCAAGCTAAAGCAGGACTCAAAACCCCACATGGTAACAAATCATCCTGGTCCTATACAGGCATTTATATAGGCACACTTCCAAATATGAATCAAGTTAAGTTAAATGTAACAATTATATATTTCTCTGTGTGAGACAACCTGTTTGTGACTCAAGTTCCTTTGTATTGAGGAGATGCTGGGGCATTTTGATGTTATTACTGCGCCATGACAAAATAGTATTTTATCTATTATCCTGCACATGGTAGAACCTTGATATCTGCAGGAATAGTTTGCATCCTGTGCTTTTCCAGATATTTGCAATCTGCCTTCTTGTGTTTGCTAGTGGAGCATTTACCTTTCAGTCAGGTATCCTCCTAATACAAAGATTTAACAATAAACAGAAGTCTCACTGAATTCACTAGGCAGAGTGAAAAGGTGAGTTAAAAATACAAATATTTCCAAACACTCAAAATCCAGCAGCATGTCAAAAACTGTAACCAAGAGTTTTATCTTCAAAAACTGACTTCTTCTATGACACTAACTCGTGTAAATCACAAAGCAATATGTTATTAGAGATGTAGTCAGTCTCTGGTGGACCCATCCATACACTGCTCAAAAAAACCCCAACCAATAATTCTTCAAAAGCTTTTCCCCCAAGGACTGTCAGAAATATGCTCAGCTAACATTAGGAACCACACTAGCTTTCTTTTTCCCCCCATAGTTTTTGCATGTTGAGAACAACAATATCTATACTTTAAAATTCACAAATAAAGCAAGAATGAAAGAAACCTGAAAAAAGTTTCCTGGTGAACAGTCTCAGGAAAGGGAAAGTTTAAAAAGCCTTGCACAGATTGCTTCTAAAATAATGTGAGCAGGCCTTGCCATTCCTTTCCCATCCAGAAAGATTTAGGAATATGCTGCAATACCAGCTAGAGAAGCAGAACTCTCTATTTGAGTACAGCACTTTATTTTATTAACAAAACCAGGAGCAAAACCAGGCAGATGTGTAGCCTGAAACAAATTTTTGTACTGCAGGGTATCAGAAGCTTGTTAAAAATTAATCTATTCTCATCTGAAAGAGCTGCTGTCCCAAAAGGTCAGACACTAACTGCACATTATTGTCACTACAAACTTTAATGAAACCAGATTTTCTCAAAGCTGCACCAATAAGCACTAATTGGATCAATCCACAGAGAGATGAACAAAATGCACCTCATCTTAACTTTGCAATGGGGCAATACATTGATTATTCCAAAAGCTCACCTCTTCTCTAAACTTACAAAAGGAAATAACTGAAGCCAGAGTATCTAAGTAAGATGAAATGTCTAAACACAGAGAGCCAGTGAAAAACAAAGGAAGAAAAGAAAATGTTGAAGATAGATTGTGCTCCTGATGAGATTTTAGTTGTAGTTTGCAGGGAGAAGCAATAGACTAGATCAGTTCTTTCCTTCCTTTCCCTATTTCTTCTCTAGTCTTTCTTAAGTACCAAATAATCTAGAAGAAAAGGCCTAAAATCACAATTTGGAAAGCGCTGGAAGACTATTTTATATCTATTTTGGTCAAACCCTTCAGAAGGTGACATTTGCATTATGCTCTCCTCAGTTTTATAAGCTGATTTCAGATGTCTTACTCCTGCCATGGCTGTTCCATGGGGAACATGGCTACCACAGAGTTTCCAGATCTCCCCTCCAGCTGAGTAGTAGATGCTGGGATTGGGAGAAGGTGAATAGGCCTGAGCAGTGAGAAACTTCTTCAAAATAGAGTGATCCTAAAAAAGAAAATATCAATTGTGCTTGTCCTGGCTGGCTGCTTCTAGACCTCTGACTGATCCAGCGTAACTGGAGATATTCAGTTTGGGAAAAGGAGACAAACCTTGCACGAACTGAGTATAATCTGCTTAGAAAACAAAGACCAGAGAAGACCATTATCCTCTGCCTTGTGGTGGGTGCTGCTGCTGAAATCCTGGCCCTGAGAAATGTGGCCTTACAGCAATGCTAATGCTTTTCAGTGAAAGCCAGGCAGAACTGATTTTTCAGTTTATCCAGAATTCAAAAACCTGCCCACTACAGTGAAAAAAAAAAAAAAAAAATCATACCTCTCTGTAGCATTTTTCTGAGGAGCAGATAGCTCTATCACAGTGATGCCTTCAGCAAGCAGACAGGAAAAACTGAATTACCAATCAGTATGTTCATACAGACCAGTTCTGAAATTCAGCTCCTACTGGAAGAGCCAAAGGACACAAGACATTCACTGCATGAACAGAGAATAAATAACTGCATGGACCATCAGCAAGAAGACCAAGAAATAAACCCCAGGCTTTTGTAAGTCATATCTTCATAAACCAGTCACAGTAATACAGGACAGTTTTTGGCAAACACAGCTGGGACAAGGGGGTGTCAATCCTCACAAGCAGGAATAAAATTTTCACTATGACCTTTTTGTAAAAGTTTTCAAGCATCTCACATTGTTCTTGCACACCTGATGAACCCAACTATAGCTGAAATTAATTTTCTGCTTCGGAAAGAACCCTCTCAAACCAAGCTTCTCTTGTTTCACCAGAAATGAAGACTTTCAAATTGCTGTATTCCTTGTGGAGAATTCTATCCTCTCCATGTAACCTCCTTGACAAGTCCAGAGACCTGCCAACATACCATTTTATACTCTGACACAGCTAATAATTACAGAGTAGCTTTAGAACATGTAATACATTTTTCTGACACCAGAATTCTGTTCGTACAGAATAGAGACACGGCTTCACTTTTTTTAATTTGAGCAGATACTGACATCTTTGAACCAGCAGCAGCCACAACTCTCAAATTCTAGAAGAAACTAGGATGAGCCTGCAACAGGCAGATTCTTTGAGTTGAACTGATTGCATTATTATTTTTATTGACAAAATAAGATTAGGAGATGAAGGCCATTAGCAGATTTAAAAGATGTGGCTTTTAGAAATTCAAAACTGCATTGTATAAATTTCCTCTCAATTAATTCTTGCCATGTTGGAGGTGAGATCTACCCTACAAAATACAAGACAGCTTAAGTAGTGCAAACAAAAGATAATATTAAATGACAATGAGGTTTGGAGGCATCGTTGCTAGTCCTATTTAATACTTATAATAATGATGAGGAAGATAGTAAATAGCATGGCAATGAAAACTCCACATCAGAGGGATTAGAAACGTGAGCAGAAATTACCAGCAAAATGCTATTTGCAAAGTCATAAGCTAAGACATCTGGAACAAAACAATCCAAAAAGCTGTTCTACACACCTTGTGTAATAAGGAAAGCTGGTACTTGGTAACATAACAAAACAGCATGTGTTTATGTGTGTATGGATGCCTACATAGAGAGGGATAATGTGTATATTCATATATGGACCAGATACAGGCAGAAATTCTCTGATTAGATGGAACCTCATAGGACTATCAGAAAACCTCTGTTTCCAGATAGAAAAACATGACCATTTTCAGGAAAGCATTCTGAAATTTTTCAAAACTGATTTTTTTCCTCAACAAAAACTTTATTCAATATTCAGTTTGCTATTAATATCAAAGGAAATTAATATTGTGCTATCAGTTTTGTAGTACAAGCTAAATTTCATCCCTGAGTGTGTGTCTGAACTCAGTTAAATTTCCAGGCTCGAGCAGTGAAGCTGCATGGTTATGAGTGAGTTAATGATCAGTAATATGACTAGAAAGATAGCTATGATTATGAGCTCAGAGGAAAACAGTGAAAAGGAAAAAAAAAACCACAGCAGTTTGCTGGATTAAAAGAAGCTGGACACATTTATGACAGCTACAGGACAGCTCAAAAGGAGGACCAGCTTTTGGCTGTATTAAGGGACTCTCAATGCCAAAACATCACAAAACAATTATTTCCCAAGACAAAGCATACAGAAATTAAAAAAAAAATAAACAAATTCACTGTTTGATATTCTTGACTAAAAAATACTGCTCCAAGTGAAGCTGCAACATTTCCAAGCATGAGTCTGCCAACACAGAGGGAATGTTTAGGACAGGATGTCTGTCTCTAGCACTTTAGCTGATTGATTTCATAGCTCTGTCCATTTATGAATAAATTCTTGCAAAGGCATTCATTTACTTATTGACTCCTATCTCTTTAATAAAAAAAAAAAATTGTCTGCCTAGTGAAACATCTTGGCTCTTTGGTCTTTTAATATACATTTAAGTCCCATTAGCATTCTAAAGTAACAAGGAAGAGTAAAACCTAACTTTTTCCTAAATGCCAAGACAGAAATAGACATACAAGAGATATAAATAACCTAAGAAGGATATAAGATAAACACAGAAGTTTCAAGCATTGCATATATGCAGAGACACCAACTTAAAACTTGTACTGCTTCAAGCATCTGAGTACAAGCAGCTTTTTCTCTCCCCATCACTGCTGTAGTTCTTGAAGCTCAGTTTTAACAATTTTCACACCTCCTGCTTTTTTATTCACCTATTATGAACACAACTGAAAAGGTGAAGGGAGTCAGAAACAGGAATTGTGCAAGTTGGTGCAGACTCCAATTCATTGACACACTGGCATGGTGATGAAAACAGAGGCAAAGTATTTTAACTCCATAGCCTAAGCAATAGTAAAATCTCACAGCTAAAATATAGTCAAAGAGGAAAGCAAATTTGAAACAAGAACTGCAATCCAGGTCTGTCAGGTTTTGCAGTTAAAGCAACACAGAGGCTGCACAGCTTTTCAGGGAATAGTCCATCTAAAAAAAGAAAAAGCCAAATCACACGGATTCATCTTTATGTATTGAAAAAAAGCAGTATTTATACCCAGCCAATTGCCCTTCCTTCTGAAACGTGGCTCTGCACCTGGCCACAGGGACATGCTCCAATTCACCCTCAGGGAACTCTGACTGAGATCAAGGTTGTTGGTTTAGCATCAATCCCTGCAGTGCCAAGCCTCTCAAATTCTCACCCTTAATTCCCCCTCACTGTTTTTGCTATTTACCATGGGCTCATGCCTAATCAAGGAAGAGTAATAAGTTCCATAGGACAAGACCTCCTGCTGCTCTAGAGCCTCTGCAGGCAAACTCTTCACGTACCTAAAGGCACATGTGAGAAAAAGTTCATATCTCAAGAGGCAAAATACAGAGTTCTGTTTCAAACAGTATTTTATGCTGAAAAAAATAGCACAACAAGGGATTTCTGTACTTGTAAATGATATGATTTAAACTGACAAAACAAAAATATTAAAGAGAAGCTACACTGACTCAAGAAACAAAACTATCTGTAAGCAGCTTTCTGGCAATGAATCCCTGTTCAGATGAGGGTCACTTGAGTTATTGTGGTATGAAAGCACAAATCCTCTAAGAGTTTTGGGGAAAAAACAAAATCAAAAAATTCATCATAGAAACTTCATGGTGGTATTGTATTTCAGAACCGGTGACTGCAATGTTCAATTCAGAAAGGAAACCCAGCTCTGAGTCGCATGTGCTGGAAACCAAGAAAATCTGAAGTAGTAAAAGGCTGGCCAAGAGAGGCTGCTCGAACTCAGATAATTAGCAGTAAACAGGTACTCTCACCATGTTGTAAAATTCCTTTCAGTAGAGGGGAAATGAAAAACAAACCCCAACCTGGGACTATAGAGATCACATTTCAGATTGTGAAAGACTCTGCATTTATCAGGAGCATCAGTAACACCAGTGATAATCATATTTTCTTTTTCCTTCTCCATTTTTCTGTTGTGAGCTTATCAGTACAGCTTTGGCTACAGTGCCAAAACTTTTAGAGGCTCTGGCCTGTAGTCATCTAGTGCTCACCAACTACTGGACCTGAGGTTCCTAAATGATATCAGGATGTGTCCTTGGAGAATCCAGGCCAGGAACTAAACATTAAAATCACAGTGGGAGATAAACTTCTGCAAGTCCAAAAATTGCACACATACGAAAATTAAAAACCAAATTAGAAACCAAATTAAAGTTCCATTTTCTGCGACTTACTGGATTTTTGTCTTCTGAACAAAAAGTTACAGGTGAAAAAATATTTACTTTTCGTGCATGTTCTCTGGTAAGTGCATTGCAAAGGGACCCAAGTCCAGGGCTCAAAATTAAACAGTAACCTGTGCTAAAGTCCATGCCCCAGGTATGTTCCAATTTTAAAGTACTTCAAATTATGCTTTGCAGTTTGCACACTTCCCAGTGTGTCTTCTATCCTATTTTAAATCACTTCCACATGCAATAGCAAACCAAGGGCACAGCATTGTCCCATCTCTTCATAAGCACAGTCCTTTTCCCTTTAAAAAGAAAAGTGAATATGTGTCAAAGCCACATGGCTTCTCACCTACAACCAAGTGATTTATTTCCTCAAGAAAAATGGAGCAGACAGGAAAGGATGATCTATTGCAGTGTGCTCCTGCAAGCTGTTACAGCAGTGCCCCGAGCAGCTCTGACCCGTACTTGGTCACTCCAGGTTTGTTATCCCTGCCCTCAGCAGTGGGCTACATCTCCATAAAGAGCATTCCTGAGATACAGGAGGCCCTCTGACACAGAGGGGACAGGAAGTGCACCTGCCATTCCTGCCCATCTGCAGCTAAACCCCCAGATAAAGCTGAAATAAAGCTGGCACTGCAATTCAACAAGGAGAGCTTTTCACCGAGATACACCAAGCCTGGGAGGAACATTTTCTGCTTGCTTTCCAGCAGCAGACAATATATCAGGCTTGAACCTCACCCAAAAATTTGAAAGTAGTCTCTGAATTATGTGGAAATCTCTCTATAAGAGGGAAGAGGACCAGGTGAGATGTGCAGACACACCCAATGTCTGAATACAAGATATTTGCTTACTTCTGAGTGAACATAATCTATGTGTGACTTGTCCCTGTAAAATTGCTCTCCTGCCATAAAAGATGAGGTTCCACAGAAAACATCCACAGGATAGATCTTTGTCCCTTGAAATAATTGACACATGACTATCCAAATTCTTCAAGGAGACCAGTTAAAAAAAAAACCCTATTATCTCACTTTTCCCAGAAATTTCTTACACTGCAATGATTGATGGGGTGTTCCCTCCCACTCCATTTTTAGTTTTACTGTATGAGAACTAACTTAAAGACTGAATTGCAGAGAACTGGGGAGAGGATAAGTTGTGGCAGTGACAGTCAGGTGCACATCAACTCCAGCAAGCTCAGCACAAACAGCTTGATAACAGCTGCTCAGCATGGCATTGATATTCTGTCAAAACAGGAATCTGTACCACAGTAACAAGGCAAAGTCTTTTATGAATGAGATCTACCTGTAAGGCCCTGCATGGAGGCCCCTGTGTGGCTCTTCTGTGCACAGAGATTTATGAGTGCAGATTTGTGACCATTGATTTACTGCAACCTTTTGATCCTGGGCTGTGATCCCATTAGCTCTAAGAGAGGCAGGAGTGAGGCCCTGCTGCCAACTGCACGTGGGGCTTTAAACCCTCTCTCTCCCCTGCAGGGAGTGCATGGGGATGACACAGCAGGTGGAGATGTCTTGAGCCTTATGCTGAGCAAACAAATGCAAGATGTTGTCACGTGTTAGATTTACAAAGAGAGATGGAAGTTGTTGGTACCTATAGTGTCTCTGCATTTTGAGAAAAAAAAAACCCTGTCCTACTCAAATTCCAGAGGAGAAGTTCTGCCTAAGAAAAATATCCATTTCAATGCAAGTAAAATTTCCTCTTACTGAGCTGCAGGATGAAGCTGAATAGCTACTCTGACTCAGGTGAATAAATCTCAGGCCGTAATTACACAGAATTACTAGGCATGGGCACTGCAGCAGGTTGGGGTGAGGAATGGGGAGAAGAAGTCTAAGTTAAACTACAAATGCTTTTCTGGGCACACTCCATTTTGTAACTTGAAAAAGAGGTAGAGATTCTCAAGCTGTGTTGAGAACTAATGCTCAGTTACCTAATTCAGAACTGCTGCAATCCTTCCCCTGCAAGGAAAGTGTTGTATTATGAGGTGACTACAAGTCATTCAGAGACATCCTGCTAGAATCACACAGCAGCAGGTGACACATTTTGCCAGAAACTCACTGAAGTCACCTCATCACTCCTTCAAAAAGTTTAGACTTCTGCCTGCTAAGTGACTTAGCATTTTTCAGAATGAAAGAGGCTGTAGGAAGTTACATGAAATCGATTCTCCAGGAACACCCCCTCACAAGACAGCTGGCAGCTTTCTGTGACAAGAACAACTTAACCTTGAGCAGCACAGGTTTTGTTTGTGACATTAGAACTACAGAAGCATTTCTGGTTTGCCACAAGAAGGAAGGAGGTCTGATGGATTTTCATCCTCATATGTAAGAGGCTTTCAGCTACCTGGCTAAACAACATCCAGAAGTTGAACGAGTTCAGCTCATTGAATTTTACCCATGGGTAAAATTATTCAGATACAATTTATAATTTATATTTCTAATTATATAATTATGCAGGTATTCAGGTATGATTGGCTATCACTGTTCCTCTTCCATTCACTGTGTCTTAGACACAAGGCAGTTGTAAGACAATATACAGCTGGTACTTTTTATACAGGGACATATTCTCTCACAAGTGTAAATTGCCACAGCAGTCTCATTTGAGAGCTCCCAGGAATGCAGGTGAGCTGGAAACCTGGCCTAGAGCCTCCAAAGCACTTGAAATACAGGAGACTTCTTGGAAATGAAAAGTGGTTTCTAGAGAAAATAAAGCATTTTCTTACGTACTAGAGCACAGCAAGCTCTAAACTAATTATGTCCTTTATTCCCTGGATTTGGCAGCTCCTTAAATCACCTTCTTTTTAATGTTTATAGGTACCCTCTCAGCCACAGTGGGCACTTGCAAGCACTAGCAATGAAGCAGTGGTAACCTAGAGAGCAGCAGAAAGTCAGGGAGGTTGCATTTGAATCTCATGCAATTCCATCTGCTGCAACACTAAATCAGAAGCAATGGATTCTCTTTGTGTTCTACAGGATTTGCCAATTGTTTATTCTTTGTCTGTAAGCCCTTATTAACTACCAATTGACCCACATTAATATTTTCTTAGTCCTTTTTGGTCTTTAAGAAGAGTTTCTGTATTTTCCCCATTCTCTTAATCCAGCACCCCCCCAGATTTCCATGAACTTTTAGAAAGGTGTCTCTACTCACAAGAAAATAAAACAGAAGGGGAAAAAATAGATGATGCTGAGATTGATTAGGCCAATGAGTTACACAGACTTCTCCCTGCCTGGGCAGAGAGATATGGTCGAATTTCAGGGTGTCAGCAGCTTTGGGTCACAAAGATGGGTATAGAAGCCTGGAAGAGATGGAGGAAAAAAATATAAGGAGTGTTTATTGGAGAAGACACTGCCTGTGGATTTCTCTAAGTAGTACAGTCAGAAAAACATGCTGTAGGAATCAGCTAAAAATCTCTGGTCCAGGACTGAAAAACTAGGCACTTAATCATCAGCAAAAACAAGTTTCCTGCACAGCTAGGAAAGCACATGCCCTCCTGTGCAAGTTGTTCTTTGCATCTTTCTGCCAACCCTGCTAATTACCAGCTGAGAGCAGACCATGCCAGTGGGGGATGTACAGCAATTACCAGAGGCTGGGCTCCTCTGAGTTTCCTATTACCAAGGACCCTGCCTTTCTTTTTTTATTTCATCCTACTTAACTACCCTGCTCTAATTTATAGCTTTGCAGTAGCAACACTGTAGTTAAAACAGAAATGGCACCTCCACTCCAAACCTCTATTTTATTCCTTTCATTTGAGTTCATTACTTCAGTTACCATAAAAAAGTGCTTTCTGGCAATCTCTGTCCTCCGCCTCCTCCTCAGCAAAAAACATTTGTCATTCCCCAAGGACACCGGATGGCTGGTCCTGTGCTCTCTCCTTCAGAGCCTGCAGATTTGTCTTCAGTGACAGCTTCTGGAGGTAAAACCCCACAAGGATAGTGCTGCACTGTCTGCCTAGGAGACAACTGGCGTTTTCACAGAATGTAAAAGAACGGGCACTTGCCCTATATACATGGAAGAAGGAAAGAGGAGGGGCTTTGACCTCTGCCCTGACAGCACTTTACTTCTCTGCTTCTATTTTGAGGTTTCTTTGATCCCCAGAGGACCTGTCTGCAAATTTTACAAGAGATATGCATCAAAAGTCAGCACATATGACAGCCACATGAGAAGTCACACAGCCAACAATCTTGGGCTGCCCTCGCTGTGCAGGCTCCTCAGAGGGCAGCAGGGCACCCACAGCCCCACCACAGCAAAGGGAAACAAAACAAATCCGAGAGCTGCAAACTCCTCCAGTCCATTCATCCATTTGATTAAAGAGCATTGAAGGACAGAGGCAAGGCAGAGCAAGCTTTTATTTCTATAAAACCCCATGATCTGTCAAGAGCCTTGTGGGAGCAATAAAGCAAGGGCTGTTGAAACTTCACAAAGGATAATTGCCCCACCTCGAGTTGTGATGATGGGAATTTGTCAATTTTATTAACAGGTTTTATTTTTCAAAAGCATTAAATCCCATTTCATAGCTTCCCCAGTATCATTTTAGATACCAAACCCACATTTTCTTATTAAGCCAAGATTTTCAAAAGTGAACAGAAGCTTACTTTGAGCCAACAATCTATAAAATTATTATGCACATTTTTGTGCATGCAGACATACATAAAATACTGCAAACTATCCTGCCCAGTGGAGAAAAAAATTGTTGCACTAACACATTCAAATTAAAAATAAATAATAAAAAAATAGGCAGAAAATGCCAGCTCTACAAATGTTTCCCTAAGGTTTTGTTTTTGGGGGTTTTTTTTTGATTATATGAAGCAAGAGTGGGTGTAAGTCTTGAGGTCAAATCCTGCTGGTGAATACAAGGCATTCAGCCAGTGGTGACCCCACAAACTAGTAGGTAAAACAGCTCTTTCATTTTCCAGGCTGCATTTCACATTCACCCTGTAGGACTAAAAAAAATTCTGCTTCTCATTGTTAGGTGATTATCTCCATCACTGATTTTGAATTATCCTCTGATGCATCTGGCAATGGCCATTCTGTGGCACAGAGTGCTAGGTTATATGGGCTATTGGGAAATGAAGCAATTGGAAAGAAATAGGAATACCATGAAAGCTTTTTTGGTAGGACTTGGCTCACACATGTTTTTTAGAGTGTGAGGGGAAAACACGTTCTACAAATTATTTCTGCCCACTCCTTCTCTTACTCTTATTTTCATTTATGACAATTTAGAATCTCATTGTTATACAATGGGCTTAAAATGATAAAAATGGATCAGATAAGAGGATTTTAAAATTTGCTGACTACTGCATTGATTCAGTGAATGCTGTGAATAAAATGGTTATATTACATAAAAATCAATAAAAATTACAGTGTAATGGACATGCCCATCAACAACTTAAATTATAGATTATGTTTTGCTCTTAACTGGTGTCTTTGGGGCACCTTTTTCTTGTTGTTCTTGGGATTTTGAAGGGCAAAATTAAACACAAATGCAATTATGTAAATCACATATTTTGCAATCAGAGCTTCCCAGACCATTCTTTGTCCACCCCATATGATGGAGCCTCTGGCATCTCTGAATTAAAAGGAGACACTGCTTTTCTTCAGCTTTAGCAGGGTGTACAAGGCAGCTTTAATCAACTCTGTGTCTTTTGGCTGTAAGAATGGAAGCAGGACATTGATCTTCCTATCCTCCTCAGTAGAAGAAATAATCTATCCACAGGGACTTGATTAAAACACATTTCAATCACAGAACATTCTGTGAAGTTGTAGAAATATTTCAGAACATATTTTTAAGATCTTTTGTAAAAAAAAGCCTCCTCTTGCAAAAAAAAAAAACCCAAACAAAACCCCAAAATACTTCTTTCCACTACACCGCAAGGAAAATTTCTGAGATGTGTAGGTTGGGTAAGACAAGAGAAGCAGCAGCTCTCCCACTGCTGCCTGTCCTGATGGTGGCTGTGACATTGCAGTGACAGGAACATTCTGTCAGCCCAGAATCTTCTGCAGTTCAAAGGTGTCTGGGGTTTGTTCTAAAAGAAGTTGTAACAACTGGAAGGGAAAGGCAGTCTCAGAAACTATTAAAAACCTGCAGCAAAACATCCATCAAGGAAAAAAAAAAAAAATCCCATTTATGTCCCTTAGTGAAACTACCACAAAATATCCCTAATTCTAGTGGGAATCGATTATTTCTGCCACTGAAATGGCTCAGTCACAGATTAGTTTATTGTTGATAGAAGCAGAACACAACACGACAGCAAAAACAGAGTAGAGAAAGAAAAACACTTCTGATTGGATTCACTGCTAGTGGTATCTTTGCCGGGTAAGAATCAGCATAAAACAGTCCCATTTACTGAATGCAATTGGCCTGCAATAAAGGATTTTTCCATGGAAGACTTCAGCTCCAAGAGAATGTTAAGGTTCTCACACCCCTGAGTGTCTAAACTGGGTCTTCCCTAGAAAGCACAATATTAATTTACCTCTGCTGCAAGACACTGAGAAGGGATCTGAAGTAAAGATATAATGTGGAAAATGAAGAAAAGAACAATAGGAATTCCATCTGTACCCTAAAATAGCGAAGACCTAATAACTCTCTATGAAAGGAACCCAATAGCCAGCCTGAAACCTGTGACAGCTGAAGATTCAAAGATCTTTGACAGAAAAGGAAGACCCACAGTGGGCAAACATTAGGCTGCACCAGGCACTTCATGTGTTTAACAAGCCCCCTGCAGCTGAAGGGGCACTGTAGCTACAGGCAGGAATTTTACAAATCATGTCAGTCCTGGAGCTGTGCTGCCCAGGAGTTTTATTAGCTGTTTTCCTAACAGAGATTTTAACACTCTCCTGGGGTACACCACATTTATGGACAAGTTTCTCTAGCTTCAGATTTGACTTGACCTGTTCATATTTACAAGCTTCTTTTATTCCCATCTCGGCACTGCGGCCCACTGTTGCTAAATTACCAAGGTAACAAGATTCTTTAATATTCACAGTTTTGTTCCACCAGTTGTTACAGTCTGCTTTTCATTCCTGCTGTCAGTCTCTTGGCTTTCTCACTAACACTCCTATTTCCATCTTCTCTCCTGTAGCAAATATTTTTTTTTGTAAATATCAAACAGGAGAAAAAATGCAAGAAAAATTATATCATCCACCCAGCAAAAGTCTCTGATGATTTATAGAGTTAACACAAGAATCCTAGAGGCGTAGCTAAGAGTGTTTTTTCATAAAGGATTCTCTATCCAGTTTCAAAGGCAGAGGTAGAAACACCCACACTGCTTGATGGCTGGGGGAACCAGACCTCAAAGTTGTGATAACACTGCTGTCCTCCAGTCCCCTGAAGAACAAGTCTCACAGGTAACTGCAGGCCACCAAAGCCCCTCCCTGCCCAGGCAAGGATCTGCTGAAACAGCACCAGGCAAGGAGAATTAGCTCCAGACCAAGCTATCACCAAAACCTCCACGGGGACCCTCCAAAGGAGACTCCTGCCACTTGGTTGAAAGTTTCAAAGGATCACTACTGAGGGTAAAGAACAAAGAAAACACACCCAAACCCACTAGAAAATTAATGTTCTGGCTCTAGTAAACAATCGTGTTCAAAATGCAAGACGAGAGGGCTGTCACCCTGTGGCCCTTAGGGGGGAGCAAAGGAAGGAGGGGAGTTTTTGCTCAGAGAAGAAACCTCAGACACTCGTAAGGAAACAATCCTGTAGGACTGGAGGAAACTCTCAGCTTAGTACTGGTTTTGTTAATGTAATTGCAGCAAAGTCTGGGAGATCCCCTGACAAGCTCTGCTATCAGAGTTCACAAAGAAGCTTTCCATGAAGGCAATAGGAAAAAAAAAAGATGACTTCCTCCTCTGAAACCAAACACCCTTTTCTGATCCTTTGATCAAAGGCCTCGCACTTTTCACTTGAAACCCCCTTGAAACAACACCAAATATCAAGAAAAGAATAGAAAAAAGGTATCTACAGCTTTTCACTGAATATAAAGTTAAAAATAAATCATTCTAGCCCTTTCCCTTCCTTGCCAATACCATTTATAATGCTAATGTGTCCCTGTTTCCTGACTGAGTTCTTTAAGGGGGAAAAAACAAGGAATGTACACATTCAAGTAATAGGATGTCTTTGTCAGTTCATTCAAAATCTGCATTTCTATTCAACAGCCAGGCCTTTTCCTTCATGCCACTGAAATGCCTGATTTTACTCAAACTGCCACTGTCTACACTCACAAACAAATAAATGAAAATTCTCTTCCCTTTCATGAGCTGAGCCTAGTGGCTCACAAGGGACTTGGTTACGTGGCAAAAGCAGAAGTGTGACAATATTATAATGTATGCCAGGTCGCTATTCAAAGTGTTGCAGATAATTCCCCCATCATTTCCATGTTCCTATGGAAGCATGCTATAATCTTTCCCCTCCTACATAAAGCTGTAAAACAAGAAAAGATTACTGTAATCCTTTTCTTCCCATGTCACACAAAGAATGTAATCTCCTGGCTGTGTCAAAAGCAAATTTCTATCTGTAAACATCAAATCAAACTCGACAAAGGGTTGCTGCAGCCTTTGTTGTGTTGGTAAACAGTTATGTAAGCATTTTGTATATATTTGACTTATATATTTATTTAATCTTCGACATTGATGGAAGATTGAAGTCCTAGGCTGCAATTCAACCTTTGGTTTCTTGCATTTATCAGCAGCACAGAAGCACAGTCCCTTCTTATGAAATGTAGAAATTCATTAAGTCTGGTACACGGCTGCCTGACACACTTGAGTGTCTGTGCTGTTCTCAACTTCAGAGGTGGCTGAACATTTGAATTCTTCCAGAGTCCCTTGTGAAGATATTTAAATGACCTGAATGTACAAAAGCAAGCAGCAAATCAAGTAAATGGGGCAACAGGAGACTGCCCAGCACCCCATAAGCACCACCAGAGGAAAATGCTGACTGGAATTCGAGACAAGGCGTGGGCCAGCAGGGAGCACAGCCCTCAGCTGAGCTACAGGCTTGACTGTGCCCTCAGAGAAAGCTGAACCTTTGGCCCTGGACCCTTTTTTCTTCTCTTAAATGGAGTCAGCACATCTCAGAGGCGTCATTATGAGTTAAACTCAAGGCTGCAGGGGTGGTTCAAATGTCAGGCTGTGACAAGAGGAGGTGGTTACATGACACAGAGGATAACACATCCTCATTCACCACCTCAGAACCCAAAGTGGAGCAAGAGATACTCACTTCCAAGGCAATGGTGAGACTGGAGTTCAAGACACAGAAAGCTTCGTGAGAAAATAACTCAGGCTTTGCAAAGCAAAGTGGTGGTCTCCATAAACAGGTCTGAGCATTGCAGAAGCCTTGGGTATTCTGCCCAAGTACCTTCATCCTGGGAATATCAACCTCAGTGAACCAAAGTACTAACTAGGATAGAAAAATCAAAGTGTTTCCCCTGCTTTCTGGTCTGACATTGTCACATTATTTGTCTTGTATTATTAAAATTACCAGCTAATGCAAATAGCTATGAAAGCTGGGAACTGGGACAGAGAGGCTGTCAGAACACAGCCTCTTGTTGGGTCTGAGGAGCTACCTGTGACTTGGCAATATTTGTGTGGGAGATGTGCATTTCCAAACTCCTCATGTTGTACTGAGGAGTATTAGAAGGTGCAAATCTGCAGAGAGCCTCCATTTTTCTCTGGTCTTCCACTTCATCATGGCTAATCTTCAAGAAATATAAACACCTGCCTTAGGGACTTTCTCTGGTAAAAACGAATATCAAGTTTCAACAAAAGTTTTGTGGTCTAAGTGCACTTCTCACCTCAGACTGGAGGCAGACAGTCAGGAAAGAGACAAATCAGCTGAATGGAGGACACTTTCCAAAGCACAGCAGAGGAAGAAATAGTGTCTCAAATGAAAAGCCAAGGCCTAGAAATAATAAATATAGGCCTGATAAATTTACACATAAACTCCATTTCCCAGCAACCCCTGCAGCCTCACTCTATTTGTTAGCAGAGGTGAGAATTGTCCATATAACATTCCACTTCCAAATGGGCACAATGTTGGACTCAAAAAAATCCACTTGGAATGGTAACAAGGGATAAAAATTGTCTTTCAACCACTGAAAGAATGGAGAACTGTCTGTATGCAAAGGACACAGCAAGTTAAGGAGGAGGAATGAAAACAGAGAAAATGTGTCTGGATTTCATCAAGTAGCACTAAATCCAGTAAATAACAAACAATTGATGTGTGGAATTAAACTTCTATTAGCAAAAGAGGCACAGGAGGAAGGACCACATAGGAAACTCAGACTACTACAGGAAATAATTCCTAGACAAGGGACCATTTCCAGCTAGTAGGAGAATTTTAAATGCCGTCTAGTGTCAGTAAAATGCAGAATAAGCTGGCAATCAATCATGACCCAATAAAAGAGTAGATGTTTTGCTATTAGCTTCAACAAGGTAAAGATTTTTATCTGTGGTATGAAGATGTCTATTAGGACTACACTAAAAGATATAGATGTTTTCAGAACAGAACTGAAAACTTTAATATGCAGTCAGCAACAATAAACTCCAGACACTGCACACTCAAGTTCAGGTTGAACTTTTAAAGCAGCTTTCCCTTAAGGATTGTAACTAAATTTTTTTATACAACTTCTTTCTTAGGTATCATCATACATCATGTAAAAAAAAAAAAAAAAAAAGATTTGAATTTGCACCAGCTTTCTCCTTCCTCACCCAGGCCAATTCCATGGATCCCAAAGGAAGATTCAGCAGTGGGGTCACATGGAAGTCATGAGGTATTCAACCAGGTCCCCAGGCTGCAATGTGCATTGAAATCAACAAAATGCAACAAAATCAGATTATTTCATCTAAAAAAGACTTCACAAATCTTGCCCAGTAGTGCTACTCACTGAAAGGTATTGGGGATCCAGTTTTTGTGGCTGCTTCTAGACTGTGATTTCCAGGTTTTTTGAAAGCTGAGATTTTAGTTTCTTCAAGCAATCCTTGCCTGTATTTATAATGCAGCCACATGCACTTCACTTCCCCAGGAAAAGGTGAGGGAATACAAACAGTAGATCCAAGTGCTGGTGGGTCAGAGTTCTTCAAGATGACAGGTTCCATCCACTTACCTCTAATCAGTGAACTAAACCAAACTAAATCAGAAACTAAACATGGAGAACAGTGAGCTCATCTTCTGTCTTAGAGCTTTGATCACTTGCACAGAAGATTGTCTATTTTTTGCTGGTTTGTTTTCAGGAATTTACTCTTTATTAATTTTTTCAAAAGTTTATCTTCAAATGCTTCAAACTGAAAAGCTCTCCTTTATGGAATTCATCATCCTTACTCTCAGCTCAAGGGCAAGCTTCTTTAAACAGACTGGGTTTGAGACAACTTATTTAAAAAAAAAATAAAAAAATATATCATTCATTATTCAGATACACTTTTCAGATGTCAAGGTTTCTGATCCTTTTCTCTGGCTCTATACACCCATTTATTCCTGGGCTGCAATACGTGCTGCAGAGGATACCAGACAAGCACCTGAGCTGTTTTGCTCTAGGTAAGGAGAACAAAATTGATGGTTTTGAAGAGATGTTTCTTACATACTTATCAGAATATAACGCTGTGTTAAACAGATGCTAACTAGCTAATTTTACTCAACTTCAGTACAATTACAGCAAAAAGAAACATAGCAATTCTGGAAGTGAAGTTTTGTTTGCTCTGTAAGATAACACACAGGTGTCCCAAACTATTGAAGAATTTTGATGAAATTTGCTCTTTGGGCAACAATTTTTAAAGGGAGGAAAAATAAATTTAAAATGTTGCTTTCAGGTAAAAAATCCTGCCTATCTCTTAGCAAAGTGTTTTTATTTTCCCTCCTATCAGAGCTGTGTAATATGTCTTGTAGTGTTAGTCCATACCACTCAAACAAATCCTATGTAAGTAAATGGTATTTCCACCTTTATTTTTATGATCCAAAATATATTAATGGGCCCATCTCCCTTCTTGTTCCCTTATTCTCTCAGTCTCTCTCTGGGTTTAAGAAGCTTGTGTAAAAAGAAAGATCTATCCTGGTAGGTAGTTTTCAGCACCTCAGGTCATTGCATTTAATTTGAGTTTTCTAATGAGCATTCTTTAAGGCAGAGCACTCTAATAGTCTGCCATGACATAACGTCAGCACATCTTTTCTTACTTCCCAAGTTATTTTTTGAGGTATTGCTGCCAGTACTGAGCTGAAAGAACATGAATACAGAGTTTCACCTGTGATCTAGAGCCACAGAAGTTGATGGGAGTCCACAGTCCTACACACACTTTGAAAGGTGCAGGTTTGCCTTTCTCAGTGTTCACAGCTCTTTGTTTCCCCTGTGCAATGCACCAGCAGCCTCCTTCTTGTGAGCAGCCCAGGAAAAAGGAGTATTTGAAACCTCTGCCAGGAAAAAAGGGCATTTAGGTTGAGGAGAAGTCATCTGTAATGGGAAGAGGGTCACATCTGTCCTACTGAGAGCAGGAACACAATCTTCACGTGTCCCTCAAAGTACAAGCTGAGAAACTGGGGGTTCCTATTCCCATCACACCATCTCCACTCTGTGCTTTACATCAAGAAATGTGCTTCTTTTAAAGCACCATGTCCTGCACAGTGCATTTACAGAGAAGCTAGAGCAGAGCAGACATCCAGGTGGTAACACTCCTTAAGTTCTCAAAAGAGACATCTGATAAAGCAAAATGATCAACAGTTGAGCTACTGCTCTTTGCCCACCCTAGAAGAGCTCAGTTTTAGTAATTTTGAAAACTACACTACACTATTTCATTGCCATATACCATGTACTTTAAGGAAAAGAGCTAACTGAAAACACAAACTCACTCAAATTGCATTTCTATACAAGTCCCTAAAGGAAAGCGAGTGCTTTAGGAAGCAAATTGAAACAACAGAAAATCCAAGATTCCAGCTCCATCCATCTCAGCTTATGCTGTGGAAAAAGGGCCCCTTTCCTAATGTGGATCAGAATGTGACAGGTTAGGAAGAATGACAAAGTGGAAGGGTCTTTAAGGCCCTCAGTTTGTTCCCCTCGTGCCCTTTCATGTCAGAGCAGAGTGTGTGACAGCTGTGAAGCTGTCTTGTCTCTCAGCAGCAGGCAATGCAAAATGGCACTCGCCCCTGTCACCAAAAGTGATCCAAATGGGCCCAGAAATTCACCCCTTGACACAATCTCCCCACTCCAGCTGGAGAACTACCACCCTTGTCAGCATTTTAATTACCTCCAGCAGCTCACAACAGGATTTCTCCCCTCCCCAGCCCTTCCTGCCAAGCCACAACCAGAACTTGAGATTCTCCCATAGGCACAGAAGTTACCACAACAATGCAAGCATGAGACTGGTTGCTCAAAGCTACAATTAAGCTAATCAGCTGGAGAAATTAAGTGTTTGCTGCAAGCAGGAGTGCTTCTCCAAAGTTTTCTGAGGGGAAGAGTTTTCCCTGGGATAGTGAGGAGAAAGTGAGATGCTGTGACAGCTTTACCTCATTTTGGGTGACTCCTTGGTCTGAAGGACTCACAGTAACATCTTTCAAGTATTTGGGAAACTCATCATGAGACATGGGGGTAGGGGAAGTTTTGAAAATCTGGTCTGCAAGAGGAATAGAGGGAGAAATGAAGAATCTCTTACCCACTGCAGTGCAGTGGGCTGGCAGAGCAACACACTTTTGTGACTCTCTTACAGTACATGCTCTATTCAGTCATGAAATTATCGCAATTATGTATTTATTTTGTGTATATTTGTGAAGCATGAAGTACTCAATATGAAAGGGAACACATCAGAGAAGCACAGCTGAGGCAATGCAGAAAGCAGCAGTAAGGCAACAGAAGTTCTGTTTCAACTCTCCTGCATCATCTAATATAGAAAAGAACCCTTAAAGTTTAAATATTTTGAAGACAAATTGTAGGTGGGAAGGCAAGGAGAGATGATTTCTATTCATTTTTGACTAATCAAAACACTTTTGCAGGGGAATTGGAAAGGGTTATTTTGATTTTTACTTCTTCAGTCTGTATCAATACATCTAAAGACAAAACATTTGAATCACAGCCAAAATAAAATAAAACACCATTTGGGAAACATTGAAATAGAATTTTCCAACATCAGATTGGCTTTATTTCTTCTCTTCTAAGATGATATACCAGTGAATCACCACAATTCACATAATGCATTTCACTGTAGACAGGTCTGCACAGACTGAGCCCAGATTCCATGCAAGTTTCTCTGACAAAAAAACAAATCACAGAATTCCTGTCTGTCTGAGCTTTTTTTTCTTTCTTTAAAGCACAGAAAAAAAAAAAAAAAACAACAACAAAACCCCACAAAACTCAATCAAAAAACAAATCCACAAAAACAACAACTAAAAACAACTAAACAAAAACACCACACCACCAAGAAAACTCAACAAACTACACAAAACAAAACAAACCATCAAACACATAATGCTCCATCTGGTACATTTCTCTCCCTAGAAGCCATATTCTGTGCAGAAGAGCTGGAAGATTGCATATTTAGCAGCCAAAACAGGAAAGGAATAATCTTTCTGTTCAATACTATAACAAAAAGTGGGATTGCTATTGGCTTCAGTAGCACTTTGAATATTTCAAAGCTATCAACAACTCTTTTAGTGACAACTTTTCAAAAACACTCCCAGCTTATTCAAAAGTACACTTCTAACCTTCTTCCCAGCCATGGGACAGAAAGATTGTTTGAAACAAATAGCAATAACCCAGCTGAGCAAACAATAGCCAAGAGCTTCCTTTCTGCTCTGCAGGTTGCAGCACATAATTATCCATCTCCTCTCTGCTGAAAGCACCACGATGATTACAGAGCACTCATTTAAGGTATTTGAATTACAGCAAGATGTTATACATCAAAGTAATCAAAGACAGTTTAGGTAATGAAGTTGACACAGAATGGATCATTTCCCAAAGAAACATTTCATTTGCATGTAATAGAGCTATTTTAAGTTAATTTTGACATTACATCATGATAAAAACACTTGTTGACATTTACAACATTTCAGTGACAAGCCATCTTGCATTGTGATGAATAATTTTTTTGTAGGCAATAAATATAATTTCATTTCATCCAGGGAAAAAAAGTACCAAAACACTATCCACACAGCTATTCTCAGTGCTCTATGCAAGATGCATTGGTTGTCTGAGCAAATGTGCCGTAGGACACAACCTTCAGGAGCCTGAGAAGTTAATAAGGTAGCATTTTGAAATATAAATCTACACAGCTGCACATGCAGGGAAACTGAATTCAGACAAACACCACCATCGTCTGCCATTTGACAGAAATGCTTCCTTTGTTCCTTCTAAGTTAACTCAGAAGAAAAAAAAAATATAAGCCATGTATATTCTTTAGTGCAGATGCAAAGACCAAAAAGCCAGAGCCACTGCAGAGTAGCAAATATGAAAAAGGAGAGACATCCAAATCAGCAATCAGCTGTCTCTGGAAACCCCAGGCAGTAAGAATGAGCTCTGGACAGAGAAGGGGAAAAGGGGAACTGGTCCCTCTGAATCATTGGTACCTCCTCTTGTCCTGGCCACCATCACTTGGCTCAACACAGAAGGAAGGCTGCCAAGTGTCAGTCACAGGCTGAGAGCTTCTGCCTTTGCATCCAGTGTAACAGCACAGGGCAGCCAGAAGAAATCTACACTAAAGGAAATATTCCTTTACTGCCCTTTTCCCTTTGGAATTCCTTTCAGAATAGGAAAGGTCTGCTGGGCATGTCTGTAAACATAACTGCAGAGAGGAAGACATTGTAGCTTCCGATGAGATTTCCAGGAACACACAGCCCTTACCTCTCTGTGCTGCAGCATGAGAGAAAAACTGAGCCAAATAAGCCCCAGGCTGAAACATAACTCCTGAAATATTTCCATTTATACAAGTTAATTAGGAGCCTTATCAAAGTTCATGCCCATAGATTTCTCTCCTTCCCTCAGAAGTTCCTTTTCATTTATGTTCATTAATTTACTTTTTATATTAAACTCTTTTCACAGTTATAACATGAACTGAGTACAGAAAAGTACTTTGTTTCAAAATTGAAACAAAATCCTTGTTCTACAGAGCATGTGGGAAAATAACATCCTGCTTACATGGCAAAAGAAAATTACATTCTCTCCTCTAAGACTTTCAGTTGTACTCTGTCTTAAAGCTCTAGTCAACAAAGAAAGAAATCTTAATTTACATGAAGAAATGTAAATCAAGGTGTAGGCAGATATGTATATAGATATACATAGATTAAACCATGACAAGGAACAACTTTCAGACAGGATGTCTGCTTGCAAAATTGGGTAAGATCTTGTGAATTATCTGATTTCACTGTGTTTAACCCAATTCAGTAAATATTTATACCTCCATTTCAACAAATTAACTTGCTGTTAATTGAGGAATAGCATCGCTTCATGGAATTGGGTATTTGGTTACCCAAAGTGTCTGCCCGAAACAGTTCAAATCCGTGAGAAAATGTCCAAGTTCCCACACACAGGCAGAACCCCCCGTGTTTATAGATCACTTGACAAGCTGCCAAACATGTTAGCAGTTTTCTAATGATTTATAATTCTATTTAGACATTTAATTGGCATAACAAAAGCAAGCTATCACTCACCATCGCTTATCAAATGTCAGCTTGTGCCTTGTCGCAATTGATATCCAATCAGCAGACAAGCACATGTTGTTTGATACCAATTAAATGTCTGAACAATTCTATTAACATAATTACCCTAATAAGATAGTAATTGTGTGCTCAACATTTCAGCAACATTTGAGATAACACCCTGCCGACCATATCTGTCTCCTTTATCCTTGCAGAAGCTCAGTAGCTGTTAGACATCAATATTTAATTACGAATAAATTCTTTAATACATCTAAGCAAGCCGCTTATTAAATGATTGTCATAAGTAACAAACAAGATGAGTTGGTTTTAAAATATTCTAATTTACACTTGAGGAAATGGAACTTACATGATATATATACAATGGTTGGCTTTGGCTGACAATTTCCTTCCCAAATAAGAGAAGGGTGTAAATAAAAAGACAAAAGTTGTGCAAATCTACAGCATCTGATTTCTGTGTAAGCATGAAGAAATAATGGAAAAAAACTTTGTCATGAGGGAATGAAAACACCAAAACTTCCCTACAATGTCATGGTATCAAGAGGAACGAGGTGCACAAGCCCCCTGAGGGAGAGCTGTCTCTTCCCTACCCTGGTTGAAATACCTCACCCCGAGCTATTCACTATTCTTCCACAACATCTCCTTCCTCCCCACTAACTTCCCAGCATGTACCATTTTGCATCTACATCAAAATGAAATGAAAGTAAAATGAAGCTACTGAATATAATGGTTTGGGTTTGTTGTTTTTTAACAAACCCCAGTAACTCCTTCCCCACCACACAGATCTACAGCCTTGAATATAAGATATGAAATCATAAGAACTTGGGACAAACGCTTCAGGCCCAGATTTTTTTCAACTCAACCTCGCTCCTTGCTTTTTCTGTTACCTGGCTAATATTCAGCAGTGATTAGGATTGGAATAGCAGCAAGGCTCATTATGGATCACAGAAGATATCTTCAGCAGAGTGTGATAGGACATCAGGAAAGAAGCCAAGTATTGATCTAATTTAATGGAAATTCTAAAGGCAAAGTGAAGGAACAGGTCTGAACATCTGCACTGAGAAGGCCTTAGGTGCAATTGCTGTTCCTTGTCCCACATTTAAGTCTGAAATGCAACCTTTGTGTCAGCCACTCTCCTCCAGATAAGAGAGTCTGCTTTGATGTGAGTCCTGCATCTTTTGAAAGGGGTTGTTCAGATGAGTAGATGGAGTTTTCTAGGAGAAGAAAGGTTTAACAACTCTCAGCTTTGGAGGAGTCTTCCTGCACCTTCAAGTGTCCAAATCGCAACCCAGAGTAACTCTGCTGCTTCATAATTGAAATGGTTTGAAAAATATGCAATCAAAAAAAGTGCTTAGACTGAAAGGGAAGGAGAAGCAAAATCATAACACCTTTGAAAACTCACTGTTTTGACTAGGAAACAGTGGGACATGCACTTTTACAGAATGCATTTTTACACCTCCTTGCAGGGCTGAGTAATTCAGTGTAGGAGGTTTTTCTGTGGAGAAAAAACTTGTTGCTAAACTGCTTTCTCAAGGATGCATTCCCGCTCTGCCTTATAAAAAAAAAAAAAAATCAAAATTGTGTTTGTTCATATCTTTTCCCATTTGGTGTCATTAATAGCACCTGAATAGCCACAGGGTGAATTGCCATTTTAGTGGAGTGCTACAGTTCAGATCCTTGACTTAGTCCAACAAGACTTTTAGGAGGTGATCAATGGACCATTTACTTGACAGACAGGAGGACAAATGGTTGATTTATCCTCATATTAGCTGTCCACCTATTTCCTCAAGCAATCATGAAATTACTACAGCCAAGAAGGCAGCAGCCACTGTTCTTCTGCAGGCTGGAATTTTAATTGAGAAGGGGACTCTCAGAGCTATTGGGAGGCTTGAAGGAAAGCAGTGAGCACCAACAATCTCCTTGATAAATGATTCCACAAGTCACCTGAAACAGCCAAATAGAGACCAGTTCCCTCACCAATCATAACTGACTCAAAGGCCCAAAAGGTGTTTTTAGGAATGACAAAGCAAATAGTACCCAGGACCACACAGAGGGACTAAGTGCAACAAAGCCAACTTCTTTGGCTTCCAGACATGACATAGAGCTCATTACCAACCCTTAAAAGGGGGCTGAAACATCTCTGATAGTTGTGAAGAGATTCTGTCTGGGAAGTCATGCAAAGACATTTTTAGCTGAATGCATTTTGGCATATGGTTGCTACCAAGGTGATCAGTGAACACGTGCTCACTTGCAACAAATGTGCATGCTGAAGTCTCTTTAGTGCAAAATCTGGTGGAAAGCAAATGTGAAACTAAGATCCGAGGAATGTTCTCATGTCCAAGCTGCTTCTCAGAAACTGGAAATTCAAGCCATAATGCTGTGATGACTCCTTAATGGCTCAACACTACTATAGAATTTCTTGACTAACTCTAAAAATCTAAATGCAGCATTAACATTTTGTATTAACTGCCTAGGCAGAGGGCAAGAGAGCAAGCATGAACTATATCCCCTTTATCTATAACAGTCTTCATAGCTGCTGGAGAACTCAGTTTGGAAAAAGCAGACCCTGGTTCAGCCCTCCACCCTGCCTGGGGACTGCAAACCCACATCTCACAGCAGGCTTGCATTAATTCCAGAACAAGTGTTTGGCAGAAGAGTTAAGTTGGAACAACTGAGAAGATTCACTTCCTGTTGAAGCCATTCCAGGAAAGAATTTGGTAACCTGAGCGACAGAAGACCCAGGATATGCAAAAAACTACTCAGAACACTCAGCTGTGTAAGGAAGTGCCCCATGTTTATTATTATCAATAGTTGACAGTGAAGTCAGGCAGCAGACCCCTGGAATGGGACAAAACTTCTTTAACACCCTTCTCACCAACATGTCCTACCTGTTGGTGGCAGGTTCTCACTTCTCAGCAAGTTTGTGCACGCTCACCTCTCCACATGGGCCTTGTGTTAAGGCACCCAACTCTTCCTAGGCCCTGTCCTGGGAACCACAGAGAGCTCATCTCTCCTCTGAGAACCAAGTGCTTGAAGCCTAGACCAGCAAACCCTGTTTCTGGACACCTGAGCTGCCTCTGGTCCTCAGAGCCATGTTCCAAATCACTGAGCATGCATTAGGAAATACGGCTTTCACTTCCTGCTGACCTGAACCATATTTGAACCAGTGACTTAGGGTGAAAAGCTGATGAATTTTCCTGTCACTCAGAGTCATTCAGACCCAAACGGAAAACATTTCTCAAATTAAAAGACTGAAAATTTTGCTGGAGGCCAAAACCTAAGTTCGTTAAAGCAGTCTATGCATATCTCCCTGTTAATTATGCTAATTAATTTCTGACACTTCTACATAAATCTGTGTGATTTGTCTGAAACAATAAAAGCAATTATATTTTTTTTAATGCTAGATTGAAATAAAAGATAAGTTTTTAAAACAAGTGGGGTTTGTTCCTGTAAATTTCACAGGGTTAGTAGGAAATATCTAGGTTATGAAAACTCAGCTTTCTTTTTAAAAGCAAGTAGCCACCATAGACTCAAGTCTTATCACCTACCATGTCTGTTATCAGGACAACTGAGTTCTTGTCATTCCCTTTGTTTCCTAAACATGCCATTGAACTGCTTCCTGAGGCCCTGGGGGTGGCTTAAAGGTGGCTATGAAATGCTACATCTGGCATTAAATGTTTCATAAACACAAAAGGTTATTACTATTAAAAATACTTAGGGCTTGTCTTCCCTTTTTTCTAAAGCCACACTAACTGTGGAGGTCCATCACATGCTGAAGGAAGAACACAAACACAAAGTTAGACTTTGAGTACATCACTTCTTAATCAGTCCTGTGCTCCATCAAACCACTTCAGCATATCTTTAAGCAGCAGAGAAGTCCCAAGGGGCAAGCAACATTAAGGAAACATTTGTTTACCAATGTGTAACCATTGTCTCAGGTTGTACTGCACTCTCCCATCTCCCCTGCCTTTGCAATGACTTTACCTTCCAGTCCCTCACCCTTCCTTGGCACACGTTAGTCACACATTAGATAGTTGTGGAGGTGCTTGTGTAGAACTGAATTCTCCTTTTGCCACACTCATTCACAACAGAAATTCACCATCTGGTGGCATAAAGCAGCCAATCCCATGGGACACAGCACACAAAAGGCAGGAGTGTCTACAGCTTTTCAGACTCAGGACTGGACAAATTGCGGTGTCTAAACACCAGGGCTCTGTGCAGTGTAAAACAGGTTTTTGTCCCCATTCAGCTGAGCAGCATGCCTGGATTTCCTCCAGCTCATTAATTTCATCCATGAATCTGCTCATTTCTCCCAATGTTGTGTAGAACTGCTAGAACAAAATGGTCCTGGAAACAACTGAAGGTTTTGGGCTTGTTGTTGGGTGGGGGGGGATTGAGGTTTTGGTGTCTGCAGTTTGATTTGGGGGTTTTGTTTGGGTTTGTTTCATTCTAAGTATTCTAAAAACAAAAACAGCAAAGCAAATCCATCTTTTTCTTTCCCCACTCCCCCAGGACATGCCAGCAGCAGCTACCTCTGCAGGACAGAAGATGTGCACCCCACCCCAGGAGAAGCAGGCAGCACTTTGAAAGAGCCTGGCTGCTTTTACAATAGTAGCTTCCACTTATATGGAAGGAGAAGCAGGACACAGACTGGAATGGCCTTTCCAGACAGGAGCAGACAATGCAGCAGGCTGTTCTATCCTTGCCACTGCAGCACTCCAGCCAGCATTTAATTATGCCTAGGTATGACAAGTGACATTGTACAGCTGCCATATCCTGAGATCTTTACAAAAACCAAAAGTATCTCAATAAGCTCTCCCAGCAGACAAAACTGAAAACTTTTAAATTGCACCAGAATAATACAGCATGTAGGGATTGTTTTGGGAACAATAACCTACATTTTACTGGATATTTCCCTCTGTATGCATGGCTTAGTAGAGGTAACTGAAAAATTCAGTTAAAATGGAGCCTGTTGTTTTTGGCACCTTAAGTCACCTGTTGCAGGATATTGCTGGGAATATTAGAGCCATATAGCTAGTCATAGAAACAACAACAACAACAAAAGTCCACCAGGTGTTTTCAGCACTCTATAGCAAGACCAAGGGACAGGATATCCCCTGAATGCAATGACTAATTGGAGTTAAATCTGACAACAAGGTCTGACAAGGTTAAATACTTAAACATTTAATGGAACTACAGCCAGCAAGGGAGGTAATTCGTAATAATTACTTCCTGAAAGGCTGTAATGTGAGCTCAGGTCATGATAGGCAAATCTTGGAGTCCATGCAAAAGAGAGCCATTACTGAAACTCCAAACAAAAAATACTTTAGTTGCTACCAGAAAATTCAAACCACAGTATATATTCAGTATGAAAATCTGACTTTAGTTCTGCTGATAGTAAAGCTGCTTTATCAGTTGTATCTGCAGCACACTGATTAACCTTTTCATCTTTATCTCCTATATTTCATATATCATTCCAGATAAAAATACTGCCTTGAAACACAATATTTTTCTGTGTTTATTTTTTTTTCCTCTTTCAACAAAAATCCAGTGTTGGTAAAGTGAAATTTCCATATTTACCAGGATATGGTTTGTAGTCAGCCTTTATTTCCATGCAGTCACTAACAACTGGGGGATCTGATAAGGAAAATAAGGAAGCTCTCTTATCCCATTTCCTAAAACCTGTGTTTGGTGGAACAGCCAAGTTTGCATCTGCCCATCTTGTACCCGGCTGTTGGGTGAGAAACCTCTGATTTTGTCAGTCTTGAGGGAATCTGGCTGGAGCTGATTTCTCTCTTTTTGTGTTTGGCCAGAAAACTTGCTAAATTGTGGCATAAAGAGTTCATAGCCTGTGCCAGCCATGAGAGGAAGCATCTGAATCCGACTGAGCTCAGTTTTGTTTCTTCAGGTTTTTGGTGGTTGTTTTGGGTTTTTTCCAAGCAACAACCAATGAAAGCCATGCCCAAACCATCAGTCACCTGCCTTATTGTGTTGTGCTTGTGAACATGGAATTTACAGCAGGGGAAAAAGGCTTCATTTATTGCTATACACATGAGTAATATGACAGCCACACAGTGAGTGTGTGTGCCCTGTCAGCACACTGGCATATAATGGCATTTCCAGGTTTGCAACAGAAACCATTACTTCCTTCTCAGGAATGCATCATGATACACTGACTCTTCATTATTATATCTATTTTCAAAATATTGGAGCTGTTACAACCTTTTTTGAGGAAAGTATTAAAGGCCAAAGTGCCACATTTCCATGACAAAGACGTGGTTCAGTCCTTGGACCACTGCTTTTTAAAGAAAAAAAAGGCTTCAATATCAAAAAACAAGTAAAAATAAAAGTGGTAACAAGAAGGAAGGACACAATAACAGGTATGAGAAGTAACTTATCAAAGCTGGATCAGGAAGATTTAGTATTAAAATCTTAGTATTCCAACCACAATCCATCCTCCTTTTCCTCCTCTGGAAATTCCTCTGGAAGGCTGACCACACAGCTTTCTCATATTATTTGATACTTTACTTTTAGTTGAATAAACCTTTTGACTTCCTGACTCCTCCCAAAAGACACCCTCAGTGTTAGATTTTTTAGCTTTTTTTTTTTACCCAGTTTGTTATCGTTTCTCTCCACCACACGCAGCCCTAGGCCACAGACAACAAAGATCCAGATCAATCCCTACAACTCCAGCTTGCCCACAAATGAAAGGAGTTTGCCGAACCTTAAATGATCCATCACGTAATTTGAAGACACAACACTGCCAACAAAATTTTCTTGTGTTTGTAGAACAGCTAAGGATTAGTGGTTTCTCCAAATATCTGGCAATTTCACTTGCGAAGCCCCACTACTGGAGCATCCCCTGTTTCTGTGCAACATTGCTTCCTACGTACAAAATATTTCTTCATACAAAGGCATTTCTTCTTGCATTGCTCTTTCCACACTGAGCTTTCACTTTCACAATCTGCTTTTCCATCTTGCATATTAATGAGTCTGAAGTGCTCATTCTGTAAGTGCTTATACATGTGATGCACTGCACTTGCCAAGCCATCCTATTGTCTTTGAAGGGACTCTTGTGCACAAAAAGAAGGAGCAAAAAACATTTAGAAGATAACGGCCTGACTTTACACACTGATGAAACAATCCCAGAGAATAACACAGCAGCAATAATAGCAGCATCTGATCATCACTGATGATCTCAACACCAAGATGCAGGACTTAGTTTTGAAGGGTGTGGGGAAGAGAGGCAGACGGAGATCTGCCAAGGACTGCTGTAGACTTGTCAAGGATTTTCAAAACATTCAGGTTCTCAAAAGGCCCTTAGAAATAACTGTGGCTCAAAAATCAAAACAGACTTAATGTTGTCCTTGCCTTTTCTGCCACCGAATTTTAAAATAATAGACTGAGTAAAACATAGTGCACCTGTTGCACATACTCTTAGCCAAGATAAAAGGGCAGCTTTGGTTCTACCTTACAGCAGCACAGGTAGGTGAACATGCATGGAAGAAACTTTAACACTGTAGGAGCCATTTCCTTTCAGACCACAAAACAAAATTACTGAGGCAAAGCAGCAACTCTTGTAATGGGTTGCATCACTGACACAGAATCCAAATCAGGGTGTTTTGATGAATGGAAACTGAGAAACATGACCTAAACAACACAAGGCTCTCATTTAAAAAACTCTACTTCTTCCAAAATGAAGTGTTACCTTTGCACCTTGGCTTCCCAGAGCCCACAGTACTACTGATCATCTCCCCACAGTTTGACAAGAGGTCACTGACTCTGTCATTTGTTAGAAATGTAAGTTGAAGTGTCTGCCCTGTTTCTCCAAAACCATCTCTCGAGCCTTAACTAGAACATCCTCACTGCACTTAAAACTCTACAGTCATGAGAGAGGAGAGGAGCATCAAAAGCATCCTGTGACTAACCTTGACTTCTTAAGCAGCTCTGAGATATTTCTGAAATGTAATTGTGTTTGCCTTCTGATGCATGACAGCCATCAAACATCAAAATGATGATACGAGTGGTTTCAGCAGTACTGAGAATAACTGTTTATGATCCTAAACAGCTTGAATTACAGAAGAGGAATTTCTGGGGCTGTAAAGTTCAAAGCAGTATTATTTCTGACACTTGATACCACCCTTTTATATTTTCAGAGCTTCATGTTCCAATCCTGTCGCAGAAACTGTTATTTCCTGATATTTTGTACTGTTCCTGTGCCTTGTAGCAGTTCATCATGACTGACTTCCTCTGCAGCATCTGAGGAAGCCTGTAAATAAATGTCAACTGAGGGAAATAATAAAAGGAACCGCTTGAACCAGTTCAGATTCAAAGGCAGCTGCACTCTGTGGCAGGACTCAAAGACATCCTGCTCTGGCCCTGCTGTCCCACAGCACCCTCTCACCTCACAGAATCATTAAATTTGGAAAACCTTCCTAAGATCAAGTTCAGCCATTAACCTAAGACTGCCAGGTCCACCACTGAACCATTTCCCTAAGCACCACACCTACACTTCTTTGAACACTTCCAGGGATGATGATTCCAGCACTTCTCTATGCAGCCTGCCCCAGTGCTTACCACCCTTTCATTGGAAAAAAATTGTGGAATAATGCCCCAGAGGAGCCCCAGGACTCCCAGTCCAGCACTCCTGGATCCCACAGGTGGGGTCAGCTCTGTCCCAGGGCTCCAGCCCAGCCCCTGTTCCCTGCTGCTCCAGGTGCCCCCACAGAGCCCTGGCACACGGTTCCACAACGTCACAAGTCCACAGCAGGGAGCCCTGGCCCCCTCTGCACTGCAGAAACAAACCAAAGCACACAGACACACACTCCCCTCCTGCCCAGCACTCCTCAGAGCCCCCAGGGAGGTGACGCTGGCAGGAGCTGCTGCCCACCCACACCTGCTGAAGCACGAGATGGTGACACTTGTGCCCCCACAGTCACACAGAGATGGACACGGGTCAGGAGGTGGCCCTGGCCACAGACAAGAGCTGAGCAGAGCAGCAGGTTCTGTTCCCAAGGCAGACTAAGTAAAAGAATGCGAAAAAACGTGATTTTATTTTGTCTGCTTTTAGGGCCTGCAAAGCACTGCCTTTCCTTCTGCCTCCCTCCTCTCTCCTGCTTATAAACACAGAGTTCAGAAGAATTCCTTACTCTTGGTTCATTTTTATCAGTGCTGCTGTTTGGAGAGTGCACTGCCTGAAAGCACACCCACTTCAATCCTAATTACATAAATCAAATATACACAAGCAGCACTAAAAATGTACCTCAAAACACCATCTAATTCAGAGCTCTCTGTGTATGTGGTGTGATTAAAACTGTCAAGCCCCTTTGCTTAGGATCTACTTGAAAAAAAGAACTGGAGAACTGTATTCTATTTAATTTCAGAGTGCTGTCCTAAAGCCCTTTCTTGGTCCTGCTGCACTCCCTCAGCGATGCAACATCCAGTACACAACCCAGTAAGCCATCCCAATTCCTGCATGTACCCACTAACCTTCCATAAAAAACTTCAGATTTAAGCTATGTAAAAACCAAACTAACAACAAACAACTAAAAACCGAACTAACAACTAAACAGATAAAAACTGATGTAATCTGCCCCATCATGAATCTATTTAAATGCAGATTTTTGGTTATCTGTTTCTGTTACATGCCCTTATACTCTTACACAGTGGACTTTCTGAGAAGCAAATACTTTGTCTTGGCTGCATCCAAGCTCATATTTTATTCTTGTTAAGAGCCACAATTAAAGCCTGAGCTTAAGTGACAGAACTTGATTTTATTTTTAAGAATAGAAAATAACACTGGAAAGAAGGTAATATAAATGCTTCCATTTAAATTCTACAGAATTTAACAAGCACTTGAGGAAAGGAAACACAGAGAAAAGGTAATAAGTGCTATGTCTCTCTAAGAAAAACGAGTGTCTGATCTATTTTAAAATAAGATCTTCATGACAACTACACCCCAACTACTGCAGCTAGGTTTCAACATCTCAGGCTTTTACCTAGGAACGAAGTTTAATGCTCCATTTTGACTGAGTGCATTTCCCCAGTCCCCACACACACGTCCAAGGTCACTGAAATTAGAAGTGTGTCCAGTTCTGTGAGAATCTGCCAAGATACCAACAGAGATCCAGGCAGCATGATAACCCAGAAGTTATCAGAAGCCACTCTAGTCCAATTATCCTGATACCAAGGAACTGAGAACAGTCCAAAAACATTTGCATGATTCCCAGATTAAATCTACACAAAAATCTCACCCTCCACTGCATTTCTTTCTTCTAAATATTTCCTAATATTACTAACCTGGCCATTTCAATGATGGCCACAGAGCATTGGCTGCTGGTAGGTACTAAATCTCATCATTGCTCCTATTAGAGAATTTACTGTCAGTAAAATATTATCAATGAGATATAGGAAGTGAATGCTGACAAAATTAACTTTTACTGCTAACATTCATCTCTGTTACTGGGACCACATCTTCCAGTGTTAAGGCCGTGTCCATTTACAGAAATATGTGGGCACACAGCAAAACTTCAACTCTGAACAAGCCAGCTTGAGCCCTTATAGCTGCTTCAAAACCTCCAGATGTATCAATGGAGACTATTTTCACTTTCCATTACTCAAGAACTTAGCAGAAGAAGGAAAAAAAAAGGGAAACCCCTCATTTTCATATGTATTATTTCTGTGCAGTACTAGTTTGTGAGAGGAGACATTGACTGGATAGCATCTCAAATCTTTTAATATATATGATAATGTATATCAGTTTTGTTTTGTAATTTGCTCTATTCATTTTAGCTTCATAGAATATGCCTTGATATTCCTAATAAAAATATATGGAAATGTCTCTTGACTCTGCCATGGAATCATGAGTAATATTGTATTGTTACCACCTCTCATGCAAAAGTTATTCACTTCATTATTATTCAACCTTAAAGTGATACCTTTGTGTGACAGTCATAATTTTTACTTCAACTTTATAGCTATGTGCATCATTACTTAAATATCAGCATTTAAAATGTTTCCCTGTACTGCTTCAATTGTATTACCTAGAGTCATTTTAGAAAGGCAGATCTGCCTTTGGCTTCTGTTGGGTAGGAGCAATTTTTAATCAAGTTTTGGAGAGTTGTGAGTTTTTCTTATTTAGGAGAGGAACAGCAGTCAGGAAAGGTATTCCCACTGCCAAGAGCAGGCTGTTTGTTAGAATGCTTTCACCTTTCCCCCATGGCAGCAGAGTTGTAACCAGATGACTTTTAAAGTCCCTTCCAGCCCAAAGCACTCTATTACTATGAAATGCTTGCTTCTAAGAATCTCTCCTTAGACTTTTGAAAGTTTAACTTAGTAGAGATAATACACATGGAAACACAAAGAATGTTCTTTCTAGAGAGACTACTGTAGGATGAATAGCAAAAGACTGCACCTCCTTTTGGGGTGACCCTTTCCTGTCCCCTTTCCTTCTTTAATTCACATCTACATCATCTAAGAGAAGGAGCTAATACAGGACCAGCATGGTGCATCAAGCTGGTAAGTCATTGTCCTTTAGTGCCCACAAAGCCACAACCCCTGTTGGTCTGGCAGTGACTCCTCTCAGTGTTCAGAGAGCAGGAAAGCACCTGTGCCTCCCTCCTTGAAGGCCCTGGGGCTGCCCACACATTTCTGGAGCCCTCAGGCTGCTAACAGAGTCTCCCAGACTCAGAACTGTCCAGTTCACAGGGCTCTGTCTTTAAACTCAGTGCACTTGTTTCAGACTAGGCACCCTGTGGTAATAAATCAGACAAGACTCCATTTTCTTCCCACAGGAAAGCCAATTCTTTATTCACATAACTCATTTTTATACAGTTTTCACAGACCTCATGTTGAACTCCAATTGGTTAATAGTTTTTCTGCCAATTACTCTATTGGTTTCTAAAAGGTATTTTACTTGTCCTTCAAGTCCCTCCATTCTTGGTTAGTTTCCACATTTGTTTACTGATTCCCATGAGACAGATTTCTT
This sequence comes from Polioptila caerulea, assembly GCA_013397295.1. NCBI lineage: Eukaryota > Metazoa > Chordata > Aves > Passeriformes > Certhiidae > Polioptila > Polioptila caerulea. Next base: position 26,066 of record VYXF01002926.1, on the reverse strand, counting down.
GTTTGTTGTGGGTGCAGTTGTTTTTCACCCAGGAATAGTCTGTTTTGTCAACAAACTCTCATTCTCAGGATTGTTTTCACCTGGGAACTTGCAAACCACTTAACTACACTTAGAAGTGACAAGCCAGCTATTAATTTAGCAGAGCAAGGCCTGATTTTATGAGGCCTTTCTTTTATAATTCTTCTACCTGGCACGACAGCACCCCTCTAGGTTTTCTCCACAGTTCTCATGGTAGGAGAATTACTGTGCACCTGTCCTCTGTATTAGGGTCAGGACACCTCCTCAGGACTGAGGTGGAAGCTTGAATTGACTTCTCCATCCCTACCTTCAGGTTCCAAGTTTCCCATTCCAGTTATTACCTGCCTGAGTTAGACTATTTCACATCATAGTTGCCTAAGGGATGTTAAGGCATTATACACAAACATACATATATATATGTATATACACACACCCCTCACCACTCTAGGAGTCATAGAAAGGGCCCACATCTAGAACTCCAATTCCAGCTGAGTTTAACATGATTGGCCTCTTGTTTCCCTCTTCTCCCATTGCCTTAAACCCCTGCCTCTCTTATACTTTCTTAAAATCTCCTCTTGTTCAGTTAATAGCCAGCTGCAAATAAATCACCTCTAAAGGAAAAGCCCAGAAGGTCAGATCTGCCTTTCCAAAATGACAATAGGTAATGCAATTAAAGCAGTACAGGGAAATATTTTAAATCGTACTTAAGTAATGGCACACATAAAGTTGAAAAGAAATTAAATATTCTTACATAGAAAAAAGCCCCATATCTCTGAAGTTGTATCTCCTCCACCTGACCACAAGACAAGACTACTGCTTCACTACCAAGAGAGCGACTAAAACCATGAAAATGAACCTACTTGACACAAAAATAGTTCTGCAAAAAAATAGGTGATACAGTGACTTCAGACACTTAATATTTCTTCCAATTTTTTCTACGCTGCCTGCTTGAATGTTTCTATTGTGATGTGTACCGAGGGAACATTTAATGGACCTGCACCTGAGTAGATGTAGGTTTTCTTTTACCCTTCAAGGTTATTTTCATAAAAGCATTACATTTCTCCCTTTTATCACAAAGCTGCAGAGTACTTCAAGTCCTTCATTTGCAACTTATGAGTTACAATATCATTGCCAAAACAGGAAACTATAGACCATGTCTAGTTAGGAACATCATCCCCCCCTCCCCTCCTTGCACTTGGAGAATATTACAAATGGATCATTATGGAAAGTGCTCAGCAAGCCAAGTACTGCATTATATGTAATTTGGGAGCTTATTTTCCTCCCAGAGTAATAAATTAGTGACAACCCATAGTTCTTCAGTTTAATCTGAACAATTGTATTTCTATTAGATAGAAATGCCAATTTCCTTGCATCTTGCTTCTTAACCTCTTCTAATTATCTCCCATGCTATGGTTCCTAAATCTCCAGGCAGACAAACTACACTCATTTGGAATCCTGTTAGTGTGTTTGCAGTCCAGGATGCTTGGGAATGCTGTGATGCAGAGCTCCAAATGGGCAGCATTTTCCATCTACTGAGGCAGCCCCTGCTCCCTATAGAAGTCTGCCAAAATACGTTTCCAAACACAAGCAGAAGCTCAAAGTGTTTTAAGAAACCAAACGAAGAATGGCTCCCGGGATCACAGCTAGCACTTTATCTCTTTTCTCTCATCCCAGTAGCCCTGGGAATGGCAGTGGTTTGGGGCTGAGAGGTCCAAAACAGCCACTGCTGAGAGGGATAATTCCAGGGAGAAAAGAATGGCTACCATGGAAGGAAGGACCACAACCTCTTAGCATAAAGAAGCCACAGACAGAAAATTACTCTGCATGTTTTCACATTAAAAAAGCAAAACAAAGGTTCCCAGATCTTCCTGAGAACAGGCAGACTCCCTTGGCATGGACTCCAACAAGCCAAGATAGCAGCATTTAGCATTAGCATTTAGATCCTCCANACAAAGGTTCCCAGATCTTCCTGATTGAAATAAATCAAGGCCAGGAGACAAGGCTCCTTGTTATAGCCTTTATTAAGATATGAAGNGTTATGGGAGGAGACAACATTCTCCTCACCAGAAAGAAAAACAGGCCCTAGACTCTCAGCCTTCTCACAGTGATACTTTACACTCGGTCAATATCTCCAGCGTTTTGTTCAGACGTTGCTAAAAAAACCAACCAAACAAAAAACTCAGACAGAAAAACTCCAAGAAATCTCTTTTAAAAGAGTACTCATGCTTTCCCAGGCAGCGGCCAACCTCGATCCTCAGGGTGGAATTGTTCTGGCTTTTTCCTCCCCTAATCATCACCTACTAATTACTTAATGAGCGACAGCTGTTTCCCCTCCACCCTGACCTTGCACCCCAAAGAACCAGCAGGTTCCTAATAACTTACAGGATCAGGAGAATTGATTGCACCTGTTGCATTAGTGCTGCACTCTCCTCAAGGCACCTTTACTATTTGTGTAAGGAGCCAGGCATGAAGTGTGGCAGGAGGCATCTTTCTTCAAAAGGCGCTGATAATCCCAATGTATTGCCCTAATTACAGATCTCCTCAGCAACAGAGTAACCTGTCTCAACTCAGTGTAATTTGGATCCAGCTATAATGAACTTCCACTGATTAGGAAGAATGTGAAAGTGTAACAAGTTTTTCCCTCCTCTTCACTTGATCACTTCATTTAATTACTCAGTCAGTCTGCGAAATGGCATCTTTATTACCACTTCTAACCCTGTGTTTAAGGTTAATCCTGCTTTCAGCATTGTTAATTCTTGTTATTTTATCTGTGTCTCTGTTGTGGGCTGTTAATGGCCTTAAGCATGCTGCCTCAAATTTCTCTTTCCCATATTTGATAGGTGCTGACTTTCGAGCCTCCTGAGAAATGGGTTTGGTGACGCCTCTTTCAGCAAAGCTTTGCTAGAACGCCAAGCCCTTCCCAGAGCTCAGCAGTGAGAAGTGGGTAGGTGCAGTGCTGACCTCAGAGCTCTACAGCCTTTAGATGGAACCAGCACTCAGCCTCTCACTGGAACAGCTCAATCTAAGGAATTTTTTGGATGGAGTTGGTTTTAAAATGCAACTATCAGCATATGGTTGAGAACTGCAATTCTAGTTTTCAGTCGTGATTTCATCCTGCTCAGCAGTGGGCTTGATCCCGGAGCCTGTGGATTCTTGTTCTAAGCAATCTTTCTGTTAGACAGAATGTGAGCTCAAAAAAACCCACCCCTTTTTCTCTTCAGCATTTTATTCCAGATTTGCTGTCCTGCGCAGCCACTGGGGGAAACAGCAATTACACTGTATTATTTCGAACAGATCCTCACCAGTCCAACATCATCACTAATGAGGGTCATGATATAGCCCTTCTGGCAATTGGTAGCTCAGCTAAAAGTTGTTGCTGTCACTCACGATAATTATCCATAAGAACTTGAAAAGGAAACAATTACTGCTGTACCAAACCACTCAGTGGCTCCCTGATTTTAAATTCCACTGCAGTTACATTATTTTGACATATGTCAAGCTACATATCAGAACAGAAAAAGCACATTTAAACCTGAAAAGTACATTTTTGTTATTTGTATCTGAGTTCTGTATCTGATGAAAATTAAAGCTTTTCCCTTGATTTCTAGCAGTTACATTAAAACAATCAGTGGAATCTAGTTTCCTTTTTGCTTTTTCAACTGCAGCTACATAGCTTTGAGTCAGAAGATCCATCCAGTCAAAAGGACAAAACTATTGAGTTTGAAATACTATGCCACTAATCAGCATGTATAATGATATAATTCCTATTCTTGCAAAGATGTTTGCAAAGAAATTAGCAGACAAATGGATAACTTTATATGAATAAATGTGTGTTTGATAAAGTGTTCAACCAAAAACTGGGAAAGAAAGAATGGAAAATCAAGTTATTTAAAAAAAAATCACCTTATTGTAAGGCTGTGGTTTGGTTGGTTGGTTTTTTTTTCCCAAATTACCTTCTGGAGGACAACAGCATTTTCTCAGATTTTGCTTGCATAAACTTGGTTCTAGAGAGATACTTTTCACTTATCCATGCATCATTCAGACAGGGAAACCAGAACCAGAGCGAACTCAGGCACAGCATATGGATCTGAATCATTTCTGTAAGGACCTCTCGAGCTCCTCTGCTTTCCCCTGCTCATCAGAGATCGCTCTGGTGCTTGATGAAATTGTCAAAGTTGCAGCATCAATGAGAGGAAAGGAGAGAAACCACCACAATTGCTCTGTGGGACCCCAGAATCCCACTGCATCCTTCAGGAGCCCAGGGAACAGGAGTGTGGAATCAGGGGGGAGCTGGTTAGAATTGTGTCACTGCAACCACACAAATCTCTCCTTAACAATAAAACTGCTGTACACTCACCAGCCTGCACACCCACATTGCCCCCTTCACACTGCTCATGCAGCAGATTTCTGTGGAATAACAGCCAAAAAATTCAGCATCCGATTCAAATGTTGACAACCAAACAGATCATAAGGATACCAAATCCACTGACTGGAGCTGAACCTGGTGCAAGGTGTTTGCTAAGCACTCTCTTAATTTTCTTCTCAGCATTTCTGTATCTGCCCATAAACAATGAATTCCTGGCTCCTGAGATATTTGCTGCTCAATCGACAAAAACACATCATGCTGTTTTTTTGGTTTTTTGTTTGGGTTTTTTTTTTGTGCTGAGATCCTCTGTCATTTTTGTCTTATTTCTCTTTAATATCACTCTTTCTATTTTCCTTATTACATATAGAAAACAGAAAACCAGAAACCAAGTGCATTGTTTTTCACCTGGAAGAAGGTGAGCTATTAAAGCTCCCAGGACTCGGAAGGAGACAGTGTTTACATGAAAACTGTCCCTCAGAATGCTGCCTCTACAAAGGCGTCAATGAGTAATCAAATTCTGGCAACGCTGGAAACTTACTGTCCTCTGACTTCCAGTCTGAATAATTTATTTTCTGTTTGAGCTGCTGCCTGGAATGAAACATACACAACAGTGATGGGGCTGGGATGTTCCACGGAACACACGGAAGCTGTGGTTTGATGATTCAGTCTTCAAAACATTAAATCTCAGGATGAATTTGCCCTTTTCTAGGCATACTTGTATTTACAGAACAGCAAGGTAACCCTATGGAGATGAAATCTAGATAAACCACACATCAGCACAGAGTAAACCTGAGTAAACCAGGAAAGAAAAATGTTGCTTTAATGAAGAAACTGAAGGGAGGGAATTTACTTTGTTGTGATAAAAAAATCCTTGGGTAATTGTTTACCTGTCTTGTAAGCTCCATACTTTGAGGGGGATTGGTGTAATCAACTCATCTCTGCTACTGCTTAAAACAGAGATAGAGACAATATGGTGATTATGTCTTTTAGGTTTCTCTTCAAACCAACCAACCAAAAAAACAAACAAACAACTCTTTCGAAGCCTGGAGTAGTGGGACCTGCCTGGGATGATCACTGAGCTCTGAGTGCAGCAGGGAGAGCAGTGCTCTTGGATGTCTCTGTCTCTTGGATTCACCACTGAGCTCTGAGTCCCTCACCTGGGACATTTTGGTAGAACCAGGCTGACACACAGCAGCATTTGCTGAGCTTTTCCAGTCTCCAGCTCTGTGCTGCTAAAGGTCCCTCAGCCCCAACCAAGGTACCAAACAATTTTACATCTTGTCAAAGCCCCCATCTGCCTCTGGGCTGTATTTTAGCAACCCTTCTCCCTTGCCCCACATTTTGGAAGTCCAGGGGTACCACCAGCTCTCTGCCAGACATGGATTTCAGTGGGTATTTTTCCAGCAAGGGAGGAGGAGAGGAAAAGGAGCAATGGCCCTGTGCCAGCTGCTGGCCTGCAGGGCTCCAGCTGAGCTGGGACATGAGCCCTCCTGTGTGCATTTGCTGGAAGGCTTTGCCCCTGGAGCAGGGTAACTAACGGGAACCCATATGGAACAGAGTGCACAGGAATGCAAGGCTGCAGCAAGGGAAAAGGGATAAGCTTTTCATCCCTTCAGTGTGACTCCCAGGATGAGGAAACCTGATTAAACCTCCCATTTCAGGGTGTGAATAGCATCTGACCAAACATCTCCAGTACAGAGGAAGTTGTTCCCTTTGTAAGATCTGTGTTTCTAATCAAGCTAAGAAGATGCTAAATGACAGGGAGTCCTCCCAAGAGGCCTGAACTCTTTACTAGGAGTTAAATATGTTGAGATGTGAGGAAAGCAATCTATTAGACAAACATTAGATTCAGAAGACTGGTTTTAATGGGATATGTTTACCATGTGAACCAAGGGCAATCCATCAAACCTCTCCTATGCTGCAGAAAGCAGGAAGAGGATGCACTAAACTGATGGGCTGTGGACAGTCCTGCCATCTGAACCCTGTTCACTGCCCTGAACAGGAGTGCTGAGGCCCTGAAAAACTGACAGCCAACCAAAACCACATACACAGGCCTGGAGGCTTAGACAGTGATTGGTGCAGAGGATTTGACACTGCGAAAATTTTCTGCTTGGCAACATGCAGCCTCTTTAGAACACGAGCATTTGCTGAGCTCTCCTACAGGTGTAAAATAATCCTTCCCTCTGCTATTTGGTAAGACTCCCCATAGAATTAGGTGTCAGTAGAACTTTTCTCTTACTCTTTGTAGCAAAGCTGCTCCTACATTAGCCAGGAGAGGAATATGGGAGGTCTGCAACCTCCCAAGAGAACCCCACTTTGCTTAAGTCACTCCATCATGACCCACATGCCCTCAGCCCCTTGGATGGGATTATCCCTGTGACCATTCCCCCTGCCAATTTGTGAACTTCTGCTTCTGCACTCATCTACTAAAAAGTTTATAAAGCACATAAAGCATTCATTACATAGGGCACTCTTGATACCCAAGAGCGAAACCACTGTACTAAAGGATGATGAAGATAAAATTTCCAAGTGCAAAGACTTATCATGGAAGCCACTGATTTTTTAGAGAAATTATATTGTGAAAAAAAAAATTCTCCAGAAAAAAAAAAGTACATAAGGGTAAGAGGAAACTACACTGAAAGTCCCATGACTAATTGACTAATTGCTATCAATATTTGCATTATTTCTGTAATGACAGCCCCTAGTCAAGGATAAGCACCTTTTGTGCTAACTGCTAATGTATTAATTCTGAGGCATATCTGTGCAGTGTGTGACAGCTTCTGTCATAAAACATAAGGCACTTTGTAGCCTTGCCAAGGGACCAGGCCTCTCCTTGTGCCCCTTCACTGGGCTGCCTGTGATAACTCGTTGCTCTCCAGGATGTCTCAAGAAGTGCTGTGTGTCCTGTTGCCAAACCAAGAACTACAGTGTGGCGTTTAAAAGGCAGTGGGAACAAGGAGGCCATGCAAAAAATCCCTGTGATATTTCTAACATCAGGTTCTGAGGAGAAGCCCACCTTGTACTCTTTGGCTTTCTCACATATCACTGCAAATGACTTTGCTGCCTCTCTTGCACTTGCTGTAAATAAGCATTCCCCTGAAGCCAGTGGACTTACACAGCTGTAAAACTTGCAAGAGGAAAGACTGTGTAAGACAAAGAAAGAAGGCAGATAGAGCCTACACTTTTGACTAGATCCAAGATTAAATCAATTTTCACCCCCTGTTAAAGAAAATTAAAGTTTGCTTTGCCTTGCTATTTAATGAGTTTAGATATTACAATACTGTGTGCTATGGATTAGGAATGCAAGGAATAACCCAGCATGACATTTAGTTTCACCCCCTCCCCTCTGTGCATGTGCTTATTTTCATCTTGCAATGCAACATTTTGCCACTTAAAAAGTTACTGTGGAGGTGCTCCAAAAAAGTCTTCAAAGATGTAGATGGGTTTTTAAAACCTAGGACCCAAACATCACCATAATGCCCCCAAATAGCATCAGGAAACAGGAAACAAAAAGGACATCCAAAATGAATCCTCTGTGCTGTTTCACAGCATCATCCAAAGAGTGAAGTCCCTGATTCAAAACATGTCTCAGGCCATGCCCTCTCTGAGAAGTTGTCATCAGAAAGAACAAAGAAACAGCACATATTTCTTGAGTGGAAACTCCCTCAACACATTTCTGGAAGCACTAGGTATTATTTTTAAAGTTCAAGAAAGATTTTCCTGGTATCAGCCTTAATCTGTATAACCCTGATGCCTTATAACATCCTATTGATGTCAGAATAAGAATATCTTAATCACATATCAACTTTTCCTTCTGCTATGTATAATTTTAGCTGCTGGTAAAGAGCAGATAAAGGCTTTGAGCTTCATATCCCGGAGATCCTGGAATAAAAGCCCCAAAATTTTTGGAGAGATCTCCAATGAGAAAACAACCCTAGTTTGTTTCCTCTTGAGCATTTTCTGACCCTTTCCTGGAAATAGACTCTGTTTGAGACATTAGTGCTACCAAGACTGGAAAGCCATAGTAGCTGGGTTTGACTTGCTATAAGGTATTTACATCCACCACTGAGACAGGAGCATTTCAGACTTCAAAGAACACAGCCAATGTGCACAGCAGTATTAAACTAATTATCAGGATCATTGTTGACTTTCTCTTCCCACACAGTTTGTCTTTCTAATTACAACTACAAACACACAATCTAGGTGACCCGCTCCCCATTTATATTCACCAAACACTGAAATATCCCCTGTGCAATTCCAGATGCAATCAGGTGGAGGTTAACACCAGTCCTCTTTGGAGAATAGCCATCTACTCTGAACACATATCAATTAAACCCAAAGATACTTCTGGGAGGCATTTCATTTTCCTGAGTCAACTTAACCTCACCTAATGTCTGATCTGAAGCATCACTTTTCCCACTGTGACTTGCTGTGCTTAACACAACCCTGGGCAGCCATTTAAGGGCAGAGGACACAGTTCTGGTGCTCTGCCTGCTGCATATTTGTTTGCACTTATAAAAAATGTGCTACTTTTTCTTACCTGTGTAACTTATTGTACCTGTCATGACCTGCTTAAAGCTCAGGACAAAAGGGGTTCTGGCATCTATTTTGGAATTTGTACTCTTTCAAGCCAAAGAGATGAGAAGACATTCATTGGCCTTTAGCTCCCTTCTGCCACTTCCACAGCAGTGGGTGACATTTTCTAGGCACCATCTGATAGCCCCTGGAAAAATGTGCTTATTTAAAACAGTCTGCTCAGTCTGAATAGTAAACTGGGAGGCAAAAGGGTGTTTGCCTCTATATTTTGCTTGTTTCTTTGTTTGTCTGCCGTTCTTAACTACACACATTTGCATAAAAGAAGGAATGGTGTGTCATCTTCTCCTGGAGCTTATTCCCCATCTGAATTTGTTGATGACAGCTTAATCATTTCCACAGCAACCAAGATCATGACATCAAATAGGGTATAAGCTGCAGGGACAGATGATCTCTCAGCAAACAGAGGTCCTCTTGCATGTACATAAATACTCTGAACACAAGAGAGAAAGAGAGATAAAGAGAATATCTGCCACAAAAATGTGACTGTTCTAAGAGGTTACAAACTGCCCGGTTTTTCTTTCATTGTCTGTCTGCTGCTGCTTAACAGTATAAAATTACATTATGTTCTATGGTTTTAAACAGTATTAAATGACAGACCTAGCATGAGGGACAGACAGCTTCCTTGGTCAGAGCTGGAAAGGCAAATGTACATGCAATTCCTCTGCCAGGCACAGACAATGCTGTGGTGCCAATTGCAGGTGGTTGCAATCTTGGTCTGTTTGGGAACTTTTGTTATTTTTGTTCTAAATGAGGAAAATAGAATTGTGACCTTAAGCCCTTCATTTCCTTAATTTCAGGTGCTTTTACTTTGACAATATCCCTTTTTGTGATAAAAACTAAACGTGTGTTCTTACTAGGGAGGCCTTTTTTTATTTAACCTTTCCGAATAAGGACCTCAAAATCTGACCTTTCAGTTCCTTGAGCAAAAGAGTAACATGCCACAAGACAACTCTTAACAGGCAGAACTGCTGGGTTCAGCTTCTGCAGCTCCCTCACTTAACAGAGCTGTGCAGGTGGATGGAAGCGGCTGCATTTGCTGAGTGCTTCAGGATAAATCACAAATGATTGCTTAGTTCAGGGATGGCCAATTACATGCAGCTCTGAATTATTTAATCTCACCTACCAAGCCAAGCTCTGCTGTGGCTCAGGGCCACGTGGAGACATGTGTGACACACAAGAGTTAGGGACAATGGTCGTGCCAGGCTGAATGGATGACATCAACCCTGCAGGTGGTAAAATTGCTGAGGGAACTAATATCTGACACGAGAATAAACTAAGTAAAACTGCCAGAAGAATAGGTTATTGATCACCCTGCCTTCTGTTTGAAAATTAATGCTACCGCCAGACAGGAGCAATCCCGCTCCCTTTCCAAGTGAATAAATCCGAGGGAGGCAGGAGCTGCTAAATTGAAGATCTGTGGCCCTCAAGTGAGAGCTGGCGGTAATGCGGGCGATGCTGAGCTCACGCTGAGCGAGGACGTGCATAAACTCAGCCCATGTAGCTCAGACCTGGGCACAAATGAAGTCCAGCTCACTTTTCCCAGGCGGGATGGTTACAGACTTCTGGTAGATTTTGGCTGAAAAGCCAGTGGCAAGGTTAGGACAGAAATATCTGCACCTGTCTTGGTCAAATGCAACAGTGACATCTTCAACCCCTGGCTGGCAGTCACAAGGGAGCTGAAGACTGCAGAGCAAACTTGAGGCAAAGGTGGAAAACATCAATGTCTTACTGATTAGGATAAGCCACACTGCAAAAACTGGGGGTTGACTCGAGAGTTTAGGTATCCAAACCAGCGTATTATCTCTTCCCCAAAGTGTTGGAGTGGAACAGCAATACTTTTTCATGAGTTTTACCACGAGCACTCACATTTTCCAATCTTATTCTGGTGGAGTGGAGTGTTCGTGTAAAAGATGTGAGTCTCACAACAAACTGCAGGTAGTCAGTGGAAAACAAACAAACAAACAAACAAACAAACAAACAAACAAACAAACAAAAAACACAAAACCAAACTGTGGCTATATAAAGTTTAAAGCATCAGAAAGCAAAGGATCACAATTTTTTTCCTAATCATTATTTACACAAACTCCTCGATGATTTTGGAATTCTGGCTCATGAGTTTTGAAACGCTTTAAGCTGGATGTATTCCCTGGTGACTGCTTGAGTGCTCGAAAGAATGTAAATCTGCCAGTTTTTATTGCTGGCTACACACAAATTCAGGCCATTTATCAAAGAGCACTGCACACACTCCCCCAGGAGGCTGCCCTGTCCTCTCTCTGGCAGGATGGGCTCGGGGAGCCTCACATAACTCTTTACTCATACAGTGATCCTATTGCAAGGAGCTGAACCTCCTTTGTACCAATTGGTGGTACTTTTAAAAAGGAAGATTTGGGATGTCTGGAACTATAAAAAGCCACATACAAATCTTTGCTTTGAATGGACAAAACAAATCCTTCTGTGATTTTCCCCCCTACAATTCAGATTTTAGCATGTTTTACACTGATTTTTCCCTTGTGCAAAGGTTTTTCCTGATAGAAGGTATCTTTTTGAATGACCTGTACACACCAGCATAAACTCAGTCAGGAGGGTTTTAGTAACAACAAAATATCCAAACTGGCCTTCCAGCAAGCCTTCAAAGGACTTTTCCTGTGTTTGTTCACAGACTTCAGCACTATGAACAGTTTATGTAAAACCAACTACTTGATAACCAAAAGAAAGATGTGATGTGCAGCACAATTTCCCAATTTTTGTTATTCTTGCCACAGAATCTTAGAACCATTTCCCTTAGAAAAGACACTTAAAGATATCAAGTCCAACCACTAATGTGGGACTGCCAAGTCCACCCTTAAATCATGTCCCTAAGTGCCACATCTACACATCTACACATCTTTAAACACCTCCAGGCATGGTGATTCAACTGCTTCCCTGAACAGTCTGTTCTAATACTTGACAACCTATTAAAAGGGGATTTTTTCCCCTTAATAACCATTGTCATTAAAGCTCCTCCCAGCATACTTTTCATGTTGGCTCTAAATTTCTGAGAATCAACATAATTAGCCACACAGAACAAAGGCCCTCTGACCACTGTAGACAGACACAGCTATAAAGCTTTCTAGTTTCTTAATCAGTGTTGCATCTGTGCCAGGCAAAAGATTTAGTTTACCAAGACACATTCCTCTGCTGAGAAGCACATTTGCTATGTTTCAGTGGTGGAGTAAATGGTTTGTTGTAGCTCTTTGCTGAATAGCATGGCATTCCTTTGCCAAAAGACCTTTAGTTCTTTATATCTACACATTTAGAAGAAATAATGTCTTATTCTGCCCTGTGCCATTGGAAGAACTTTAATACAGCAAGCCTTGGGTGTGAAAAAGCTGTGGACCAACATACCAAATAGATCTCATTATTAGTAAAGTGCCCAGTGTTTAGACATATAAGATAATATTTTTTACCACTTTCTCAGCAATAGAAGACTCTCCCTGAGAGAACCAACATTATATCTGTACCTGTGGGCAAAACCTTCAGTGCAAAATGCCCAACCTGCAAGTCCTGCAGCCTTTACACACACTCTGTGTCAGGTGCAGGAGGCACTCACTGCACACTGGCAGTGCCAGCAGAAGCAGCTCCTCTCCTCACTGGCATGCAGCATCCTGGTGAGGAGCAGGGCTGCCTACACACTCACAGTCTGTTCCAGCAGATGGGTACTGCTGCCAGCAGCTCAACTTTGCCATGCTGTTCCCATGAAAGCAGCAAAGCAGGTCCAGTGTGTCTCATTTCAAGAACAGGAGGGATGCAGGTTTTCAACAAGGCATATTTTGGCAGCTGAATGAGATGGACACTGTTGAGTGATCAAACTAAAGCACTGGAAGTAGGAAGATGAGCTAAGTGTCATCCCTGACAGAGAGAAAAAAAGGGGAGGAAAACAGTGAAAATTCTCACTGCTTCTATTCCCAAGATGAACCAGATAAATGTTTATTGACCTCAGTGAAGGTAACTTGAGTGTGTCAGTAGTCACTGTGTGAAAGCAGTAGAGCCAAAGAAGATGTACAAACACCACTGAAGATCAGAATTCTCCAAAGACACTTTCTTCACTCTTTGTTTATCATTAGTTTATTACCTTACGGTGTGACTTCCCATATAATGCCAATGGGAGCATCAAGGACACTCCCTTCCTCATTCCCATTGCACTGGAGAAGTAATTCATGTGTCAAAGTATTACTTGGAGAAACTGCCTAAGGAAAAGGAAAAAATAATCAGATTTCCCAGAGAAACAGTGCCTTTACATAAGTTAACTTAAACTCACATAATAAATCTACTCCATCAGCCTTTATTGAGCATCCTGGTTTGAAACTATGGATCTATAAATATCTTTATAGTGCTGTCAGTCTGTTACCACTCGTGTAGCAAAACTCTTTCAAGAAAAGCAGTTATTCTTCTTCTCTGGAAGATTTCTTTTCAAGTGAAAAAGGCAGTCCATCCATGTGGCTGCAAATAAGGAGCTAAAATGTGTTTTCATTATTAAATTACACCAGCTGAAAGATTTTCTGCCTTGTACTGTCTCCGGAGTCTCCCTGGGGTCACCCAGCTCGGAGAGCACCTGAACACAAAGCCTCAAAAAGAGATTTCTCATTTGCCAACCCCCTGCTCTGCATGGCAGGGAGGGGTGTTTGGAACTCCTGGGCATTGGCCCTGTCTCTGTCAGGATAGGGCAGGAGAGAGGCCATGCAGGCTTGTGTGTGAGGGAAGGGGCATGAATGGGAGGGTCAGCCTTGCAGGGTGCTCTCCCAGAGCCCTTTGGCTCCTGAAAATGAGCCAGGGCATGGTAGCTGCAAAAGGAATCTGTCATGGGAACCAAAATCCCTGTCATGCTGTGCAAACCCTCCCGTGCCTCAGATGCTGTGTTATACATCAATGTGCTATAGATCAATTTCCAAACCGTGTTGTTTCTCAAAGCCAGTCTCGTGGAGAGCTGGGGCTCCCACAGTACTTGCACCAGTGGCTCAGTCTGATGCACTAGGTGTTCCCAAAAACAGAAATGCTGGCTCAAGGTGCCAGAGGGAAGAAAACACACAGTATTTCCCCTTCATTAATCTCACAGTGATGAGGAACTATCAAGCAGTGTCAACATCTCAGGAAGATGTCAGCTGAGTTTCAAACCCATCCTGCAATGATATGGATGAGAATGAATTACTGACAGTAAGCAACAGATGCCTTTGTCTCTTCTCAGATTGCCTTTAGTGTGGATTTCAAACTCAAGTGAGCTGAAACTCCAATGAAACTTAAACACAAAAAACATTACCTAAGACTTGTCCCTCCCTATGTCTTTCAGAAGCACTGTCACTAAATACTTGCATGACAACTAAGGCAGGAAAGAAAACAGTGGATGTGATCAGCCAGCCTCTACCTTCTCTGCATTTTGTTAACATTTGTGGTTTCTGTGAAACAAGGAAAGACAGGATGCAATAACACATGTAAAAACCTTGCCTGTCACATCCAAGTCCTTTCTGTGAACTTCATGGGACACTAGCATGAAAAACATGGGGAGCAGAATTTTCTTAAGGATTTCTTGTTTAAAAAATCTGACTTTCCTTTGTAGACTGAGCAAATCAAATACAAGCACTGCCAGGAAAGCTTGCAGCTTAGCTGAACTGTGCATTTGACTCTCACGGGTTTCCTTGTCCCTGTTTAAATGCTGAGGGGAAAATCCTGCTGCAGAGAAAGCCTCTGCTATCCCCACTGCCCCTGGTGAGTGGTGCCCACACACCCTCAGGGCTTCTTTATCCACTCTCTCTGAGATCAGGCAAGCAGTGCATCAGAATTTTGGTACTGCCGAGTCTGGAGCTTGGAGTGGTGACACCGGGATGGTTATGAGATGATTTCTGACATAATGACAGATAAATATGAAGAAAAAAGTTAAAAATAGCTTGGGCAATAGCTGAAGTACAATAATTTCAAATGCATAAGATTCCTGCCATCCCAAGGAACCTCTAGTGCACTCTGAACCTGGGCTCATACTCACTTTACCAAACACGAAGTGCAGCACTTGGATCATTGACGTTTGAGCAGGGATACCTCAGCCTGTTTGCTACAGGACCTGTCCCCTGGAATCAGCCCTCAGTTATCACAAAAAAAACAAACAAACAAACAAAAAAAAACCCCCAAAATACCCAACAAAACAAATCAAAACACAGAACAAACAAATATAAAAAATATTTTTAAAAACCCCACAAAACAAACTCCTTCGTTTTACAAGATGTATTTGGAACTCTTACACAGGCAGCTGAATTACTATTAATATAGATAATTATATTCTAATAATAATTATATTGTAATAGCAATATAACTACAGATATATTTCTATACCTTTTTGCATAAATAGGTTTAACTGCCAGCAGTGGTGGAATCTCCACTGCTCTAGGGGTGACTATTGCTTGATCCTTGATACCTTCATCCTTGTACTCCACATCAAGTTTAGTGGAAGCACGATGCAGATAACAGGTTATTTTTAACTCTCTCATGATTTACATAAGCTAAATGTTAGGGTTGACTGCCATCCCTGAGCATTCCTTAGCTCCTAAGATGATAACCATCTTCATCTGAGATTGCCACGCACACAGTCCCTGCACGGCCCTTACACACACCCACAACTACAATCAGTGCTCCAGCAAACAGCAGCCACTGGAGCTAAATATAAATCCTCCAGCCTTCCTCATCGCCTTGCAAGGTATGAACTGACATTCAGAGTCAGGTAAACACACTGACAACATTTACATGGGATCTAATTCCCCATCAAGCCTGTCTCACATTCCCTGGCTGTTTTGATTACCAGTGACCAGAGGAAAGAAAAGGGCAGGATGGGAGAGTAGCAGGCACATAATAGGAATACAGACTCAAACTTTCTCTCCATGAGGATTGGCTGGACTGGATTTTTATTTCCTTCTCCTTTTTATTCAGAGTGACAGTTATTTGATCCAGTGTGTCATGTCAATAGTTTGGACAAACCAATGTACACCCCTTGGGCAATATTTAGAGCAGGATCATTGGCTAAACTATTACAAACCATTGCATTTCCCTATCAATAGAAACATCTATTTTAGCTGTTTAGCTTGGATGAGTTGCTTGGGGGGGTTTTTTGTGTCCCAGGAAAAGTTCTGGATTAGTGTCCATGTATCAAATGATTCAGTCTCTGCACAAACATGGAAAGATTTTGTTACACTCATTGGAGGCCAGCTCATGCTTCCTTGTGTGCACTCTGCACTCTGCCAGCTCACAGACAACTCAAACATGGCAGGTATGGTGTAAGGATAGGAAAAACGTATAAAATTAATACAATCATTTTCCATTACCTACTGAGTTTTTATGCAACTCCAAATATCTCCAGGAAGGGGCACTTGGTCCATACATTTCTCAGAGCATCAGACAGCTAAGGTCAGCTCCAGTTCTACAATTCCACTACAGCTGTGCCCATAACTACCAGCCATGAATGCCATGAATCCTGTCCTTCAGACACTTACTGGCCAGGAGCATGAAGAGAATTCACTTCCCCCAGACAGCACAAGACAATAATCACTGCTGGAAGCCAATGTAGGAGGGAAAGGTGTTACAGACCATTGGCTGTCTCCTGAGCCATCCCTACAAAGATTTCTTTGTAGGAGGAACAATGGAGGAAACACAAATAAAACCAGTCAGGGAGTGCACTTGTCAGATTAAGAGGATGCAGATAAGGACCAGGGCTTTCTCCTTTTACAGGGTGAGTGCAGACTAGTAGAGTTCTGAAAATATCTGCTGGAAAGGACAGAACTATTGATCTGTATTGAAGGGGAGGGCAATGCTGGTGGGAAGGGAAAGGATGGCTAAAAATACAACAGTCATTCCATTTTTCAGTCAGAAAGGAAAAAGAGAAAATGTCTGTTCCTATTTTACTCAGCAAGTCAAAGACTCTGTGACTTGCAATCAGAACAATAGAGCCAGCTCATAATCTCCCCAGTTCCTCACTTGCTGTAAGCCTACACCTGATCTGTCAGCAGCAGGGGTGGAAATGATTGGTCTGTGACTTTGTTGGCATAATAAATGCCAGTGTACATAGAAGAGGACCATGCCTAGCACTGGCTACCAGCTTGGGCTGTCAAATCATACCAACAATATATCTGACTATAAACACAGATGTTTTGTTATTTTCTGTTTCCTGCTTGGAACCCCTGACTGTCTGCAAGGGGTTGTGGGGAAAACGAGGGGCTTGGTGAGAGGGAGGGAGGGGGAACAGCACAGACACAAGTTTACCATTTGATATTCTTGGTGCTTTTCATTCCTTTTTTTCTATAAAGGCTTTCAAGAGCTATGCCTTTCCCTTCTGTGCCTCTGCCACAAGTACACAACCAGCCTTAAATATAGAAGAATTTGTTTTTCTTTGAGCAGCAAAACATTTTCAATCCTGAAGAACAGTCTACGTTCTTTTCTGAATCTTCAACAACCTCCCTTTTCACTGCTTTTCTCCTCTTTCCTTCCATCCTTTCCCTTTTCTGACCCTCCACCTCTTCTGTCTTGGGCCACAAGTACACAACCAGCCTTAAATATAGAAGGATTTGATTTTCTTTGAACAAAAAAATATATTCAATCCTAAACAACAGCCTAAATTCTTGTCTGGATCTTCAATAGCTTCCCTTTCTTTTCATTGCTTTCATCCTCTTTCCTTCCATCCTTTCCCTTTTCTGACCCTCCACCTCTCCTGTCTTGGTCTGGAGCCTTTGAAAAAAAATTATAAAATAAAGACTGGACTCCCTTTAAAGGCCATTCTCAGTCAGGAGAACATGCATCTCATCAAGACCCACTGCTGTTCATATTTCCACAAAAGTTTCTAAATACAATAAAAACAGAGCAAAAAAAGACACATTTCCTGTTGCTGTTTAAAAGATGAAAGCCCAGAACGGCTCAGAATTAACGCCCCAGTTCCCCTCCAGGATGAGTGTTTTTAAAAAACCCAAGTATAACAGTAGTAATAACAGAGAGATGCCATTGTTTCAAACCTTTTCTTTCCCTCATTCTTTTTTGTTCTTTTCCTTTGTGTTTTGGCAGCTGTGAATAATTCTGCACCCTGGAATTGTTCTGCAGGCTATTAATGTCTGTGACCTTTTGCATCAACAACAGCTCTACTTTCCAGTCATTTCTGCAAGTGCTACCTAATATGAATTTAACACGACTGAGGCAGCCTCCTACACACACACACAGACACACACACACAGCCCTTTCTGAGACCTGCAGGACTGTGCTTCATCCCATCCATTTACAAGAAAATTAAATCCCTTCATCAGAGCGTTATCTGCCTTGCAAACAGCTGTGTGTCATGGCAACAGGCAACAACCACCTCTGTTACAGCCTCCCCCAAGTCCTCCTGGGGAAATAAAAGGAGGTGGGATGGTTTCATTATAGAAGGAAAATAAGATCTCATTAAGTCTGAGCCATTAGGGGGTTCTCCTTTGAGTTAGCTCTGCTGCTGCTTTTACTTTTTAGGAGTGTGTAAAGAACCCATATGTGATCAAACAGATATCAAGAGTATTCTCCAAATCTATGATCACATGCCTGCTACATCAAGAGGACCTCTCATTCTTTTTAGATTTTTTTCATCAAATAGACTGGAGTCTAGTTCCCAGGTGTCCCCATGATGAAAACAAATAGCAGGTGTCCTCTTGCAAAATAAGGTGGTAAGAAGATATACAGGGGGAAAGGGCTTGAACACAGATGCTTTTAAAACTTCAGGGTGTGCCTTTCTTCACTTAGGAGCCAAAGATTGTTCCAAAGGATCTGCAGAAATTTGTTTTTGTTTGGGATTTTGGGGGTTTTTAAACAGGATAAGTGAATTGCCTCAAGAGGTCAAGAATTACCCAGCTTAACTCCTTACTGTGGTTTCTGCTTCCTAGAAACCAAAGATCAGAAGTGCTACTTCTCCAGTTAAAATTATAAGTGAGATGTTAAAACAGGCTGTGGGAACGTGCTGGACTCCAGCAATGCCTAAACCCAGACGTGAGGTTGTAGAACAGTAAGTGCCTGTGTAAGCTTTCCTTGGAAAATAAGAGATCTAGGAATTCCAACTATGTTCCCTGCCAACTGCCATCAGACTTGACTTCTTAAGACATTAACTTCTTTGACAAAATTTTTTGTGTCTCCGTTTCTCCCGGTTCAGACCTCTCATTGTTTCTCCAGTCACACAGACCAATGAGCAGGGCCTTCTGGAAAATTTCCCCTGAAATCCATTTGTCAGGGAAAAATGAGTTTCTGACAAAACAAAACAGTTCATGAAATTTATCTTTCTTGTGGTATATATTACATGTCCCTAAAAATCTGTTCAATTAAATTCTTTTTAGTTGAAGCACTTCACATTCTCTGATGAGGAGCTGACGATTTGATATGCAAATTAAGATTAAAAAATGTTCTAGCCTGGTTTGTGTTTACATTTTCCTTGGAAAAAATCCCTCCTCACACAGCCCTGTAACAAACTGGCTGGCTGATCAGGGAACCACAGTACCAAGGAAAACAGACATGATTTCCTTCTAGAAAAAAAAAATGAAATGAAATTGCTCCTTCCTATAATAAAGATTTTTTTAGCTGGGAATAAGGGGCAGTTGAGTAACATTATAGACNTAAAGATTTTTTTAGCTGGGAATAAGGGGATAAGGGGCAGTGGAGTAACATTATAGATGTAGGGAAACATTTCAGGATTCTTGAGAAATACCAAGTTCCTGGGAATGAGTGATCCTCTCAGAAACCCATTTTCCAAAGTGGAAGATGACTGTGATTTCTCAGACTGTCTGTATAATACTTTGCACAATGATGAACCTTCATCTGGAAATAATTCTAGTACAAACTGTGACTAATATTAGCAGAACTATTGTTTTGAAATGTTTTTAAATGACTCAGCTCCTTCTGATCACCCACTGCATGGGACACTTCACTGTGGAGTCAGTGATTTGAGATGAGCCCAGGGAAGGAGCTGCTGCTCACTAAGAGCTGCTCAAGAGTCACATTCCAGCTCCTGGGAATGAATAGTGGAGTTATTCAAATCACCATCATAAATTGCTGTTCCTCTGTCATGTTGCAGCTGATAGGGAAAGGCCTGGATAGCTCTGGAGCTGCTACCTTGGGAATGTCAATCCATCCATACAACTTGGTGAGCTCTGGTACAGCAGAGCAACCTGGGGGTGCCAGCACATCTGCTGCCTGGATTACACTTTAAAAAGAGAGGCACAACTCTCTGTTGGTGTATTCATGAGAAATAACACACTGGGAAAAAAGACAAAAAAATAAAACCTTAAAAAATGCAAATTTGTTTTGCTGTATGCAATATGTTCTTGTCTCTTGTCTAAAAGGCCCATCTGGTCTAAAAACATGCAGCACCTGTGTAAATTTTTATGTATTCATGTTTGAAGTGTTAAATAATTCTTGTTGTAAAAATAAGTAATGGATAATAAAGGGATTTTTTTTTTAATACGCTTGCATGTTGATGTACCCTTGACTTTAGTGTACCCTCATTTGCTGTATTCGTCAATGAAAGGGTTTTCACACAAAGATGGGCAGAGGAGAGAAAACAAAAAGATCAAAAAATGGACTTACTAGCCCATTTTTCACATCTCAGTAATAATTTTTTTTACAAGTGTCTAAGCTGAGTTCCTCCAGCTGTTTTCTGATTGTAGAAAAACAATATCCTCAATCTTCCTAAAAGGTAGCTAAGTCACAGAGCAAAAAAAGAAATTTAATAATGCAGAAGTAATCTACATCTCAGACACACACCAACAAATCCCAGTTAGTGATGATGCTACATATGTGGTTTTTTCTATCCCAAACAAGGGCTATGTCCCTTGGGGTTTCCAGTGCTGTACTTTTACCTGTCAGAGAACTTCATTGAAACATTGTTCCCTCAGATTTGACTTCTACAATTCAGAATACAAGACTGGGAAAGAATGAACAGATGGTGTTGAGGTCACTGGCATTACATCCTGGGCTATAGAAAAAAAACTTCATCCACACCCTAAAGTCTGCTATTAGCAAGCACCAGTGCAAACCTGCCTATTTCCTAGCTGGCTGAGAAAACAGCTTATGATTCATTTATCTCTTTTTAAAATACAACATGAAATGCCACTGTGATGCATATGATTTGAGCTTTAAGGTCTCAAAGCATTAGAATAAAATACACTTTGAGTTTTCATGGTTATGCAATTGCAATGACTGCATTAAAAAGGAGACAAAGTCTGTGAAGTCTGAAGTCTGCCAGGGTACACAAAGCTACTGCCCATGGTTTGGAACAGGCTCAGGCCCAGGGGGACCTCAGGACCCCCTAGAGAACTTTGCTGTAAGTGAATGTGGTCAGCCAGAGTCCCCCAGCCAGAAACACACCTGTGTGCTCTCAAAAAGGGATGAGACCATTCTCACATGGACTTGCAGCTCTTCTGCTGTTTTCCAGGAGGAAAACCAACTAGTTATTGTTCTGCTCCATTTGTAGCAAAAAAAAATTTCCATTTACTCCTCAAGTAATCCTGTGCAAAGTCAGGTCAGTCAAGAGTAGGAGAAGGATCTAGAAAAAAGTTGGAAGAACAAGGGTAAAAATCATCCTCAGCATCCTGCTCAACTGAGCTATTACAATGTTGCAGGAGGATTTAAATAAATCAACTTAATCACTCTTCTTATTATCATTGCAATTAATTGCTGGATTTCTAAGGCAGCAACAATTTGTTACTCAGTCTTTGTGTGACTCTTCACCTTCCTCGTTTACTCATCTGGTGTAAATTAGACCCAGCTTGGGGAGCTGCCTGTTCTTCAGCATTCTTTGTTATGCAGTCTTCATCATTTCAAGTTTTGAAATGTAAAGTACATGTTAGAATCCAATTAGAATGACAAATGAATCATGAGAAAATCTAATGGCATTAAACAATTTTGAAAGCTTAAACAATTTCCAATTCACACTTATATTGTATATAGCTGATGTAGATCACCTTGCCAAGTGGCACCATTAGCATTTAGACTTCTGAGGAACACCATATGCAGTGAAAGGATATTAATTACTGCACGCTACTGGAAGGAAAATGAAAGCTGAGAAAGGTGTGCCAGTTCTGGATGAGGTGTGATTGCAATTGCCTAAATGCAGACTGAAGGATTAAGGAGGTCATCCCTGTATGGCTGGAGCTGTCCCCTCACTAGTAAGGTGTGTGCAAACCAAAACTGTCCCAGGTTCCTCTGAAATCCATTACAGACAAGGAAAGAAATGGCACCGTTATCTCTCTTCACCTGTTCATCTCTGAACAGATTTTCCAGACTCAGCAGGAGAAGCTAGGGAATCTTTTGAGGTGCAGGTCTCAGATCAGAAAAGGGAGAGGTGATGGTTTGCTACACCAAGAAGTCAAAAGTCTTTTTATTTCAAGGGATATTTGAGAAGAGAACAAGGGAGGTGGTATAGGAGAGAGTTAAGTGGAAAGATGAGAACAAAGGAAGTAGAGAAAAGTGTAATGATTGCACTAAAAAGAGAGATCAGTCTGTAAAAACATTAAACATTAGTGCATAACAGAATTTAGTATTCAATCATCTGGGCAAAAGTACGAAAGAGGGAGGAGAAGCAAAAAACAGAATAAAAAACAGAAAGGAGGACTGAAACATTAATGGTACCAGGATGGGGAGGGAACAAATGCCAAAAAATAGTTTAAGGAAAGCAACCAGGGACTGCACTGCTGAGACAGGCAAACATGGATTTAGCATAGTCTGAGGGGGGGTTCTGCTGCTGTAATTAGAAGCAGCTGTTTTTATCAATTACACTGCCAAGATGTGGCAAAACATAAATACCTACAGATATAATCAGATACAACAGGACACATGCCTGAAACAAAGGACAGTTACGGTTACTTTTAAACTTTCAGGACACCTGAAAGCACCTGTCAAAGCAAATTTGCTCAGGGGTCAGTAGCAGTGATGAACAAACCTGGCCAAGTTAAGATACAAGTTCTTAATTTTGATGGAGAGCAGAAAAATGATGCTGGGTATTTTTATGTTTGTGCAGCTCCTCTTCACCCACTTTAAAAAGGTTCTCTGGCTGGCAGAAACCTGCCAACATGCACAGAATTAACTTCTCTTCCAAAATGGAAAGAACAGACAGATATCAAGAAATCCAATAGGAAGAAATTATCTAAAAAAAAAAACAACAGTGGTATTTGTTAACACGTTCCCTTGGCATAACATTACACAAACATTGCACAAAATGCAGGACAGTGTACAAGCTTCTGGGAGCACATTAAACCTTGGTTCTTCAAACTTTGCAAGTAATTGCTTAAAGGCACTATCCCTAGCAGCCAGCTGAGGCTGAACATCTGGGCAGTGGATGCTTGATTCCTGGGTGGAGCCTGAAGCCAGGGCTGCAGGACGTTGGAGAAATGGCAGATGACATTTTCATGCTCTGCTTTTGTGCCGCCCATCCCTGCCCTCAGAGGGGCTGCATGGTTAGCAGACCAGAAAGGCTGTGTCTCAATGGATTGTCTGAACACTTTTTTCTGAATGAGGACTCCCAGTTCAATACCACAGTATTAGCACTTCAATTGGTCCTGTGCATCTTCTGGAGCAAACAAACAAACAAAGCAAGGGAAATCACAAGGACATTTCTTCATACAGAGTTTAAATCTAACCTGCCATATAGAAAACATGCATTAAAATTGCACTCTGCTTTCCCTGTGACTCACTCAAACTGTAAAGTACTTTTGGTAAAGATCTCATCAGTCTAACACACAGAAATGCTTCGCCTCCACTGTGCAACAGAGCTGTCTTTGAAGAATCGTGTGCAGGCTCACAGTCTGGCAGGGAATCTGCTGTCTTGGTCAAATGTTTGTTTCCACATAACTCTGCATCATTAGAAATGATAATATTTTGCTGTAGAAATACAAAAGATGGACAAAGAAAGCTTCTGCTCGAACCATGATTGCTCAATGAAAAATCAAACCCAAAGGCCCTTCAGTTCCCAATGGTAACTGCAGGACAAACTATGAAAAACTGAAGATTTTTTCCAGCTTTTACTACTGCACTCCTCTCTGTGCTAAGGCCTTCGAAGGTTTATATGATCTTCTTGCCATAACAACAGTGCAAAATACCTGGCTCATCCCCTCTGCACAATGTGTATTTGAGTCCATATCCCATCTTTCTGCTGTCACACAAGCTCATTTTTTCCTAGTCATGACAAATGAGGATGATGAAAAATACGATCAAACATACAACACCAAGCAAATATTATTTTGGAAGCTGGGTTTTTTTGTGGTTTTGCTGCATTTTGTTTCAATTTTTGCTATCAATTTTGTATAATCAGTGTGGAGAGACACATGAAAACTCTTAAAAATTTCTTTTTCTAACTGCTGCTTTCACTATCAGTTTCTACCACCTTTTTCTTTCCCTCTGCCCTTACGTTTGGCTCTGTCACACAACTTTTGCAGAGAACTGAGAACAACCAGCCAGCACAATGGTGCCTGCCATACCCTGGAGAGCCTGCAACCTTCCCTGGCAATTATATGAATGGCAATTTGAAGATTCTCAAAGCCACAAGAAAAGCAGTGTGTATCGCTGATGTGACTTGTCCATTCACTATGAAAAGCATTTCTACATCTTTGTACCTTGCACTACTGAAGTCTGTCATTTATGTAGCAAGCATAAGTCAAAATTTCATAAATGTCACTTACTAAGCTTCAGACCCAAGAATGCAGAAAATCTGAGATGTTCAAAAGGATTTTGCCATTAACCTTTATGAAATATGAGATTGAAACAACATATTTATTCAAAGTTAGCATCATATGTCATTGCTGGAAATATGGCTCTGCCTGTGCAAGAGAATTTTTGTGTAAACATGCATGTTTAGAGTTATTATAACACTTTTCACATCTCTTTGTAAATGTCTCTTCCTGTTCTGCCCTCTGTACCCTCTCAAATTTTAACCTGAGGTTCCAGTTGCATAAATCAGGTGGTTTATGAGGAGCAATTTTTCTCCTACTTGTTTGCATCCCTTGTGGTATGGAACAGCCAGGGCACTTGATGGCCACCCAAGAGGTTGGCACGAGCCAGGGCAAAGAAGGGAGGGATGTCACACATTTGGCCTCAAATGAGCACTTGAAATCCTTTGCTGAGCAAGAAGAAAAACAGGATTTTGTATAAAAGTTCTCAAAAGTAGAACCTGCAATTTCAACAGGATTGATTCCATACAGAATCATAGATTTTGTTAGGTTTAGTGTTTCTGACAAGGAATATCTGTATCATATGGATTAGGAAGCTTTCAATCTGTTCTTGTTTTCTAGTAAATATCTGATTAAACTACTGAGAAAGACAGGGGAAAAGGATTAATAAAGCTACTTCATACTGTCAGCTTTCATACTAAGATAAAGGGAATTTCAAGGACCAAAGAAATAAAAGAAATGGAAGAAAGACAACATACAAATAGAAAAAGTAGCTGACTACATATACACTCAAGTATTGAAGGTATTTTAGAGGTGAATTTTGCACTGTTGGTTGGCAATTTGAGCGTCTGATTGACTGACTGATGTTTGCTTGAATCTGAAAAGTCTCAAGGCATTTGTTTGAATTACTCAGAAGGTAAAACCTTTCCAAGCCCATTAAATAGCACAGAGCAGATCAACATTTCCCTCTCTCTAATTCAGTTTCTGCTCATTGGTCAGCTACAAAGACCAGGAGCTAAAAGCTCTAAATAATCTTCTCATGTGTGACCCTCATGATGACAGTACTACCTTTCAAAGGGAATTTGCACACTGTCTCTTGTAATGAATTTAATCCTGCTGCCTGTGGCCTTGTTTTCAATGTTGCAAGCCTTTATCCAAAGGCATATTATACACACACCAAGTGAGTTTTACATAGCTGCACCAACATTGTTCATGTTCTGAAAAGATTTTCCCTTCACACCCCAGTATGAAAATCTGAATTAATTTTCAGCTTCCAAATGAGCCTGATAGACTTTGCACTGCATTTTAGATTGAATTTTCCCAGCAGAAAGTTTGGCCTTCAGAGTTGAATTACTCCAATTTCAATACAAATACAAGTTCCAGTGTGTTGCTCTGGGTTTAACTTGGTTTTG